>JAMPIV010012652.1:285000-295000 GCA_024509875.1 Oreohelix idahoensis
TTTTTTTTTTTTTTTTTTTTTTTTTTTTTTTTTTTTTTTTTTTTTTTTTTTTTTTTTTTTTTTTTTTTTTTTTTTTTTTTTTTTTTTTTTTTTTTTTTTTTTTTTTTTTTTTTTTTTTTTTTTTTTTTTTTTTTTTTTTTTTTTTTTTTTTTTTTTTTTTTTTTTTTTTTTTTTTTTTTTTTTTTTTTTTTTTTTTTTTTTTTTTTTTTTTTTTTTTTTTTTTTTTTTTTTTTTTTTTTTTTTTTTTTTTTTTTTTTTTTTTTTTTTTTTTTTTTTTTTTTTTTTTTTTTTTTTTTTTTTTTTTTTTTTTTTTTTTTTTTTTTTTTTTTTTTTTTTTTTTTTTTTTTTTTTTTTTTTTTTTTTTTTTTTTTTTTTTTTTTTTTTTTTTTTTTTTTTTTTTTTTTTTTTTTTTTTTTTTTTTTTTTTTTTTTTTTTTTTTTTTTTTTTTTTTTTTTTTTTTTTTTTTTTTTTTTTTTTTTTTTTTTTTTTTTTTTTTTTTTTTTTTTTTTTTTTTTTTTTTTTTTTTTTTTTTTTTTTTTTTTTTTTTTTTTTTTTTTTTTTTTTTTTTTTTTTTTTTTTTTTTTTTTTTTTTTTTTTTTTTTTTTTTTTTTTTTTTTTTTTTTTTTTTTTTTTTTTTTTTTTTTTTTTTTTTTTTTTTGTTTTTTTTTTTTTTTTTTTTTTTTGGTTTTTTTTTTTTTTGTTTTTTTTGTTTTTTTTTTTTTTTTTTTTTTTTTTTTTTTTTTTTTTTTTTTTTTTTTTTTTTTTTTTTTTTTTTTTTTTTTTTTTTTTTTTTTTTTTTTTTTTTTTTTTTTTTTTTTTTTTTTTTTTTTTTTTTTTTTTTTTTTTTTTTTTTTTTTTTTTTTTTTTTTTTTTTTTTTTTTTTTTTTTTTTTTTTTTTTTTTTTTTTTTTTTTTTTTTTTTTTTTTTTTTTTTTTTTTTTTTTTTTTTTTTTTTTTTTTTTTTTTTTTTTTTTTTTTTTTTTTTTTTTTTTTTTTTTTTTTTTTTTTTTTTTTTTTTTTTTTTTTTTTTTTTTTTTTTTTTTTTTTTTTTTTTTTTTTTTTTTTTTTTTTTTTTTTTTTTTTTTTTTTTTTTTTTTTTTTTTTTTTTTTTTTTTTTTTTTTTTTTTTTTTTTTTTTTTTTTTTTTTTTTTTTTTTTTTTTTTTTTTTTTTTTTTTTTTTTGTTTTTTTTTTTTTTTTTTTTTTTTTTTTTTTTTTTTTTTTTTTTTTTTTTTTTTTTTTTTTTTTTTTTTTTTTTTTTTTTTTTTTTTTTTTTTTTTTTTTTTTTTTTTTTTTTTTTTTTTTTTTTTTTTTTTTTTTTTTTTTTTTTTTTTTTTTTTTTTTTTTTTTTTTTTTTTTTTTTTTTTTTTTTTTTTTTTTTTTTTTTTTTTTTTTTTTTTTTTTTTTTTTTTTTTTTTTTTTTTTTTTTTTTTTTTTTTTTTTTTTTTTTTTTTTTTTTTTTTTTTTTTTTTTTTTTTTTTTTTTTTTTTTTTTTTTTTTTTTTTTTTTTTTTTTTTTTTTTTTTTTTTTTTTTTTTTTTTTTTTTTTTTTTTTTTTTTTTTTTTTTTTTTTTTTTTTTTTTTTTTTTTTTTTTTTTTTTTTTTTTTTTTTTTTTTTTTTTTTTTTTTTTTTTTTTTTTTTTTTTTTTTTTTTTTTTTTTTTTTTTTTTTTTTTTTTTTTTTTTTTTTTTTTTTTTTTTTTTTTTTTTTTTTTTTTTTTTTTTTTTTTTTTTTTTTTTTTTTTTTTTTTTTTTTTTTTTTTTTTTTTTTTTTTTTTTTTTTTTTTTTTTTTTTTTTTTTTTTTTTTTTTTTTTTTTTTTTTTTTTTTTTTTTTTTTTTTTTTTTTTTTTTTTTTTTTTTTTTTTTTTTTTTTTTTTTTTTTTTTTTTTTTTTTTTTTTTTTTTTTTTTTTTTTTTTTTTTTTTTTTTTTTTTTTTTTTTTTTTTTTTTTTTTTTTTTTTTTTTTTTTTTTTTTTTTTTTTTTTTTTTTTTTTTTTTTTTTTTTTTTTTTTTTTTTTTTTTTTTTTTTTTTTTTTTTTTTTTTTTTTTTTTTTTTTTTTTTTTTTTTTTTTTTTTTTTTTTTTTTTTTTTTTTTTTTTTTTTTTTTTTTTTTTTTTTTTTTTTTTTTTTTTTTTTTTTTTTTTTTTTTTTTTTTTTTTTTTTTTTTTTTTTTTTTTTTTTTTTTTTTTTTTTTTTTTTTTTTTTTTTTTTTTTTTTTTTTTTTTTTTTTTTTTTTTTTTTTTTTTTTTTTTTTTTTTTTTTTTTTTTTTTTTTTTTTTTTTTTTTTTTTTTTTTTTTTTTTTTTTTTTTTTTTTTTTTTTTTTTTTTTTTTTTTTTTTTTTTTTTTTTTTTTTTTTTTTTTTTTTTTTTTTTTTTTTTTTTTGTTTTTTTTTTTTTTTTTTTTTTTTTTTTTTTTTTTTTTTTTTTTTTTTTTTTTTTTTTTTTTTTTTTTTTTTTTTTTTTTTTTTTTTTTTTTTTTTTTTTTTTTTTTTTTTTTTTTTTTTTTTTTTTTTTTTTTTTTTTTTTTTTTTTTTTTTTTTTTTTTTTTTTTTTTTTTTTTTTTTTTTTTTTTTTTTTTTTTTTTTTTTTTTTTTTTTTTTTTTTTTTTTTTTTTTTTTTTTTTTTTTTGTTTTTTTTTTTTTTTTTTTTTTTTTTTTTTTTTTTTTTTTTTTTTTTTTTTTTTTTTTTTTTTTTTTTTTTTTTTTTTTTTTTTTTTTTTTTTTTTTTTTTTTTTTTTTTTTTTTTTTTTTTTTTTTTTTTTTTTTTTTTTTTTTTTTTTTTTTTTTTTTTTTTTTTTTTTTTTTTTTTTTTTTTTTTTTTTTTTTTTTTTTTTTTTTTTTTTTTTTTTTTTTTTTTTTTTTTTTTTTTTTTTTTTTTTTTTTTTTTTTTTTTTTTTTTTTTTTTTTTTTTTTTTTTTTTTTTTTTTTTTTTTTTTTTTTTTTTTTTTTTTTTTTTTTTTTTTTTTTTTTTTTTTTTTTTTTTTTTTTTTTTTTTTTTTTTTTTTTTTTTTTTTTTTTTTTTTTTTTTTTTTTTTTTTTTTTTTTTTTTTTTTTTTTTTTTTTTTTTTTTTTTTTTTTTTTTTTTTTTTTTTTTTTTTTTTTTTTTTTTTTTTTTTTTTGTTTTTTTTTTTTTTTTTTTTTTTTTTTTTTTTTTTTTTTTTTTTTTTTTTTTTTTTTTTTTTTTTTTTTTTTTTTTTTTTTTTTTTTTTTTTTTTTTTTTTTTTTTTTTTTTTTTTTTTTTTTTTTTTTTTTTTTTTTTTTTTTTTTTTTTTTTTTTTTTTTTTTTTTTTTTTTTTTTTTTTTTTTTTTTTTTTTTTTTTTTTTTTTTTTTTTTTTTTTTTTTTTTTTTTTTTTTTTTTTTTTTTTTTTTTTTTTTTTTTTTTTTTTTTTTTTTTTTTTTTTTTTTTTTTTTTTTTTTTTTTTTTTTTTTTTTTTTTTTTTTTTTTTTTTTTTTTTTTTTTTTTTTTTTTTTTTTTTTTTTTTTTTTTTTTTTTTTTTTTTTTTTTTTTTTTTTTTTTTTTTTTTTTTTTTTTTTTTTTTTTTTTTTTTTTTTTTTTTTTTTTTTTTTTTTTTTTTTTTTTTTTTTTTTTTTTTTTTTTTTTTTTTTTTTTTTTTTTTTTTTTTTTTTTTTTTTTTTTTTTTTTTTTTTTTTTTTTTTTTTTTTTTTTTTTTTTTTTTTTTTTTTTTTTTTTTTTTTTTTTTTTTTTTTTTTTTTTTTTTTTTTTTTTTTTTTTTTTTTTTTTTTTTTTTTTTTTTTTTTTTTTTTTTTTTTTTTTTTTTTTTTTTTTTTTTTTTTTTTTTTTTTTTTTTTTTTTTTTTTTTTTTTTTTTTTTTTTTTTTTTTTTTTTTTTTTTTTTTTTTTTTTTTTTTTTTTTTTTTTTTTTTTTTTTTTTTTTTTTTTTTTTTTTTTTTTTTTTTTTTTTTTTTTTTTTTTTTTTTTTTTTTTTTTTTTTTTTTTTTTTTTTTTTTTTTTTTTTTTTTTTTTTTTTTTTTTTTTTTTTTTTTTTTTTTTTTTTTTTTTTTTTTTTTTTTTTTTTTTTTTTTTTTTTTTTTTTTTTTTTTTTTTTTTTTTTTTTTTTTTTTTTTTTTTTTTTTTTTTTTTTTTTTTTTTTTTTTTTTTTTTTTTTTTTTTTTTTTTTTTTTTTTTTTTTTTTTTTTTTTTTTTTTTTTTTTTTTTTTTTTTTTTTTTTTTTTTTTTTTTTTTTTTTTTTTTTTTTTTTTTTTTTTTTTTTTTTTTTTTTTTTTTTTTTTTTTTTTTTTTTTTTTTTTTTTTTTTTTTTTTTTTTTTTTTTTTTTTTTTTTTTTTTTTTTTTTTTTTTTTTTTTTTTTTTTTTTTTTTTTTTTTTTTTTTTTTTTTTTTTTTTTTTTTTTTTTTTTTTTTTTTTTTTTTTTTTTTTTTTTTTTTTTTTTTTTTTTTTTTTTTTTTTTTTTTTTTTTTTTTTTTTTTTTTTTTTTTTTTTTTTTTTTTTTTTTTTTTTTTTTTTTTTTTTTTTTTTTTTTTTTTTTTTTTTTTTTTTTTTTTTTTTTTTTTTTTTTTTTTTTTTTTTTTTTTTTTTTTTTTTTTTTTTTTTTTTTTTTTTTTTTTTTTTTTTTTTTTTTTTTTTTTTTTTTTTTTTTTTTTTTTTTTTTTTTTTTTTTTTTTTTTTTTTTTTTTTTTTTTTTTTTTTTTTTTTTTTTTTTTTTTTTTTTTTTTTTTTTTTTTTTTTTTTTTTTTTTTTTTTTTTTTTTTTTTTTTTTTTTTTTTTTTTTTTTTTTTTTTTTTTTTTTTTTTTTTTTTTTTTTTTTTTTTTTTTTTTTTTTTTTTTTTTTTTTTTTTTTTTTTTTTTTTTTTTTTTTTTTTTTTTTTTTTTTTTTTTTTTTTTTTTTTTTTTTTTTTTTTTTTTTTTTTTTTTTTTTTTTTTTTTTTTTTTTTTTTTTTTTTTTTTTTTTTTTTTTTTTTTTTTTTTTTTTTTTTTTTTTTTTTTTTTTTTTTTTTTTTTTTTTTTTTTTTTTTTTTTTTTTTTTTTTTTTTTTTTTTTTTTTTTTTTTTTTTTTTTTTTTTTTTTTTTTTTTTTTTTTTTTTTTTTTTTTTTTTTTTTTTTTTTTTTTTTTTTTTTTTTTTTTTTTTTTTTTTTTTTTTTTTTTTTTTTTTTTTTTTTTTTTTTTTTTTTTTTTTTTTTTTTTTTTTTTTTTTTTTTTTTTTTTTTTTTTTTTTTTTTTTTTTTTTTTTTTTTTTTTTTTTTTTTTTTTTTTTTTTTTTTTTTTTTTTTTTTTTTTTTTTTTTTTTTTTTTTTTTTTTTTTTTTTTTTTTTTTTTTTTTTTTTTTTTTTTTTTTTTTTTTTTTTTTTTTTTTTTTTTTTTTTTTTTTTTTTTTTTTTTTTTTTTTTTTTTTTTTTTTTTTTTTTTTTTTTTTTTTTTTTTTTTTTTTTTTTTTTTTTTTTTTTTTTTTTTTTTTTTTTTTTTTTTTTTTTTTTTTTTTTTTTTTTTTTTTTTTTTTTTTTTTGAAATTTTTTTTTTTTTTTTTTTTTTTTTTTTTTTTTTTTTTTTTTTTTTTTTTTTTTTTTTTTTTTTTTTTTTTTTTTTTTTTTTTTTTTTTTTTTTTTTTTTTTTTTTTTTTTTTTTTTTTTTTTTTTTTTTTTTTTTTTTTTTTTTTTTTTTTTTTTTTTTTTTTTTTTTTTTTTTTTTTTTTTTTTTTTTTTTTTTTTTTTTTTTTTTTTTTTTTTTTTTTTTTTTTTTTTTTTTTTTTTTTTTTTTTTTTTTTTTTTTTTTTTTTTTTTTTTTTTTTTTTTTTTTTTTTTTTTTTTTTTTTTTTTTTTTTTTTTTTTTTTTTTTTTTTTTTTTTTTTTTTTTTTTTTTTTTTTTTTTTTTTTTTTTTTTTTTTTTTTTTTTTTTTTTTTTTTTTTTTTTTTTTTTTTTTTTTTTTTTTTTTTTTTTTTTTTTTTTTTTTTTTTTTTTTTTTTTTTTTTTTTTTTTTTTTTTTTTTTTGTTTTTTTTTTTTTTTTTTTTTTTTTTTTTTTTTTTTTTTTTTTTTTTTTTTTTTTTTTTTTTTTTTTTTTTTTTTTTTTTTTTTTTTTTTTTTTTTTTTTTTTTTTTTTTTTTTTTTTTTTTTTTTTTTTTTTTTTTTTTTTTTTTTTTTTTTTTTTTTTTTTTTTTTTTTTTTTTTTTTTTTTTTTTTTTTTTTTTTTTTTTTTTTTTTTTTTTTTTTTTTTTTTTTTTTTTTTTTTTTTTTTTTTTTTTTTTTTTTTTTTTTTTTTTTTTTTTTTTTTTTTTTTTTTTTTTTTTTTTTTTTTTTTTTTTTTTTTTTTTTTTTTTTTTTTTTTTTTTTTTTTTTTTTTTTTTTTTTTTTTTTTTTTTTTTTTTTTTTTTTTTTTTTTTTTTTTTTTTTTTTTTTTTTTTTTTTTTTTTTTTTTTTTTTTTTTTTTTTTTTTTTTTTTTTTTTTTTTTTTTTTTTTTTTTTTTTTTTTTTTTTTTTTTTTTTTTTTTTTTTTTTTTTTTTTTTTTTTTTTTTTTTTTTTTTTTTTTTTTTTTTTTTTTTTTTTTTTTTTTTTTTTTTTTTTTTTTTTTTTTTTTTTTTTTTTTTTTTTTTTTTTTTTTTTTTTTTTTTTTTTTTTTTTTTTTTTTTTTTTTTTTTTTTTTTTTTTTTTTTTTTTTTTTTTTTTTTTTTTTTTTTTTTTTTTTTTTTTTTTTTTTTTTTTTTTTTTTTTTTTTTTTTTTTTTTTTTTTTTTTTTTTTTTTTTTTTTTTTTTTTTTTTTTTTTTTTTTTTTTTTTTTTTTTTTTTTTTTTTTTTTTTTTTTTTTTTTTTTTTTTTTTTTTTTTTTTTTTTTTTTTTTTTTTTTTTTTTTTTTTTTTTTTTTTTTTTTTTTTTTTTTTTTTTTTTTTTTTTTTTTTTTTTTTTTTTTTTTTTTTTTTTTTTTTTTTTTTTTTTTTTTTTTTTTTTTGTTTTTTTTTTTTTTTTTTTTTTTTTTTTTTTTTTTTTTTTTTTTTTTTTTTTTTTTTTTTTTTTTTTTTTTTTTTTTTTTTTTTTTTTTTTTTTTTTTTTTTTTTTTTTTTTTTTTTTTTTTTTTTTTTTTTTTTTTTTTTTTTTTTTTTTTTTTTTTTTTTTTTTTTTTTTTTTTTTTTTTTTTTTTTTTTTTTTTTTTTTTTTTTTTTTTTTTTTTTTTTTTTTTTTTTTTTTTTTTTTTTTTTTTTTTTTTTTTTTTTTTTTTTTTTTTTTTTTTTTTTTTTTTTTTTTTTTTTTTTTTTTTTTTTTTTTTTTTTTTTTTTTTTTTTTTTTTTTTTTTTTTTTTTTTTTTTTTTTTTTTTTTTTTTTTTTTTTTTTTTTTTTTTTTTTTTTTTTTTTTTTTTTTTTTTTTTTTTTTTTTTTTTTTTTTTTTTTTTTTTTTTTTTTTTTTTTTTTTTTTTTTTTTTTTTTTTTTTTTTTTTTTTTTTTTGTTTTTTTTTTTTTTTTTTTTTTTTTTTTTTTTTTTTTTTTTTTTTTTTTTTTTTTTTTTTTTTTTTTTTTTTTTTTTTTTTTTTTTTTTTTTTTTTTTTTTTTTTTTTTTTTTTTTTTTTTTTTTTTTTTTTTTTTTTTTTTTTTTTTTTTTTTTTTTTTTTTTTTTTTTTTTTTTTTTTTTTTTTTTTTTTTTTTTTTTTTTTTTTTTTTTTTTTTTTTTTTTTTTTTTTTTTTTTTTTTTTTTTTTTTTTTTTTTTTTTTTTTTTTTTTTTTTTTTTTTTTTTTTTTTTTTTTTTTTTTTTTTTTTTTTTTTTTTTTTTTTTTTTTTTTTTTTTTTTTTTTTTTTTTTTTTTTTTTTTTTTTTTTTTTTTTTTTTTTTTTTTTTTTTTTTTTTTTTTTTTTTTTTTTTTTTTTTTTTTTTTTTTTTTTTTTTTTTTTTTTTTTTTTTTTTTTTTTTTTTTTTTTTTTTTTTTTTTTTTTTTTTTTTTTTTTTTTTTTTTTTTTTTTTTTTTTTTTTTTTTTTTTTTTTTTTTTTTTTTTTTTTTTTTTTTTTTTTTTTTTTTTTTTTTTTTTTTTTTTTTTTTTTTTTTTTTTTTTTTTTTTTTTTTTTTTTTTTTTTTTTTTTTTTTTTTTTTTTTTTTTTTTTTTTTTTTTTTTTTTTTTTTTTTTTTTTTTTTTTTTTTTTTTTTTTTTTTTTTTTTTTTTTTTTTTTTTTTTTTTTTTTTTTTTTTTTTTTTTTTTTTTTTTTTTTTTTTTTTTTTTTTTTTTTTTTTTTTTTTTTTTTTTTTTTTTTTTTTTTTTTTTTTTTTTTTTTTTTTTTTTTTTTTTTTTTTTTTTTTTTTTTTTTTTTTTTTTTTTTTTTTTTTTTTTTTTTTTTTTTTTTTTTTTTTTTTTTTTTTTTTTTTTTTTTTTTTTTTTTTTTTTTTTTTTTTTTTTTTTTTTTTTTTTTTTTTTTTTTTTTTTTTTTTTTTTTTTTTTTTTTTTTTTTTTTTTTTTTTTTTTTTTTTTTTTTTTTTTTTTTTTTTTTTTTTTTTTTTTTTTTTTTTTTTTTTTTTTTTTTTTTTTTTTTTTTTTTTTTTTTTTTTTTTTTTTTTTTTTTTTTTTTTTTTTTTTTTTTTTTTTTTTTTTTTTTTTTTTTTTTTTTTTTTTTTTTTTTTTTTTTTTTTTTTTTTTTTTTTTTTTTTTTTTTTTTTTTTTTTTTTTTTTTTTTTTTTTTTTTTTTTTTTTTTTTTTTTTTTTTTTTTTTTTTTTTTTTTTTTTTTTTTTTTTTTTTTTTTTTTTTTTTTTTTTTTTTTTTTTTTTTTTTTTTTTTTTTTTTTTTTTTTTTTTTTTTTTTTTTTTTTTTTTTTTTTTTTTTTTTTTTTTTTTTTTTTTTTTTTTTTTTTTTTTTTTTTTTTTTTTTTTTTTTTTTTTTTTTTTTTTTTTTTTTTTTTTTTTTTTTTTTTTTTTTTTTTTTTTTTTTTTTTTTTTTTTTTGTTTTTTTTTTTTTTTTTTTTTTTTTTTTTTTTTTTTTTTTTTTTTTTTTTTTTTTTTTTTTTTTTTTTTTTTTTTTTTTTTTTTTTTTTTTTTTTTTTTTTTTTTTTTTTTTTTTTTTTTTTTTTTTTTTTTTTTTTTTTTTTTTTTTTTTTTTTTTTTTTTTTTTTTTTTTTTTTTTTTTTTTTTTT
Source organism: Oreohelix idahoensis (assembly GCA_024509875.1). Taxonomy (NCBI): domain Eukaryota; kingdom Metazoa; phylum Mollusca; class Gastropoda; order Stylommatophora; family Oreohelicidae; genus Oreohelix; species Oreohelix idahoensis. The sequence goes on from JAMPIV010012652.1 coordinate 294,071, forward strand.
TTTTTTTTTTTTTTTTTTTTTTTTTTTTTTTTTTTTTTTTTTTTTTTTTTTTTTTTTTTTTTTTTTTTTTTTTTTTTTTTTTTTTTTTTTTTTTTTTTTTTTTTTTTTTTTTTTTTTTTTTTTTTTTTTTTTTTTTTTTTTTTTTTTTTTTTTTTTTTTTTTTTTTTTTTTTTTTTTTTTTTTTTTTTTTTTTTTTTTTTTTTTTTTTTTTTTTTTTTTTTTTTTTTTTTTTTTTTTTTTTTTTTTTTTTTTTTTTTTTTTTTTTTTTTTTTTTTTTTTTTTTTTTTTTTTTTTTTTTTTTTTTTTTTTTTTTTTTTTTTTTTTTTTTTTTTTTTTTTTTTTTTTTTTTTTTTTTTTTTTTTTTTTTTTTTTTTTTTTTTTTTTTTTTTTTTTTTTTTTTTTTTTTTTTTTTTTTTTTTTTTTTTTTTTTTTTTTTTTTTTTTTTTTTTTTTTTTTTTTTTTTTTTTTTTTTTTTTTTTTTTTTTTTTTTTTTTTTTTTTTTTTTTTTTTTTTTTTTTTTTTTTTTTTTTTTTTTTTTTTTTTTTTTTTTTTTTTTTTTTTTTTTTTTTTTTTTTTTTTTTTTTTTTTTTTTTTTTTTTTTTTTTTTTTTTTTTTTTTTTTTTTTTTTTTTTTTTTTTTTTTTTTTTTTTTTTTTTTTTTTTTTTTTTTTTTTTTTTTTTTTTTTTTTTTTTTTTTTTTTTTTTTTTTTTTTTTTTTTTTTTTTTTTTTTTTTTTTTTTTTTTTTTTTTTTTTTTTTTTTTTTTTTTTTTTTTTTTTTTTTTTTTTTTTTTTTTTTTTTTTTTTTTTTTTTTTTTTTTTTTTTTTTTTTTTTTTTTTTTTTTTTTTTTTTTTTTTTTTTTTTTTTTTTTTTTTTTTTTTTTTTTTTTTTTTTTTTTTTTTTTTTTTTTTTTTTTTTTTTTTTTTTTTTTT
>JAMPIV010012652.1:300000-304308 GCA_024509875.1 Oreohelix idahoensis
TCATCTTTCATATAGTTAAATCTTCCTTTTATTGAAAAACGATGGCCTTGTAAGAGTTCATAAGAAGTGCGTTTGTTTTACCTTGGTATCAGCAAATATGATTCTGCCATCCCCTTGGCAATCAAAATAAACACTGGGGTAAAGCATATCACGATAGGTCTAAAACTACTATCACTTTCCCCTAAACATATATCGATCAATTTTTCCGGCGACAAGCCGATTCAAAAATACACAGCCACCCCATCATCAGGCGAAGTCCAAATCACTCCTCTCTAGCGACACATCGCCGAAAGCCCTTTGACCTTTCCAGCCAATGACCATTATAGTTCGACTTAGATATGTAAAGATATACAGATATAAGACAGACTCGTCCTACCCAGACAAACAATACACATAAATTCAGGCCATAGATACACTGAAGCAAGAACAACCTATTTCTACCCAAACAAAGAATAAATCGCAGTAAAACTGGATTCATCCGCGGAGTTCGATTGAAAGTGACGACACTCCTTTCAAGGGAAGTAACTCAATAATGACTTTTCCTTAAGCACTAAAAAGTATCTATTTTTTTTACAAAATATTTGCGAACATAACAAGCATACAAATGTATTATATTGTAAGATATCAAAGACTGCACGTAACAGTCTTACCACACCTCCCGGGGAAAAAAAAAAAATGGAACTTTTTTTTTTTTGAAATACATCTAGGAGCAACGTACAATAGGCTCACAACGCATGAATAATGCGCAGATGAAAATATCAGGAATAAATATAACGCCTAATATGAGGCTAAGTCGACTTATGGAGCGACTGGTGAGAATGTATCTCATAAACTGAGAGAAATTATTTCTCTACAAGTAAATTTTTCCAGGAAGGTGTCATCGAAGTATAATACAATTCTGGCAATTACACAATGCCTAAAAAAATGTCATACCATAATTTCGTATTAGATATCTTAAATTTATGATTTATGAAGAAAAATCATCAAAGCACAGCGGTGAATAAACATCAATGAACCGCTAAGTAGTGATACAATCATTATATTATTAAATTACAAATGTGTATCTATCTTTATATAGAAAGGAACTATTATAAACTAGACATATCAAGAAGTCTAAGACCTAATAGTTATGTGGAATCATGTGGGCATCTTGACAGAATGTCTGCCATCACATTATCTGATCCACGAATAGCTCGCACAGAGAAATGAAAAGGTTGAAGAGCAATTGCATATCGAGTAGACCTCGAGCTCTTCAAATTCTTACTCTGTATAGCAGTAAGAGCTTTTTGGTCGGTTTCTACTATGAAATGTGCGCCTAGAAGGAATCTCTGTAGTTTGAGGATCGACCAAACCATAGCTAATAGCTCACGGTCTAAAACCGAATAATTCCTTTCTGCCGCATTAAGTTTTCTGGAAATATACATTACAGGATGCAGAGTTCCAGAGTACTCTTGCATTAGTGCCGCTCCAATCCCAGTGGATGAAGCATCACTACGAAGAACAAATGTCTTATCTTTAGTAAATAACACTAAAATAGGTGGTGTTGAAAACAATGTTTTAATCTTATCCAAAGAGCATTGGCATTCCTGAGACCAGTGGACCATATTAGGCGAACCTTTCTTTAAAAGTGTAGAAAGAGGTGCCATGATAGAGGATAGATTCTGAATGAATCTGCCATAAAATTGAATAAGACCTAACAGACTTCTCACCTGTTTTTTAGTCTTAGGGATAGAGATGTTAAGTATCTTACTAGTATTATGGTCCTCTGTCTTTAGGAAACCATGACCAACTCGGTGGCCTAGGAAAGAAATTTCGCTAAAACCAATATAGGCTTTAGAGGGTTTCGCTGTCAGGTTGTGCTCGCGCAAAGTAGACAGCAATTCATCTAACCCTGAATAGTGATCTTCCCAAGTATCGCTGAAAAGACAGATGTCGTCTAGATATGCAATGACATCTGACCGATAAGATAGGATTCGGCGCATCATGCGTACGAATGTAGCTGGTGCGTTCATAAGACCGAAAGGCATAAAATTCCATTGGAACAAACCTCTAGGTGTTGAAAAAGCCGTGAGAGGTTTGGCGCGTTCAGATAAAGGAACTTGCCAATATCCTTTAGACAAATCAAGTTTAGTGAAAAAATGAGATTTGGAGAGTCGAGTAAGTAGCTCTTCCAGTAAAGGCATAGGTTCGGCATCGAACTTCGTAACTTGATTCAATTTGCGATAGTCAAAGCAAAGACGTATGTTATTGTCTTTTTTCCGAACAATAACCATCGGCGAAGAATATGCAGAGGTGGATGGTTCGATTATTTTCAAATCTATCATCTCATCCAACTCTTTCTCGACCTGTGCTTGAAAATGTATAGGGATAGGATAAGGTCTAACCCTAATAGGAGTATGGTCAGTTAGAACAATGTCATGTTCAATGACATGAGTTTGTCCAGGGATGTCAGTGAGTACATCCTGAAATGTTTGCAACATAGTTGAAACTTGTCGCTGTTCTCCTAGAGACAAATCAGGAGAGACAGTAACGTTCTTCCATGATTCACTAGAATGAAGTGGGATCATTGGAAGAGGAAGATTTACATCTGAAAAACTTGTTTCCTCATCCTGTATCACGGACAGTGATGAGTAATGACCATGTTGTACTGGAGAATGTCCGTTGCTTGGAAAATGGGTTGCAAATAATCCGGACGTTCATGGAATTCAGTAAGCATATTGATGTGGAAGGTTTTATGCTTCCCATCAATATCGACAATATAGTCGACATCGGAAATTTTCGATATTATATCGTACGGACCTTTCCAAGAAATAAGTAGTCTGTTTTCCCTACAAGGTAGTAATACAAATGCTTTGTCACCAGGACAAAGTTGTCGTAAGCATCTCTTCTTATTGGCAAATTGCCTTGCCTTCTGTTTCGCAAATTCAGAAGAAGAAGTTGCTAATTTGCATGCTTCGATAATCTTTTGTCTCAACGCGATGACATATTCGTAGGATGACTTTGTGTCATCGTCAATATTGTCAGCTGTTATGAGATCATGAAGCAACGACATAGGGCCACGCGGACGCGCGCCAAAGACGAGTTCAAAGGGAGAAAATCCTGTATGTTCATTGGGGACCTCTCTGTAAGCGAAGAGGGCCGCAGGTAAAACTCTGTCCCAGTCTTGAGGATGATCCTCAGTTATCTTCCCTAGTAAGTTTTTAAGTGTTCTATTAAGGCGTTCGACCATCCCATTAGACATTGGATGATAGATACTACTTAAAGATCTATCTATCTGCAGAGTAGACATTACTTGAGACATGGTATCTGATATTAGTTGGGTGCCATGGTCTGACAATATCTCTCCGGGGAACCCCAGACGAGAAAATATAAGCCAAAGAGCATCTGCAATATCAGCAGTAGTAATGCTCTTCAGAGGAATAGCCTCTGGCCAACGTGTGCACATATCAACACACGTCAAGATAAACTGATGTCCTCTGGCAGACTTGATCTTAAATGGACCAATAATGTCTATGGCCATTTTTTTGAAACGGCCGAATAGGAATGTCCGCCGCCTGAATGGGTGCAGCATGCCGTGGACCTTTGGATTTAACTTCCTGACATACTTTACAAGATCGACAATAAATCCGTATGTCCTTGTTTACCAATGGCCAAAAGAAAGCCGCAGGACTCTTGACTTAGTACGGGAAAAACCCATGTGTCCAGCACACTGAGAGTCGTGAGCGTGCTGCAAAATTTTAACTCTCAAATTCTTGGGAACCAGGATTTGAGAATGACTTGACGTAATGGAGTCTTGAACCATACGTACAAGTACGCCATTCTTCTTTGTAATCCACGATTTACGACTTGTGTCTTTATTCGGATCACCTTTAGTTGCAAGAATGAAGAATTTCTTCAGAGTGGGATCATCTTCTTGCTGTTTTATAAACGAGTCACGAGAAATTACCAAGGGATCATCTTGGTTATGCACTTCATTATCTTCAGTAGATGAAGTTTGGGCATATTAAGAGCCTGAGCTCTAGTGACTACAGCGTTAGCAATCTGCATGTTTTGCCTTTCCCACGTGGAAATTTGTTGCGGAGTGCATTCCTTGACTCCATGAATGCGACCGATGATGAGGTCAGCGATCGGATTCGGAAGAAGACATGCGTGTACATCTCCTGTAAAGAAAGGAGTAGCAATCCTAATGATAGCAGTAGAGTATTTCTCTAATGTTCCGCGCCAAATGTTTACACATCTTGGACCCTATACTTGTTCCATTGGCACGGTAGGAAGGATCTACGATTTGTGGACTGCCCTAACATAACC
>JAMPIV010012653.1:0-394446 GCA_024509875.1 Oreohelix idahoensis
CTGACTGAGGTCTAAATGTGGTAGCAAAGTAAGGTCATCTGTAATACACCACACTTATTAGATGCAGATACCTTCACAGCTGACCTCAGGCAGTACACTAAGTCCCCTATAAATATTTATATCATCCCACTTTACCACATATATTGGGGTCATGTCCGGGATTTTGAATCTTCTCCTATTATATATATTTGGGGGTAATTCACTTCAGGGAATAATAAAAAATTAAAAGGTATCCTTGGGTGAAAATAAATAAGGTTGAGCTCTCAGTGCCTGTGGTTGTCCTTAGATAATTAGTTAAAGATTAACTTGTTTAAGTTAGACATTGTATAAATTTGCCTGTTAGAAAATTGCCGACCTGGCAAAGTTTCGATCTGCTGCTGTGCAGACTGCTAAAGAGTTAGGAATGGACGGGCAAGTTATGATTGCCTATGTCACTACTGAATGTGACAAATATATTGAACGTGAAGAAAGAAAATTTGAAGCCGAAAGAAAATTAGAATCTGATAGATTGGCCGAAGATAAGAGAATAGAGGCTGAAAAAGAAATTAAGAGGTTGCAGATTGAGGCTGACAAAGAGGCTAAAGCATTGGAGGCAGATAGGGAGATTAAAAGGCTCCAATTAGAAGAAAAAAAGGCAGAAAGGTATTCCGAGGAAAGAAGGCAAACTACAGAAAGAGAAGAAAGGAGACAGGCTGCAGAAAGGGAAGCAGAAGATAAAAGATTACAGAGGGAGCATGAGTTACGACTAATCGAGTTAGAATTTCAAGGCCATGCCCCTGAAAATGGTGCCAGTCCTTTTACCTCCGATGCCACTGCCAGTCAGGGAGCCTCAACCTCAGCTATGAACTTTCATTTAGATCATCTTGTTGAGAAAGACGAGGATATTGAGAGCTATCTAAATAGATATGAACTATTAGCTACCACGTATGGGTTAGAGAGAGAAAGGTGGAGCTTAAAGTTATCACAAGGGCTTCGTGGTACAGCTTATGATGTTTTTGCCAAAATGAGCAGAGATGATCAAGAAAATTATGACATGCTAAAGCAGGCTCTTTTGTTAAAATATGAAAAGAATGGAGAATTCTATAGAAAAAAGTTCAGGAATGCTAAACTACTGTCAGGTGAAACCTATCACCAGTTCTCTGCACGGTTAGAGACATACTTGGAGAAATGGACTTCTCTGGGGAAAACCCAAGATCTTAAGGAAATGATCCTTATAGAACAACTAAGAGAGTCCATGGCTCCAGACATGAGAAAATTTCTCATGGAACAAGGTGCAGAGAGGCTGGGTGAGTTACTAAATGTTGCTGAAAGGTATCAAGCAGCTCAGGCAGAGGTAACAAGTAACAAAAAGAAACAGGTAGATAATTTTAAGGCACCACAGAACTTTAATCAATTTGATCCTAGAGATCAGAACAAAGGTAAACACCAGTTTGATAGGCCACGGTATGACAATAAAAATAAAACCCCACAATTCGATGAAAGGAAATTTGATGAAAGAAAATCTTTCAACCAAAAAAGGAGGTGGTGTAAAAATTGTCGGATGGACAATCATGATACTGACCATTGCAGAAGGAAACCTGTGTATATGGCCACCCTTCAGGTCAGGTCGACCTCAAGAAAGGAGGAGGATATTATGTTAAATACCACTCCAGAAGAGATGAGGAAGGCACAGGCTGGGGATAAGACCCTCAAGCCTTGTTTTAGGAAATTGTCCCATGGTCACACACCTCCTGGCAAAGGAGACTTCTATATGAAGAACAAACTAATATACCGGAAGACTGGAACTAGATCCAAAGGTCAGGGACAGCTGGTACTTCCTAAAAGGTATAGGACAGACTTAATAAGGAGCTTACATGTGAGAAAAGATGGGGACCATGAAAAAATAGATACCATCATTCAAAGGGTGGCTCAAAATTATTATTGGCCCAAGAGAAGGTGGGACATTGAGAATTTTGTTGAGAGATGTGGCATAGCACATGAGGGAACACCCACAAGTGGGAACAGTGTTCAGGACCTCCACACGCCACGGGGCAAACGTAGGCCTGACAATAGAAAGAATAATAAAGTGGACCAAGTGGAATGGGAAGCCCCTTTTCACGGACAATCTTCAATTGACTGTTTTACAATGGCCACTATGCAACGAGTGCAAAAAGATGTCTTACCCAAGGAAAAGCCGAAAATCCCTCAATCGGACTTATGTAAACTGGAGGAAGAAGATGTAGAGAGGAAATCTCTCATCAAGAATTCTAAGTGGGGAGAAAGCCCCAATAAAAAAATTGGTAGCGGTCGATTTGTGCATGATGATTCTGGGAAGAAAAGTCATCACTACAGAGCTTCGAGTGCAAAGGACCTGACATGTGACAGGAAAAATAAGTTTCCGAATTTAAAAGTCCATATGTAACTCTGTTAAGAACGTGGACTGATGAAAAGGCAGAGGAACATATTACATCCTCATACCAATATGTGAATGAGCTGACCACTCGTTTAAAAACTGGCTGGAAACTTGCCAATGAAAATTTGAGACAAGCCAGGAAAAAACATGCTGCCTATTACAACAGGAAAGCTAAAGACAGAGATTTGGCTGTGGGAGAGAAGGTACTGCTTCTTCTACCCGGTAGTCAGAATAAGTTACAAATTAAATGGCAAGGTCCATATACAGTTCTAGAGAAGGTGTCTAGAACCAATTATAAGATAGATAAGAAGGGGAAAGAAAAAATCTATCATGTAAATCTCCTGAAGAAATATTTGGAAAGAGAAAATCAGGAAGAGACACACTTGTTGACCTTGTCCATTGCTATGGAGATGAAAAAGGAACCACTTTCATCATTTGAATATCCATTACATCCCTGTGAGACAGCGGCACAGGTGAAAATCATGACACATTTAACGAAAAATCAGAAGGAGAGAGTGCAACAGGTTCTAGATGATCATACAGAGGTGTTAACGGACCGACCGGGGCATACAAACTTATTGGAATATGATATGAAACTGATAGACCCCACACCTGTTTGTATGAAACCCTATTCGATTCCTTTTGCTAAGGAGAAAGCCTTGAAGGAAGAGATAGACTATTTGTTGAAGGAGGGAATAATTTCACACAGTGAATCTTCGTATAGTTCCAGTGTGGTACTCTTAAGGAAACCCTCTGGAGAACATAGACTCTGTATAGATTACAGGAGACTGAATGCTATCACAGAAGGTCAGGTGGATCCATTGCCGGATACAAATCAGCTGTTTGCCAGGCTAAATAAAGCTAAATATTTCTCAAAAGTGGATCTGAGTAAAAGATACTATCAGATTCCAGTAAAGCCTGAGGTTAGACCATACCTAGCTTTTAGTACCTCAGAGGGACACTATGAGTTTAACAGATTGCCATTTGGATTGAAGAATGCGCCTAGTGTCTTCTCTAGAATGATGAGAAAATTGTTGGATCCTCTGAATAATCCATGCATCACAAATTTCATGGATGATGTCCTTATAGCAACAGAAACATTTGAGGAACACATTGACTCTCTGAACATGCTGTTTAATCGACTTAGAGAAGCGAATTTAACAGCCCGACCAACCAAATGTTGCGTTGGATGTAAAGAATTAGAATTCTTGGGACACACAGTCCATCAGGGAAACATGACCCCTGACCCAAAGAATTTAGAGAAACTAAAGAAAGCCCCGAGACCACAAACCAAGAAAGACGTGAGATCCTTTGTCTCATTATGTGGTTTCTACCAAAAGTATATCAAGAACTTTAATTCCATATGTGCACCGTTAACTGATTTGACACGCAAAGGGAATACAGATCGAATTACATGGACCGCACAATGTGAATTGGCATACCAGGAATTGAAGGAAAAGCTCACAAGCAAACATATTTTGAAATTACCTGACTTAAGTCAAGAATTCGTTGTAAGAACGGATGCCAGTAATATCGGGTTAGGTGCGACCCTGTTACGGAAATCAGATGCACTGGATGGGGAATGAGCCCCAGTGGCATATGCTAGCAGAAAGTTTAATAAAGCTGAAACCAATTATTCAACTAGCGAAAAAGAATGTCTTGCAGTAATATGGGCGATCAAGAAATTCAATATTTATCTGTATGGGAAGGCATTCAAGTTGCAAACGGATCACAAACCCTTGTCGTTTCTAGCGCAGGCTAGGCATGAAAATTCGAGGTTACTCAGATGGTCCTTACTTTTGCAGCCATTCCAGTTCAGCATAGAGTATATTTCTGGAAAAACTAGCCTGGGTGCGGATTTTTTAAGCCGCCATCCGTGTGACGAGAATCACCGTAAGCACTAGGATTAATATTAAATTTCTCTATGTGTATATAGAATTATAGACTGACATATATGGTCTGTTTTAAGTGGGGAGAATTTGTCTTGAGAAATTCTAAATCCACATATTTAAATTAAAAAGTAAATGTAAAGCCTAACGAATTAATTCAATAAAAGGAAAGAAGACTGGTAAAGAACAGTGCCGTCACTATAGGGTACGCCTGTGTTATAGAACGTCATGCTAGTTAAACAAGTAAATCCCTTTTTATGCTCCGTCTGCATAATTGTAACGCTTTCACGTTGATAGTAAAGCCTACAGCATCATACACGCGTTTCTAAAAATAAAACTGGTACTGTGTTTCTTAGAAAACCTTGAGATATGCAAGATGCTTAATGACCCAGATATAATACTAGCATTAATTAAATTATACACACTACGTTAACCTAAAAGGACAGACGGACTTAGGATAGAGAGAGAGAGAGAGAGAGAGAGAGAGAGAGAGAGATGTACGGAGGAACGCATGCAACACTAACACGCCGTCTCGCGATATAAAATTAATGCCACCCCCAAGCGAAAGGCATGCAGGCTTGATTTTTTTTCAAATAAACAGTGACAAAAAACACTACCAATACGAGGGTCAGGTTTTGGAAACATGTTTAATGCTTATTAGGAAACATGACACAATACTGTTTTACGTCTGAAATCCTGACATTATACTGACAGAACAGTCGAAAAGGCAGGACAGGTGGCGGTTCTAAACATAAAAAATAAAAAAAACAAATACACGACTATCCTAGAAAATACATATTTTGAACGCAGCCACTTAGCTCCCTTAAAACTTATATATTTGGGTGCCTTAGGACTTGCTGACAAAGAATATGTTAGGTGTTAAGCAATTAGTTTAATAATTAACAAATTATAGCCAAAATACTATAGTGAGGTTGTCAGACAACACAGGATCATATTTGCTCATAATGGCGTATTTGAACAATGTTTTAGAAGAAAATGAGGCCACCGTGTTAAATCCGATTTGATTGGCTAAAATAATATGTAAGGCTAAACATGATTAGTCGATTGCAAATACTATTTTTGGTTGTTAATAGAAACGATAGAAAGGGTACATTTTTTTCAAATGCTTTTGTAAACAAGGCCTCATTGGCTAGACCATTTAATATAGTCAATTAGGAGCGTCTGTTCAGTGCCATTTTTTTTAAATTAAACGTTGTAGAAGCAAGTGCGTTGAGAACCAGCTCATATTTTTCTAAATAAAAGCCTGGGACAGAGGCAGATCGGAATTGTGCCATAACTCATCGCCAGTCAACGTATTTGTTTAATATTTCCATGAATTGTGGTAAGCTAGACCTATTTGATATCTTGTTGATGAAAATTGAATGTGAATTGATAATTTATGTCTATATGAGTGTGGTTCAGTAACAATAAACAGAGGCAAAACCTCGATATGGCTCCACCATGAATACAACTTGTCGAAGAGGAGTGAAACTGCATGGGATTGCCAAATAGTACTATGACACCTATCTTATTGAATAGAAGGAAATAATGCTGGAATTGCAGAGGCGTTGTAACCATTAGGGAGAGGAATACTGGTGTAAATTGTTTCATGAGAAGCTAGCAGTTGGCCTACCGCGCTGAGCTCTGTGTTTAATATGTATTGTGTTTCAGTGTGGAAATAGATTATAAATTAGTTCTGAAGTAGGAGGTACGACCTTCTTGTTTCAGGGACCGTTGTACTAAACTATTAAAGTAGCGCCTGGTCTGAGTTTTGCTGAATCCAGAGGCTGATAGCATACTCCTTGGTCAAGATATCGACCAGTGTTGTTTCTCAAGAATACGGTGAAGCAAGCGAGCAGAGGAGACTGTTTCCTGCCGCCCACACAGAAGTTAAGATTCGTAGGCCAGAGCAGCTCAGTCTTGTGTACCCCCCTCTAAAATTGACTGTATATTAAATAAAGAGGGACAATTATTTGTTTCAAATGACAGGAACTGTGAACTTTTCCAATACTATTTCCACCAGAAACAAACACTTGAAGTCATGATGACAAACAACCACCTAGCTTGAAAAAGCCAGTATTACCTCATAGTACTACATCACAACTTACACACATATTGTAATAATAATAATATATGTCAATACAAAGATCATATCTATAAATTGTGTACATACAACTTGTAATTACATTTGATTGTGATTCCTGGTTCACTTTGTAGTTGAATCAGGATATCTATTATTGAAAGGAATTAATACATATTTTAAACGTTACACTTGACTTATTAAGATAGTCTTATAGAGTGTTCTATGTATGTGAGTGTCACAGTGTTGTAAAGTATTGTGGATTAAATTAAATTGTTTATCTGTCTGTTGGTTGTTGTGAACATACACTTCATCACTATCATAACCCTAGACATTCAACGTAGTCATCACAATATTCCAGAATAATTCTGACTGAGGTCTAAATGTGGTAGCAAAGTAAGGTCATCTGTAATACACCACACTTATTAGATGCAGATAGTTTCACAGCTGACCTCAGGCAGTACACTAAGTCCCCTATAAATATTTATATCATCCCACTTTACCACAGGAAGTACACCATACCAGAATCAACAAGAAGGAAACAACTTAAGAGGTCAGAATAGGTACTACCAAGGCAGAGAAAACAGTCAACAAAAGCTTAACGACATGATTGGGGAAATACAGAAACAAGTAAAGACACACCCCCAACACGACATAACCCTTCGGATGTTTATCGTAGACAACCATGACGTGTTCGCTCTTAGCGATATGGAATTAGGAAGGACACAGATGGTGAAAATGGATATTGAAACGGAGCCAGGAAAGGTCGTCAGCAAGAAACCCTATAGAACTCTACTCAAAACTAGACAGATAGAAGAGAAGGCTATTTAAGAGATATTAGCCGCAGGGGTCATACAAAGATCGCGCTCGGAGTGGTCGTCGCCCATTGTAATAGTCACAGAAAGACGGCACTCACAGATTTTGCTGTGACTATAGAGCGCTCAACAGCATTACAAAGACCGTAACACACCTCATTCCGAGGATAGACGACATCCTAGCGATGTTAGGAAAGTCAGAGTGGTTCACCACGTTGGATACCAGATCAGGGTTCTTGTGTATACCACTGACAAAGGATGCGAGAAAGAAAAGCACATTGTGTACGCATGTAGGAACGTTCGCTTGGAACGTCATGCCATTTGGACTGAAAGGCAGTCCCGTCAAGTATATGGCGCTCATGGATGAAGTCCTCAATGGCATGCAGAGCTTCGCCATAGCCTACATAGACGAAATTTTAGTGCACACTGCAGGATCAGTGCAAAACCATCTGGATCATGTCCGAAAAGTTTTCAACAGGCTGAGACAACATAATGTCAAGTTGAAGTTGACGAAATGTAACTTTCTCCAGAGAGAACAAAGTATCTCGGATTTATAGTGAACAAAAACAGAGTTAGGCCGGACGAGGAAAAGGTCAGAGCCATTCGGGAAATGCCAACACCGACGAACGCCAGACAAGTGAGGCACGTACGGGTATTTTCGGAAACACGTCATCAACGTTTCCGTGCCGCAGAGCCCTTGATCAACTAGTGAAGAAGTATGCGCGTTTTAAGTGGACGGCGGAATGCCAAAAGGCCTTTGAATATTTGAAAAAAGCCTTAACGGAACTTCTTTTTTTGGCACATCCCGACACAGATAGGGCGATGATTTTGTATACAGACGCTTCCGATGCAGCCATAGGAGCGTGTTTTGTTCAACCATCGTTGGAAAATGAGGAACAGATAATACCGAACGTCGGGAATAAACGATCCACTGTGTTCCTGCCACACAGGTTGAGTAAATCACAGAGGAAATGGGTCACCATTAAGAGAAAGGCGTTCGCAATTTACTTTGCGGTCCAGAAGATGGATTTCTACTTTAGAGGAACGCCGTTCACAGTGAGAACGGATTTTAACCATTGGTTACATGGCTCATCAAAACAGCAGAGCAGCCTCGAAAACTACAAACCTGGGCACTGAACCTCCAAAACTTCGATGTTACGATACAATACATCCAGGGAAAACAGAACACGTGTGCAGACCTATTGTCGCGAATTCCGTACAAGGACGAACCAGAAATATCCGAACAGGAGGTTATACCGGAGATCAGTGATCACTTCCGACAAGTGAATGTCATAAACTCTAACCGTAGCCAATAGGAGACGGGGAATGATTTCGAAGGAACCTTGTTGGATGAACAGGAAGAAACTGAACAATTTGATCTCGCAAGAGAACAAGGAAAAGATCCCGAAATAGTAACCCTAAAACAAAAAATTGAAAAGGGAAGCAAAGAGGCCAAAAACTATATTGTCAGCCAACAGGACGAGGTAGTCGAATACATAGACCCTAAGGGTGACTGGGTACTGAAAAAGTACATACCAAAGCAGTTAGTTCAAAAGGTATTAAAGGCGTTTCATGGTGACAACGGGCATTTTGGAAGAGATAAAACACTGCATGCGATCAAGTCACGATATTTTTGGCCCACTCTAAATAAGGATGTGGCGACACACGTGGAAAGATGCCTAACGTGTAAGACAAGAAATTTGAGGGCAATTAAGTGTCCCGTGCAGGAGATGGACATCCCCAAGTACACTATGGAAAAGATTAGCATCGACGTCTCGGGACCGTATCCGATGACCCTGTCGGGGAATGGATTCATTATACATATTGTCTTCTTTGCTCCATATCCGCCAACCGTCAAAGCAGTCAGTGGCCATCACGCCTGGTGGCGTCTTGTAGGGCAGTAACAAATTGATTCCACTTTGCTCGGTCGGAGGCGATCCTTTGTACAGTGCCTCAACACTGGTTCATTCTTTGCATCTCGGCTTCCACAGTTCTCCGCCAAGATGTTTTTGGTCGGCCTTCTTTCTCTTTCCCTCGGGGGTCCATAAGCATAGCTGTTCTTGTGATGGTATCAGGGTCCCTTCTGAGGACGTGGCCAACCCAACTCCAGCGTCTGCCAGCTATGATAGTGTGCATGTCCTCTTGGTTACTCCGAATAAGTAGTTCTTGGTTGCTGATGGTATTCGGCCAAAAGATTCGGAGAATTTTCCTTAGGCAGATTGCGTGGAAGGAGGACAGTTTCGACATTTCCTTCTCTGTTACTCTCCAGCATTCCGCACCATAGAGAAACACAGAAAGTACACAGCTCTCATACAGTCTTAATTTGTTGTTTGTGCTGTACTGGGAAGACTTCCAAATGTTGTTGAGACTAGCAAAGGCTGTTCTCGCTTTATTCATTCTGTTGTTAATGTCCTTGCTTGTTCCGCCGTCAGGTGTTACTATGCATCCTAGGTAAGTAAATGTGTCTGTCTGTTCTGGTTCCTTATTGTTATTGGCTTAGGATTGCCCACATTTAGTGTCATTGCCTCTGTATTCTTCAGATTGATGTTCAGACCAACCTATTTTCTATACTTATTCAGTCTATCGGTTTTTTCTTGAATGTGTTGATGTGAATGCTTAAATAATACATATTGTGGATATGTCAAATTGGCCAGAATGTTTTGCAGTAAAGGAAACATCGGGTAGAAACATATGGACATAATGCAGACACAGTTCGTACCTCGCCATACACTATTTTGACAGATAATGGCAAGACGTTTACGGGAAACGACTTCAAAAAGTTTGTCACCGATATGAATATAAACCATACCCCAAACTCCACCCACCATCCACACAGTAATGGGAAGAACGAGCGCCTGCATGTCACGATACATAATACAATATCCAAATATGCAGAAGGAAAACCTGACAGTTGGGATATACATCTGCCGAATGCATTAGAGGCAATTAGAGTCAATGTCAACGACTCCTCCAAGTTCTCACCCTTGTATATGTTGTACGGTAGAGAACTGGTATTGCCATTAGATACTCTATTAAACCCAAGAGAAGGTATATGGGAGAAAGCCATATGGAAAATCTTATGATGCCGAAACATATAGCACACAGGATGGCAAGGAACAACGTGAGAAAGACATCACAGAAAAGGAGAGAAAACGCAAATAAAAACGCGACGTTGCAAGAGTTCGAATCGAGAGACATCGTATGCTACAAAATTCATGCCAGAAACACAAAGTGGGATGGAAAATTGATCACCGGGTGTCATGTGTTACAGCGATTATCGAACACCCCGTATTTAATTGGTAAGCACGGGCAGGAAAGACCGATAAAAACACACGTTCAGCATTTACGGATGCAGTAAAAGAAACCTAAAGATATCCCTCATGTGGATGGAAACAAAAGGAGCACATATTGAGAACCAATACCGGGCCATAGGGAAGAGAACGCAACAGAGGAAATTATTTCCAGTGACGACTATGGACACACACCAAGAGCAAGCACATGGTTACTAGAGCAGAAGTGCATGCATAACCCAGGATAACATCCAGTCGGTTGGCCCCACCCCCACAAAACATAAACCAAGAACAAGATAAGGTGATACCAAGCCGCGGAAGTCCGATAGGAAATGAGACAGAGGCAGACGCACCTTGTAGGCACACTAGAGGCAGAGCAAAGATGAAATAGAACGGAGGAAGATAGGATAGTGATCACGTAGGATGCACAGGAAAATACGCAGCATTACGATATCCCAGAAGATATAAGAAGGATGAGAACCGAGAGATAACTCGGAGCGTGAAGCAGACATGCCAATGATAGAACGTAGGCGAAGATTACAAGATAGAGAAGAGAGGTTCAGAGAACAAGAAATTCCCCAGGAGACCTGCAAGAGGTTGATGAAACCGCAGCAGAAGATTCAGACGTGCAGGAAGAGATGGAGGAAGGGAGTATACGAGGTACGAAGAGACGTTGGTCATCATCAGACGATTCGTCGGATTATGAGAGGCGCCTCGCAAAGTTGAGAAATATAGAACAGTTAGAGGTGAGCCCAAAAAGGAAGAATAAAGCAAGAAATAGTGGTAGAAGAGAGGATGGGAAAAAGATAACTGCACTTTGCGAATCTACGGATAGACAATTTGAAGAGTTGAAAAAGAAGGAGAACAGAAGAGGAACTGGAGATCGAAGAGAGTACCGATCCAAGAGTAGAGAAAGAGAGAGAAATAGGAGAGATAACAGTAGAAGACGAGGTACGAATCGACGGGATTACCGATCAAGAGTCGAGAGGGAGAGAAATAGAAGCAGTAGTAGAAGGAGAGAAACCACTAAGGATCGACTGAGATACCGATCTAGTAGCAGAGAGGAAACAAAGAGGAGAGATGATGATACTAGAAGTACAAGTAGAGGTCGAGGTAGCGACCATCAAAGAATAGAGAACCTGAGAAAAACCCAGGGAGCACGAGAAATGAAGAAATTGATGAAAAACCGAGGCAAACGGTCGGGGAAGTGCGGAACAGTGGGGAAATAAAGGAAGAAGTACGGAGTAGACAGGTTGAGACAAATTCAGGAGACGAGAACTAGAGAGGTAGAAAAGAAGCAAACAAGTATTGACACACGTAAAGAGAACTGAGTACACCCCAGTAGACTAGTGGGCCATGGGAAAATGGCGAAAATAAAATAACAGAAGCCATAAGTGATGGCTAGTATAAGAGATTTGAGATAAATTAGAATTGAAATATTGAGAAGCCGTAGTGAAGACGGCAAAGAAGATATAGAAGTGTCAGAAGAGTGGAGGAGAAGAAGATTGGGGAAGAGAAGCCATAGGGATGGCCAGTATAAGAGATTTGAGATAAATGAGAAATTAAATATTGAGAAGCCTTGTGAAGACAGCAAAGAAAATATAGAAGTGTCAGAAAACATAAGAAGAAGAAGAATGGGGAAGAGAAGCCATAAAAATGGCGAACTTAAGGGGAGGTTAAACCCCCAAAATGAAAAACACAGAATTATAAGATAATAGCTATATCTGGTGATTTATACAATCAAAATGACTGAAAAAATACAAAACATTGAGGTATGGACTGAAAACTTGCGGTCTATGGGGGAAAAACAGTAGAAAAAGGCAAATTTTAGCTTTTCGGGGTAGTGGGTACAACTTGAGTTATGAAATTTGGCTGTTTAATTTGTTAATATATGATAATGATTTTATACTAAAACAATTTTGATTGGTTTGATATCTGAGTTTGTTTGGATTTTAACATACCAGTAGACAAATAGTTGAAACTTTTTAGGGGGGTATCTTAGCTATTTCTTAACAGTTTTGTAGTTTGTTAACATATATCCTTTATTTTAGTTTATTTTTATGAGCACTATGTGTACTGCTGTATCACTAATAGTTGTTGAAAAATCGTGGGCTACGTGCCCACATTGTGTGAAAAATACGGTTTTGAGAAAATTAAGAAAAAAGGGAAGAATTATACTTTTACACAAAATTTACTCACCTGAGTTTCCCCCTGCTATGTAGGAATCATCTCTGGTATTTTCCTTTATTGATTCCATGGGCTGTCTCATACTTCGCAGCTTACTTTTCATTAAATTCTTCATTTCAGCAGGCTGTATGCGCTTTCGTCAGTTTCCGAAAAATACATCCTTTCTGATAGTTACATGTACTAGAGGGGGGGGGGGGGGGGGGGGAAGCAATTGCTCTATCCTCAGCAGACTCGGTACATGTAGTAGAGGCTTTGCTCTCGATATTCACAAGATTAGGATTCCCTTATCAGATATTAACTAACAATGGTTCACAGTTCAGAGGGAAACTGATGGAGGAAGGTTTTACGATTTTTCAAACTATAACACGTCCAAACATCTTATCATCCACAATCCAATGAACAAGTGGAAAGATATAACGGCACTCTACTTATAATTTTAGGGAAGCTCGCACAGGAGAAACCAGAATCCTGGGATTCGTTCTTACCTGCAGCTTTATTTGCGTATAGGGAGGTACCCCACCACTCTACTAGAATACCTCCAGCCAGGTTATTATTTGGACGACCCATCAAAGGACCCTATTGTTAACAAAAATTATCCAATCAAAATTATTTTTACACATGAAACGATGTTTAAAAAACTTTAATTATGTTTGCTTCAGGGAAATGAATACCGAAAGTTTTTTTTTAATCCATGCATTTGAAGTGAAGATATACCAATTTGTATATTTTGCATATATAATTAGGTAAAAAATACACTTACCTCACATACTTTAAAAATTTATAGAAAATCATCCACAAAGGTTTTAGTGAAAATAAACATACAGAAATGTGGGCAAATGAATTTACTTTCCAGTGCAATATATCTAAAATTTGATATTTTTCAATGAAATTCCTCATTTTTGGGGGTTAAAAACCTCCCCTTAAGAGATTTGAGATAAATGAGAGTTGAGATATTGAGAAGCCGTAGTGAAGACGGTAAAGACAGTTGACAAAATTGAGAAACCATAGAGGTGATAGAGAAGAGAAATTAAAGTCGTAGGGAAGACAGCAAAAATAGTGGAGAAAATTGAGACATTATAGAGATGGTAGACAAGAGAAATTGATGATATAGTTCCAGAGAGGGAACGAGAATAGTGGATGGTGAGAAAGAGAGGAAGTAGAGAAGTAGAATATTGAGGCGGTAGTCTAGTTGTGTGAAAACTAGATGCAATCGTTCTACACTGAACAAAAGAAGGAGCTGAGTACGTATGAACGATAGACTACTACGGTGCAGCAGAGAAGAGGAAAGAGACTTGAGAAGCCATAGGTAAATTGGCAGAAAGAAATAGGAGATATGTAGTAGGAGAAAAATGAGAAGCCATAGAGGAAATGGCAAAAGAGAGAGATAAGAGATAAATGGAGTAGACATATAGAAATATGGTTGAGAGAAGCCATGGAGAAATGGCAGAGATGGAATAAAGGTAAAGAAAATGACAAGCCATGGATTAGATGGCAGAGATATAAGAAGAAGTATAAGGGGTATGAGAAACCATAGAGAGGATGGCAGAAACATAGGAAGATAATGAATGTGAGAGGCCATGGACAAGATGGCAGAGTTATAGAGGAAGGTTCCAGAGGGAACGAATATATAATGAAGAAATTGAGGGAAAACTAGAAATGAGACAAAATGAGATGAGATTGAGAGTTCTGGAGAGAACAAATAGAGTTTAGAGGCCATAGCAAAATGGCAGAGTTACATGGAAAATAAAGGAGAAAAAGAAGAAAAGATCAACATCTTTTCTTCTTTTTCTCCTTTATTTAGGTTATCAATCGTTCTACACTGAACAAAAGAAGGAGCACTATCCACTATTCTCGTTCAGTTATTGAAGTATAAAGAGCAGAGAAGAAAAGTTCCAAAGAAGGGAACTTAAGTGGAGCACATAATAAGGAGAGATAAACAAAGTATATTAGATGGAGACAATAGAGACGAAGAAAAGAGGAAGACATGGGAAATGGTCTTAAAGGGGATCTGAGTATAGGAAGAAGCCTAGGCATGTTATACTGGACGGTGTAGAAAGTTACAGTCGAATGGGGAAAGGTACGGGACGAAGAAGATAGGGACAAAACTGAATAGGTGATAGATATAATTCCGGAATTTATGAAGTATCTCGAGTAGGGACCGCGGTTTAGGGTCAGTAAGATAGAAGGTTTAGTGGGGGTTAGCAAAAATATTAATAGTGACCATGATGGTTCAATGTGTCACAGCTGTAAATTTTGTAATAATTCAGTAACAGGCAGACAACGAGAATGAATAAAAAAGACTGCTGACATTAAATATGGGATTTTCTGTAAACAATATTTTGGAACGGATGGAGCATAGGGAAGAATGAGAGAATTGGGTTTGGTTGGATGGCACATGTGGTAAACCCAGATTGGCCACAAAACGAGTTTCTCACTATTACAAAGTTTTTGAGATTATGAATAAATTGAGATAACGTGCATATTTTGCTTCATGACATATGTAATGTTGATGAGATGCATACTTTCTTTTATGACATATACAGTGTGTCCGGCAGAATCACTACCAATAACAAATGTCAATATTTCTTATACTAATAATAGCAGACCGACCGGATTTTGATTTTCTGTTAGGCAAACTCATTAAGTTTCAGTAGCAACTCACCAAGTTTCAGTAGATCTCCACCAAGTTTCAGTAGATCACCACATGAGCGCCTTCAGTGGCTCGAAGAATGTCAAGACGGTATTTTATCTCTCTCCACGTGTTTTGCAGCATCTGAGGTGTGACGGATGAACAAGCGTCAATTATTCGCTGCCGAAGATTATCCAGTCCCTGCACCGGAGTTTGATAGACAAAGCTTTTTACGTATCCCCATAGAAAGAAATCTAATTGTGTCAAATCTGGTGACCTTGGTGGCCAATCAATGGGACCTAATCTTCCAATCCATCTGTCTGGAAATTGTTGATGAAGGTAGTTTCTTACTTCATTGGCATAGTGTAGAGGTGCTCCATCTTGCTGGAATATGAATCCTTCTGGTATCCTAGGAACTGCAAAATTTTGCAGCATGTTTAGGTATGTTGCTCCTCTGACTGTGGCTTCGGCGAAGAAAAATGGCCCGATCACATAATTCAAGGTTAAGGCACACCACACGTTAAGTTTAGGGCTGTCTCGCTCATGCTCCATTACGACATGTGGGTTTTCATTTCCCCATATCCTACAATTATGCCGGTGAACTTTGCCACAAGTTTGAAAGGTCGCTTCATCGGAGAATACCACACGATTGAGAAATTCATTGTCATCATCGAGGTGACATAGCATTGCATTTGCGAACTCGGCCCGTCTGGGTTTATCATTTAGCTGTAACTTCTGCACTAGCTGGATCTTGTAGGCTCTAAGCCGCAATCTTTTGTGCACAATATCGTGAACAGTAGATTTTGGAATACCCAATTCTCCACTTGCCCGTCGAATGGATTTCCGCGGGCTACGTTGAAAAGCTTCGCTAACTGCTTCAACTCTATCTGGAGACAACGCTTCATTGCCGCTTCCCTGCTTTCTCAACAAAGAACCTGTTTCCAACAGTTGCTTGTGCCATTTCACTATGGTATGTCGCTCTGGAGGTTTCTGTCCATATTCCTGCCTAAATCTCCTTTGCACAACAATGGGAAACTTTAATTCCGCAAGCCAATAACAGCATTGCACTTTCTGCTGCACCGTGAACTCCGCCATTTTCACTACACGCGTCCTCACATTCCGCGGCTGCGCTTTACGTATGCGTTATCTGCACATTATCGGACAATTTATCAATTATCTCACTGCTCCTAAAAATGTGATGGTTTCTATACGAGGTAACCATAAAAAAATAATTATAACTTACATGGATGAAGAAATATTGACATTTGTTATTGGTAGTGATTCTGCCGGACACGCTGTATAATGTTGATAACCTAAATTGAGATAGTACAATTTTTTTGCATTGTGTAGAGATAGAAATAATGTGAAAACATGTTGCTTGATATATATGATTGGAAATGTTGTGACCGTATGGCTTACTACTCCGCTCTTAGGGTAGTAAGTACTTCAGCAAGTCTGACACACTAAGTACTTGTATACACTAGTTAGTAAACAAAAACTAGCCATAAACCAATGACATCATTTGTCATGGTGCTCATGAGTCCATACATCTTGTGTGGATTTTCATACAAGTTAGACCGGAAGGTCCTTAAACTAGAAGTATGATTGGTCAACGTCACTTGGTGATAATACATTTGGTAGAGAGATTTTGTAGTTAGTTTTGAGATTAAATTAACTGACTGTTAGACCTCAAGACCAATCATGAGTTAGTTTCCGGTCTACCATCCAATTAGAAATGATAACATCCGGCAAGCCTTACTACCAAATGAGTACACGAACTGATGTATGACGGACTTGAGACAGGAAGAGTATCATGAACCAGTATATGTGTCAAATTACTGTAGTGTGGGTCACCCTGTCGATCCCCCTTGTATTAGACAAATAAAGCCTATGTTCATTCGTTATGAACAAGACCATTGCTCATCTGCCAGAACCTACCACCGACCAGAGAATCTATCTAACCAGGGATAGCCTCTGCTACATATATTGTTATGTGGTCTCTCAAATTTTGGTAGAGATTGCACCGTAAGTAAAAATTCGAACTAGTTAGTATTCTCGATCGAACTGTTATTTTATAGTTAGGTTTTCAGAGAACTTAGACATGCCAATTAACGACATAGTAAGTAAAGCAACAGTATGCCCTACCAAATTCTACATGCCATGAAATGAAAATGAAACGATATGAAAGGAAATTGAGAGAATTTGTGAACAAACCAGCCAATTAGTACTGATTCAAGATACCATCTGTTGAATAAACATTTTAGATAAATGATCGGACTTGTCTAATCAAACTACTGTTTTGAAAAATGGTTGCAGTGTTGAATTTATGTTGACTATGATGATCACGTTGCTTGAAATTTCTACACACATGAGAAGTTCAAAGGGTCCTGGGTTTTATATGCTTTTCTGGAATCATCATCTCTAGCGGTTAGCTAGTACAGAACAGAAAGACTCCACTAAAGATAGAAAGACCACGTAAGTTCCTTTTGAAGCTCTTCAAAAGAGATATTTCGAAAGACTTATCCTTATTCCATCCATTACAAGCACAAGGGTTTATCCCTTTACAAATTACACTGGTACAAAATCAAAAACCTCATTTTGAGTACTAGTGTCACGTGCAGAGACCTAACAAATACACATAAACCGGAGACTACCAACTTTCTTGGTATCCCTCCTCTACACAGCCACAATGTAGACTTATTTTTGATGAAAAGTGCCACAGATGAGTAAGGTGTGAGAGACTCGATAGATAGAGGAAGAGACTGTTTGTGAGACAAAGACGAAGCAGCAATGAGACTGAGCATAGGCTAGGGATAGTAGTAGAAGACAAGATCGGTCTTTTCTAAAAGGGAAAAATTTTCTCTCTAAGAGAAATTTTGTTTTACGGGTGTGTAAGATAATCTAAAACGTAGTGTCGGTAATCAGAAATCTGGTCCGAAGTAATTTTTATAACAACGACTTTTATGAGGGAAACTAACGGAGTTGTAAATTTATAATCAAAGGGCAATAATCAATGATACATCTAGAGGGGGACAAGAGTAAGGTTGACATCTCTTGTGCAGTGTTTAGTTGAGCTGACCTTGACCGAGTATTATAAAGTTAAGTTTGGAATTTGGTTCAGCTACGCGAGTGAAGATATTTTGCACGGGAATTTATATTTCGAGTGAACTGTTTTGTTCTAGAATGTTCAAAAAGAGTTGTGGTAAGTCGAAGTTTGAAACATAGTCAGTCACATTCGAGAACGCGTTTGCGTAGGTTCTGTTTCGGTTCCCTTTCAAGTGTGTAAAGATAGCATTTTATAAGTGGCTTGCGCTATTGAGGGTTTTCATCGGACGATAAGCCAAAGTCCTATTGTTTAGACCATCGATCGCAAATCCATGCCATAATCATGTATGACAGTCTTGTGAGTTATTCTGAGGACAAGAAGACAGTTTTGCCATTTCAAGAAAATGTGTGTGTTTTCGAAACGAACCAGGAACTTTAAGAGTCTATTACTGGAAGCGCAGATTAGTAGGCAAGTCGACAGACTAACGAGTAGCAAATGAACTTGGGAAATCTTCAACCCTGGCTGTAGGCCAGTATTATCTGAGGTACACCAAGTAAAAACTACAGAAATAAAAGACAGAGTCAGAAGAAATATGTCAAAACAAGAGAAAGAAGAAAAGGATTAAAAATGAAGAACTACATGACAGCAGTGATTTTCAAGTCGTGACCACCATAACCAATAGAGACAGCTAGAAATACTGAAGCAGCAAGAGTGAACGAGAGGGTATGAAATTGTATTAATAATTGAAATTGAATGGAAATTGTTGCTGTACTGGTCCTCCAACGTCATGGGAAGTTTGGGCACATCAATTCACACTCTTTACTTTATTTTTTTATGTAAATAAAGTTCAACGTAGTTTTCTACTGCTGTCATTCATCATTTGTCAGTATTGAACTGTTGTCGTTATATTGAGAGAAGACAGAAGTCTAACAGCACCAAACATAAATAAGCTGCCTACTGTTCAGGGTAGAGATCCAAATCCACTATACGATCAACACAAGGTAGAAGTAGGGTATAGTAGACAATCATCACCAATGGCGACAGTGGTGTTGTCTATTCCAACTTTTTGAGTGGTGTTGCCTGTTTTAACTTTTTGAATGATGTTGTCTATTTCAATTTTCTGAGTGTTGCTGACCATTTCAACTTTCTGAGTGGTGTAGCTTATTTCAACTTTCTGAGTAAGTACCGCCTATTTCAACTTACTGAGTGGTGATGACCATTTCAACTTTCTAAGTGGTGCTGTCTACTCAACTTTCTGAGTGGTTTAGCCTATTTCAACTGTCTGATTGGTGCTGACCATTTCAACTGTCTGAGCGGTGTTCCCTCTTTCAACTTTCTGAGTGGTGTAGCCTATTTCAACTTTCTGAGTGGTGTAGCCTATTTCAACTGTCTGAATGGTGTTACCTATTTCAACTTTCTGAGTGGTGTTGACCATTTCAATTTTATGAGTGGTTTTGCCTATATCAAATGTCTGAATGGTGTGGCCTATTTCAACTTTCTGAGAGGTGTTGACTATTTCAACCTTCCGAGTGGTTTATCCTATTTCAACTTTCTGAGTGGGGTAGCCTGTTTAAGCTTTCTGAGTAAGTGCTGCCTATTTTAGCTTTCTGAGTGGTGCTGACCATTTCACCTTTCTGAGTGGTTTAGCCTATTTCAACCTTCTGAATGGTGAGCCTATTTCAACATTATGAGCGGTGCTGGCCATTTCAACTTTCTGAGTGGTGCTGGCCATTTCATCTTTCAGGGTGGTGCTGACCATTTCAGCTTTCTTAGTGGTGTAATATTACTTGATGAGAAAGACATATCAAACAGATGGGCAGAATACGTAAAAGAATTATTCGAGGACAACAGAGGTAAAAAACCATCACCAGATTCTAATGAAGGCCCAAACATTCTCAGATCAGAAGTAGAGAATGCCATTCATATGATACAAAAAGGAAAATCAGCAGGCATGGATAACATAAAAATTGAAATGATAGAAGCTCTGGAGAGCTTTGGTATAGATACAATCACAGAAATATGCAACGATGTATACAATAAAGGATATATACCACACGACATGAAGACATCAGTTTTTATAACATTGCCCAAAAAACCAAATGCAACAGAATGTTCAGACTTCAGAACAATCAGCCTGATGAGTCATGCAATTAAGATACTGCTCAAAATCATACAGGAAAGAATAAAAAGTAAAGTAGACAGCGAAATCTAGGAAGAACAGTTTGGTTTTAGACGGAATAGGTATTGATGGAAAAGGATATAAGAAAACACGAGTACCATGGGAGCAAACTGCTGACCACAAGTAAGATTCAGGAAAGGAATTATTCACCATACATAGACATAAAAAGAGGTGTCAGACAAGGTTGTGTGCTGTCCCCCTGCCTATTTAATTTATACACCGAAAACATTTTCAAACAGATACAGGAAATACCAGGACTGAACATCAGTGGAAAGTCAATAAACAACCTTAGATATGCAGATGATACCGTGTTGTTAGCTGAAAGCGAACAGGAGTTACAAGAACTAGTGAAGGAAGTGAACTGTATAAGTCATGAATATGGACTCGACATTAATATTGAGAAAACAAAAACTATGATAATTAGCAAAACAGACGATAAACCCACTGATGCGTGATGCCATATGATGATGGATGGCATCCGCATGTCTGGTTTTGTGTAGTGTGTAGATGTGTTCAGTCAAAACAATGTTCATGCAACAATAACAGGGCAATCCACATAGGACGTCAGTAAACTCACGACGTATAAAGTCAATGAGTCTTGAAACAGCCGTTGACGTTTTTCTTCATTATTTATTGTGGACGCCACAGTGACAAAATGGTTACGCAAATGTGTAGGCACATCAAACAGTCATTATCACAGCAACATTCAATACAGCAATAAACGGTAGACAGCATTACAATGATGAGTCAGATGCATGTTATATTTCAAAGTGCTGTAAATGTAGTCAGATGAACAACTCCATCCTTTTCTATAACAGCCAGGAGATAACCAGATGTATGAGATCAGTTCACTCTCCTTAGTTTGACTTCAGCAAGACAGACACGTCTGCCGAAGTATAAATAATGTCCTCAATAATATCCTCTAGATAATAAAGGTTTTCTAAACCTAGTTCATTTAACAAAGTAGCAAGTAATGGTCCTTGGTACATGCATCAACCGATGCAGTACAATGCAGCGACATATGAGCTGGGAAAGAACATCTCGTGACGACGACTTTCGGAGACAGGCTATGAATCGAAATCGCTCACGACCCAAAATCGATAGAGTTAATGAAAAAGTCAATTTACCTTGCTTTCATGAAATACACAGAAATATCACGCCTCCCGACATGTGGGAAACACTAGAGGTATTATCTCGACTAAACGAAATATCCATAAGAGGACTACACATCCCTGACAGAACAAAAAATAGCGGAGATCCCCTCTTCAACGAGGCATCTCTTTCGCCATTCCAAATCGCTCACTCCCACAAGTGGTGGGCGGAAACCGATCGACCAAACAACAAGACAAGTCATGCGCAGTCCAGCGCAAAAATGACCACAGCTCAAAAGTTAACTGCATTCGATACCAACGCGAGAAGACAAATGCTTACCGAGAAAAGTGACTATAAATTTCAAGCAGTTGTTGCCCTTGCGTTATAAAACAGATATTAAATTAAAACGATGTTGCGAGAATTTATCACGCAACATATCACCACCTCCTCCCGATAAAAAAAAAATGTGGAACATATTTTTTTTTTCAATATCAAAGCGCATGCGATAAGCGGCTCAAAACGCACGAATTATGCGCTGATAATTAACTGATTTGCCAAACAATAGGCTAATTATAGAGTGTCTGGTGAGGATATACCTCAACAGAAAAATAAATATGTCTCAAAAAAATATTCACATCGGGGAGGTGTCACCAACACACATCACGTTAGCATGTAAACACAATATACGTATGCAAGTTACTATAATCATCATTAAACAGCATACTCTAATATTGTCTTTAAAAATGGATGTACAAATCTGATAGGAAAATTTAAATAGTACATTCTTTGACATGTAATGACATAAGTACATAGTAAAGTTAAACTACATGACGATCCAGGACATATGCTCTGGTATTCCGAGGGTAAGTACACAATCTAGAACTCGTAAGGTAAGTCCTCAGCTCAACAATGACATTCTGAGAAAGTACAAGCAATATAATGCTTCATAAGGTACAATACATTATTAATAATTGTGGCTGTTTAGTAAACTAACGGCCCTTATATTAACTACTCAGTCCTCCTCTATCATTTTAAAAAACGAACAGAAGAAGATGACAACAAAGCACGATAGTGTGTACATATAAAGTAAGTACAGATGTGCTAATCTATTGTAGAAATATAGGTGTGTTATGACTCTGTAATATATAGAAATATAGGACAGAAGTATTAGTTGGAGTCATGTGGGCATCTAGACAAAATGTCAGCCATCACATTATCCGCACCACGGATAGCTCGTACCGTGAAGTGAAAAGGTTGAAGAGCTATAGCTATCGAGTGGATCTCGAACTCTTCAAATTCTTAGTCTGAATAGCTGTAAGAGCTTTCTGATCAGTCTCTAGAATGAAATGTGCGCCCAGGAGGAATCTTTGTAGCTTTAGAATTGACCAAACCATCGCTAACAACTCACGGCCTAAAACCGAGTAGTTCCTCTCTGCCGCATTTAGTTTTCTAGAAATGTACATAACAGGATGCAGAGTATTTGCATATTCTTGCATCAGTGCTGCTCCAATCCCAGTGGATGAAGCATCACTCCGAAGAACAAAAGTCCTATCAAGAGTAGGTAATCTTAAGATGGGAGGAGAAGAAAAGATATTCTTGATTTGGTCTAGTGAAGATTGGCATTCTTCAGACCAACGGACCAGATTAGGCGAACCTTTCTTCAACAATGTTGAGAGAGGTGCCATGATCGAAGATAAATTTGGAATAAATCTCCCATAAAATTGAATTAAACCTAAGAGACTCCTAACTTGTTTCTTCGTTTTAGGAACAGAGATGTTCAGTATTTTGGAAGTATTGTGGTCTTCTGTCTTCAAGAGACCATGACCCACACGATGACCCAGGAAAGAGATTTCACCAAAACCAACAAAAGCTTTAGAAGGTTTTGCTGTCAAATTATTCTCACGTAGAGTGGACAGTAAGTCATATAACCCTAAATAGTGATCTTCCCAGGTATCACTGAAGAGACAGATGTCATCTAAGTATGCGATGACATCCGAACGATGTGACAGAATTCGACGCATCATGCGAACGAAAGTGGCAGGGGCGTTCATGAGACCAAAAGGCATAACATTCCATTGAAAAAGACCCCTAGGTGTAGAAAAAGCAGTAAGAGGTTTGGCATGCTCTGCTAAAGGCACTTGCCAATAACCTTTAGACAAGTCAAGTTTAGTGAAGAATCTAGAATTAGAAAGTCTAATCAGTAGATCTTCTAACAAAGGCATCGGTTCAGCGTCGAACTTTGTGACCTGATTCAATTTGCGATAATCAACGCAAATTCGTATGTTCTTATCCTTCTTCCGGACAATAACCATGGAAGAAGAATATGGTGAAGTCGATGGTTCAATTATATTTAATTGAATCATTTCATCCAATTCCTTTTCCACTTGCGACTGAAAGTGTATAGGCATAGGATACGGCCTAACCCTAATTGGATTATTGTCGGTAAGAATTATGTCATGTTCTATGACATCTGTGTGTCCAGGAATGTCAGTGAGAACATCCTGAAATGTTTGTAACATCGACGAGACTTGTCGATGTTCGTCACCAGAAAGATTAGGAGAAACAGAAACGTTTTTCCAAGATTCCGTGGAATGTAATGGAACCACTGGAAGGGGAAGGTTGACATCAGAGAAGGTAGCTTCCTCATCCTGAATGACAGACAGGGATGAATAATGACCGTGAGGTGCAGGAGCATCATCCGTTGCCTGGAAAATAGGCAGCAAATAGTCCGGACGTTCGTGAAATTCCGAAAGCATGTTTATGTGGAAAGTTTTATGCTTTCCATCAATATCGACCACATAGTCAACATCGGAAATCCGAGAGACTATTGCATACGGACCTTTCCATGCAATAAGAAGTCCATTTTCCCTACTGGGGAGTAGGACGAATGCTTTGTCACCTGGACAAAGTTGTCGTAGACATCTATTCTTGTTAGCAAACTGTCTTGCCTTCTCTTTAGCAATTTCTGATGAAGCAGTTGCTAGCTTACATGCCTCAATGATCATTTGTCTAAGAGCAATGACATACTCATATGAGGATTGAGTTTCATCGCTAATATCATCGGCAGTGATGAGATCGTGTAATAAAGACATAGGGCCGCGTGGACGCGCGCCAAAGACAAGTTCGAAGGGAGAAGATCCTGTGTGTTCATTAGGGACTTCTCTATAGGCAAAGAGAGCCGCGGGTAAAACCCTGTCCCAATCTTGAGGATGATCTTCAGTTATCTTACCAAGCAAAGTCTTGAGCGTTCTATTCAGACGCTCAACTAACCCATTAGACATAGGATGGTAGATACTACTGAGAGATCGTTCAATATGTAAGGTAGACATTACCTGTGACATAGTGTCAGATATGAGTTGAGTGCCATGGTCTGACAATATTTCTCTGGGGAACCCCAAGCGAGAAAATATCAACCAAAGAGCATCTGCGATATCTGTAGTAGATATGCTCTTAGGAGGAATAGCCTCTGGCCAACGTGTGCACATATCGACACATGTAAGGATAAACTGATGTCCTCTGGCCGACTTGACCTTAAAAGGGCCAATAATATCTATGGCCATTTTCTGAAACGGCCGAATAGGAATGTCAGCAGCCTGGATAGGCGCAGCATGTCGTGGTCCTCTAGATTTGACCTCCTGACATACCTTGCATGATCGGCAGTAAATACGAATGTCCTTATTGACAAAAGTCCAAAAGAAAGCCGCAAGGACTCTCGACTTCGTACGGGCAAAACCCATATGTCCAGCACATTGCGAGTCATGAGCATGTTGTAATATTTGGACTCTCATGCTCTTGGGAACAAGAATTTGCGAATGTGCCGACGTAGTCGAATCTTGTACCATACGTACAAGTACGCCGTTTCTCATTGCAATCCAAGATTTTCTATTTGTATCCTGATTCGGATCACCTTTCTTCGCAAGAACGAACAATTTTTTTAAAGAAGGATCTTCTTCTTGCAATTTTATGAAAGAGTCACGAGTAATTACTAAGTGACTATCTTGGCTATCAACTTCATTATCACTATTCAGTGAAGTTTCGGGTGTTTGTAGAGCTTGTGCTCTTGTAACTACTGCATTTGTAGCTTGCATGTTATTATCTTCCCAAGCAGCAATCTGCTGTGGGGTACACTCCCTAACTTCGTGAATACGACCAATAATAAGGTCCGCAATAGGATTAGGTAAGAGACAAGCATGCACATCTCCAGTAAAGAAAGGAGTGGCAATGCGAATTACAGCAGTAGGATATTTTTCTAGAGTGCCGCCAAATGTGAGACACATTTAATAACCCTTCCTGTAGCACAAGATGGATCTACAAGCGATTGTCTAACACCAATAGTGGTGCATCCGGAATCGAAAAGTAGTGAGACCGGAGTATCATTAACAAGACCCTTATGTAGAATTAAAGAACCCCTCCCGTCATGCGCAACAGCAGCAGAAGAGCGGGAAGTGGGTGACCACAACTCAAAGTAGTTATGGTACCCGGTTCGAATAAAGTACTGCATTGGGGGCATTTGTTTGCTCTCTCAAAGTCAAAAGCAGAACTAGTGACAGCGTCAAAGTTTTTACTATCAACAACATGATTACAGGCTGCCTCAGTTTCCTGTTGTACAGCATTAGCCTGCTGATATCTCTTTTTTTTTGTGTTGAGATCTACCCCCGACTATTATTACCTCTGAAGTTATCAGAGTTATTATTATCTCTGCAGTTATTATTGTCTCTATTGTAATTGTTATACTGGTTCGAATTCCAGTTTCCACGATTACTATCATGTTCACATTGATGCGAACATCTATTTGTTTGGTTCTGAGGTCTTCGGCAGGAATAACCTCTATTACCATATCCTCTTTTGAAATGCTTATAATTATTAGGGTGATAGTAACGAGTACTATCAGGTTGTCTCCAATTCTTCGAAGAAGAATCACCATGAAATTGGTTTCCATGATTTTGACAGAAATTACCGCTGCCCTTTCTATCAAAATTTTGTTGGGATCTACGAGCAAAGTTTTGACCATACGGAGCTGCCGAAGCAACTGGTAAACCTTCTTCACCTTAGAGTTACCCATGGTTATGTGTGGGTGCGCAGTTACGTATTGGCAACAGAAATCTTCCATTTCTTTTATTGTTTTAGGTTTACGTTCATGAAGGAAAGCAAGGAAAGACTCATTGACAGACGACATGACTTTGTCTCTAAGTATTAAGTCCATAAGTCCTTCATAAGTTTTTTTCCGTCTTAGATAGTTCAACCCATCGTGAGAAAGTAATGCGTATTCTTGCAATAAACTCGGAGAATTCAACTCCATTTTCAGGTAACATGTTTTTTAAATTGTAGACGATAGCCGTCTTCGTTAAGCTGATATTTCTTTAACAAAGCGGCCCTGACAACCTCATAATTGCTCTTGTCAGGTTCATCCACCATATTTAATATACTTAGAGCTTTACCTGTCAGTATCCCTGATAACTGATAAACATATTTTGCTTTGTCTATGTTATGAGCTGTACATGCTTGTTCAAATCTGTCCAGATAGAACATTATGTCATCACTGGAAGGACTAAATGTTGGTAACTTAATCTTAAAAGTATCATTATTAGCCTTCCCAGAAGATGAACCCTTGTTTGAATCATTACCATTACTCATGCTCGTCAATTTCAATTTCTCCAACTCTAAAGCTAAGAGTTTTTCTTCATGTTCCATTTTTGCTTTCCTCTCATCAGACTCTCTTTGTAACTTCCTTTCTTCAGCTTGAGCCTGCATTTGAAGTCTTTCATTTTCAGCTTCTTTTTCAAGTCTTTTATTTTCAGCTTCTTTTTCAAGTCTTTTATTTTCAGCTTCTTTTTCAAGTCTTTTATTCTCAGCTTCTTTTTCAAGTCTTTTATTCTCAGCCTCTAGCTGTAGCTTTCTTTCCTCAGCTTCTGATTCCCTTTTTTTTTTTTTTCCATTTCCATTTGGAATCTCTTTTCATCCACCTGCATCTGCAGTTTCTTTTGTTCAGCTTCCATATGCAGTTTTCTTTTTGTTCAGCTTCCATTGCTTTATCATATCGAGCAGTTGCAAATTCTTCTAACTTATCACCAGTCTTCCCAAGCAATTTACCCTGCTCAATAAAGTGCTCAAATGTAGACATGTTGTCTAACATATGAGTCCAAAACCTGAAATAATTAACTAATTTATTTCAAACCTAAGTGTAACAAGTCTTAATTAAGCACTTGTATATTCACATCACATTATATTATCCCAGTCTCTGTGGGAAACAAGTCTCCAATCAAAGAACTTGTATATGAAATATCACCATTCAAATCTTGATCATAAGTGCACTTCTCATTCAATAGTGCACGACACTATTCATCATTCATTTATCATCAGTAGTAGTAGTAACAGTGCATTAGCATAGCCCATTAACTAATTACTATAACTGTAAACAATGACTATGTAAACACATGCAGAATGTAAACATTGAAAATGTAAACAATACAAACAATGTAAACAATAACAATGTAAACAATAACAAAGATCAGCAACAATACAAAAACTTTCGCAGAAATCAACTAAAAATAAAGCAGAAATTAATGAAATATCACAAAAAATGTGACGATATCTGCGATAGAATTAAACAAAATACATGACACCACAGTGTATAAACAAAAATGTTGTATGAAACTAAATTATAGACAAGAGTAGGCTAACAAATACAAACAAATCACAACAAAACTAAAGAATGTGAAATAATAACGAAAACAATATTAAAACATGTCATCACAGCTAACATAAATAGCAACAGAAGTCGCTTAGCAAATTCCAGTATCGGAAATTTGCAAACCCTACAGAAAACGCTCACAATAGACGACCTCTATGACGTGGCATAATCTAACGGAGACACCACCCAACCGAGAACCCGCTGAAATATAAACATATAAATATACAAATAACATATAGACATATAACATATAGAATGAGATGATACACAGAAGACTCAGCAGAAGTATAAGGGCACAGTTTACATACAAACAGGCCACTTAACTTAAAGGCTTCCAATCGTAGAACAGCAGAAAAACGGATGTCAATCAACGTCCTAAAGAGCGAAGCTCCAACGATGATGGCACATCTGAACTGCTTCCACTGCTAACACGATGGTACAAGAGCTTCTGAAATACTGTGTGTTGAGTTGTTTCGGCACTTGACCTTCTAATCCAAAAGTAAGTTGATGGAAATCGGTACTTGGCCTTCTTCAGAAAACAACCCGTTTCAACCGGCACTTGACCTTCTCAAAAAACGACAGCACTGGAACCTTGACAGCAGCAACTTGCTTGACTTGCGTAAAAGATAACAGCAGTCCGAGTTATCCGGCAACATGTAACAACGCCGGGTACTGTCAAATTCTTGTTTCCGTCAAAAAGTTGAAATTTTGACTTTTACCGGGCAACGCCGAGTACTTTGAAAATTTTGAAGATGTTGACTGTATTGAAGAATGTTAATTTCTTGAAGGATGCTGATGAATTCTTGTTGAAAATGAAGTGGGTAAGGGACCCCGTGTTTGCTAGTACCAGAATCAAACCAGCTTATGGCCACCAAATGATGCGTGATGCCATATGATGATGGATGGCATCCGCATGTCTGGTTTTGTGTAGTGTGTAGATGTGTTCAGTCAAAACAATGTTCATGCAACAATAACAGGGCAATCCACATAGGACGTCAGTAAACTCACGACGTATAAAGTCAATGAGTCTTGAAACAGCCGTTGACGTTTTTCTTCATTATTTATTGTGGACGCCACAGTGACAAAATGGTTACGCAAATGTGTAGGCACATCAAACAGTCATTATCACAGCAACATTCAATACAGCAATAAACGGTAGACAGCATTACAATGATGAGTCAGATGCATGTTATATTTCAAAGTGCTGTAAATGTAGTCAGGTGAACAACTCCATCCTTTTCTATAACAGCCAGGAGATAACCAGATGTATGAGATCAGTTCACTCTCCTTAGTTTGACTTCAGCAAGACAGACACGTCTGCCGAAGTAAAAATAATGTCCTCAAGAATATCCTCTAGATAATAAAGGTTTTCTAAACCTAGTTCATTTAACAAAGTAGCAAGTAATGGTCCTTGGTACATGCATCAACCGATGCAGTACAATGCAGCGACATGTGAGCTGGGAAAGAACATCTCGTGACGACGACTTTCGGAGACAGGCTATGAATCGAAATCGCTCACGACCCAAAATCGATAGAGTTAATGAAAAAGTCAATTTACCTTGCTTTCATGAAATACACAGAAATATCACGCCTCCCGACATGTGGGAAAACACTAGAGGTATTATCTCGACTAAACGAAATATCCATAAGAGGACTACACATCCCTGACAGAACAAAAAAAAGCGGAGATCCCCTCTTCAACGAGGCATCTCTTTCGCCATTCCAAATCGCTCACTCCCACTAGTGGTGGGCGGAAACCGATCGACCAAACAACAAGACAAGTCATGCGCAGTCCAGCGCAAAAATGACCACAGCTCAAAAGTTAACTGCATTCGATACCAACGCGAGAAGACAAATGCTTACCGAGAAAAGTGACTATAAATTTCAAGCAGTTGTTGCCCTTGCGTTATAAAACAGATATTAAATTAAAACGATGTTGCGAGAATTTATCACGCAACACCCACATTAAAGATAAGCGTAAATGGGGAAATCCTGGAACAAGTCAAGAGCTACGTATATCTCGGTCATATAATAACAGAAGATGGCAGATGTGAAACAGAAATCAAGAAGAGAATAGGAATGGCCAAAGCTACATTCAACAATATGAAACATATACTGACATCCAAACAGTTATCTCACAAATTAAAACTGAGAATCATAAAGTGTTATATATATTCTGCATTTCTGTATGGTGCAGAAACATGGACGATGAATAAGCAGTTGGAAGAAAGAATTGAGGCTCTTGAAATGTGGATATATAGAAGAATGGGGCGTATCTCATGGAAAGAGATGAAAACAAATAAGGAGGTCCTAGAAAATCTAGGTATGAAAAGAGAACTAATGAGGGAGGTCAAAGTTCGGCAGCTAAAATACTTTGGCCACATAAAAAGGCATAACACCTTACAGAAGACTATAACAGAAGGGAGAGTTGAAGGCAAACGTGCAAGGGGAAGACAGCGCTATAAGTGGGAAGACAACATCAAGAGATGGACAGGAAAGAGTCTATCAGAGTGCACCATCAAGACAAGAGACAGAAGACGTTGGAGATCCATTACAGCCAACCTTCGTTGTGGAGATGGCAACTGATGATGATGATGAGTGGTGTTGACCATTTGAACTGTCTGAGTCGTTTAGCGTATTTCAACTTTCTGAGTGGTTTAGCCTATTTCAACTTTCTGAGAGGCATAGCTTATTTCAACGTTCTGAGTTTTGCTGGCCATTTCAACTTTCTGAGTAGTGTTGCCTGTTTCAGCTTTCTGAGAGATGTAGCCTATTTCAACATTCTGAGGGGTGTAGCTTATTTCAACTTTCTGAGAGGTGTTGAGTATTTCAACTTTCCGAGTGGTTTAGCCTATTTCAACTTTTGTGAGTGGTGTAGCCTATTTTAACTTTCTGAGTAGTGCTGACGATTTCAACTTTCTGAGTGGTTTAGCTAGTTTCCACTTTCTGAGTGGTGTAGCCTATTTAAAATTGCTGAGTGATGTAGCCTATTTCAACTTTCTGAGTGTTGTAGCCTAATTCAGTTTTTTGTGGTGTAACTATTTAAACTTTCGGAGTGGTGTAGCCAGTTTGAACTATCTGAGTGGTGTAGCCTATTTCACTTTTCTATGGTGTAAGTTATTTCAGCTTTCGGAGTAGTGTAGCCGATTTCAACTTTCTGAGTGGTGTAGCATTTTTCAACTTTCTGAGTCGTTTCGCCAATTTCAACTTTCTGTTGTGTAATCTATTTCAACTTTCTGAGTGATGTTTAGTATGTCAGCTCTCTGAGTGGTGTTACCTATTTCATGTTCCGAGTGGCTTAGCCTATTTCAACTTTCTGAGTGGTGTAGCCTGGAAGATAAAATAAAGAAATCAAGACAAGACTTGAGATGGCCTCAGCTGCCATGACAAGGTTGAATGTGATCTGGAAAAGTAACATCAGTTTTCCTGTGAAGATCAAATTATACAAATCACTTGTATTATCTATTCTCTTGTATGGGTGTGAGGGCTGGACACTCACTGCAGATACGGAGCGAAGGATTCAGGCTTTCGAGCATAAATGTTATAGAAGAATTTTGCGCATTTGCTATAAAGAGCACAAAACAAATGTCTATGTTAGAGAGAAGATAAACACCTATGCAGGCCATCAAGAACCACTTTTGTCAATAGTGAAACGTCGAAAGCTTGCCTGGTTTGGGCATGTAACTCGTCATGACTCCCTTTCGAAAACGATCCTCCAGGGAACAGTCGAAGGTAAACGGAGAAGAGGAAGGCAAAGAAAATCCTGGGCTGATAACATCAAAGAATGGGCAGGACACGGTTTCTCCACACTTGTACGCATTGCTGAGAATAGAGAGCAGTGGAGGACCCTGTCTGCTGATGCTTCCATCATGGCACCCCTACGACCCATGACGGGTTATGGGTTGAGATGATGATGAGATGAGCCTGTAGCAGCTTTCGGAGTAAGTGCTGCCTATTTCAACTTTCTGAGTGCTGTTGCCTATGTCAACTTTCTGATTGACGTTGCAGCTTTCTGAGTGGTGTAGTGTATTTCAACTTTCTGAGTGGCGTAGCCTATTTAAATTTTCGGTGGTGTAATATATTTCAACTTTCTGAATGGTGTTGCCTATTTCTGAGTGGTATAGCCTATTTCAACTTTATGAGTGGTATAGCCTATTTCAACGTTGTGAGTGGTGTTACCTTTTTCAACTTTATGAGAGGTGCTGAGTATTTCAACCTTCCTAGTGGTTTAGGCTATTTAAACTTTATGATTGTGTAAGTTGTTTCAACTTTCTGAGTGGTTTAGCCTAATTCAACTTTCTGAGTGGTGTTGCCTATTTCAGCTTTCTGAGTGGTGTAGGTTATTTCAACTTTGTCAGTGGTGTAGCCTATATCAATTTTCTGAGTGGTGTAGCCAATTTCAATTTTCTGAGTGGTGTACCCTATTTCAACTTTCTTAGTGGTGTCGCCTATTTCAACTTTCTGACTGGTGTTGCCTATTTTAACTTTCTGAGTGGTGTAGCCTATTTCAACTTTCTGAGTTGTGTAGTCTATGTCAACTTTCTGAGTGGTGTTGCCTATTTCAGCATTCTGAGTGGTGTAGCTTATTTCAACTTTCTGAGTGGTGTAGCCAATTTCAATTTTCTGAGTAGTATAGCCGATTTCTACTTTCTTTCAACCTTACTTTTTGAATGATGTTGTCTATTTCAATTTTCTGACTGTTGCTGACCATTTCAATTTTCTGAGTGCTGCTGTCCATTCCAACTTTCTGAGTTGTGTAGCTTATTTCAACTTTCTGAGTGGTATAGCCTAGTTTCAGCTGTCTGGGTGCGTGCTGCCTATTTCAACTTTCTGAGTGGTGATGTCTATTTTAACTTTCTGAGTCGTGTAGCCTATTATAACTTTCTGAGTGGTGTAGCCTATTTCAACTTTCTGAATGGTGCTGACAATTTCAACTTTCTGAGTGGTTTAGCCTATTTCAACTTTTTGAGTGTTGTAGCCTATTTCAACTTTCTGAGTGGTGCTGGCCATTTCAACCTTCTGTTATGTAGCCTATTTCAAATTTCTGAGTGATGTAGCCTATTTCAACTTTCTGAGTGGTGCTGGCTATTCCAACTTTTTGAGTGGTGTTGCCTTTTTCAACTTTCTTAGTGGTGTAGCCTATTTCAACTTCTTGAGTTTTGTTCAGTATTTCTACTTTCTGTGTGGTGTAGCCTAATTCAACTTTCTGTGTGGTGTAGCCTATTTCAACTATCTGAGTGGTGTAGCCTATTTCAACTTTCTGTGTGGTGTAGCCTATTTCAACTATCTGAGTGGTGTAGCCTATTTCAACTTTCTGAGTGGTGTAGCCTAATTTAACTTTCTGTGTGGTGTAGCCTATTTCAACTATCTGAGTGGTGTAGCCTAATTTAACTTTCTGAGTGGTGTAGCCTATTTCAACTTTCTTAGTGGTGCTGAGTATTTCAGCTTTCCTAGTGGTGCTGCCAATCTCTGTATATCATTATTTTTTGTACAACTGCTCGATTTATCTGGATGTATGTTTCTGCCGATCGCGGTCTGGTCATCTATTGACCTTTACATAGGGTCTGTTTTTCTTTTTTTTTAAGTTGCAGAGTTCAGCTTTATGTCTCAAGCTCTAAATGTTCTTCTATAGAACCTTAAGATCTGCAACACTTCATTGTCTTGAGGATTACAGTAGTAATGAAGCATTTCCAGGCCTACATGTTAATTAGATTAGTGCAGCACTCTTTATTTTAACTTTCCAAGTAGTCAAAGCAGAGTTGTCTTCAAGTCTTTCCTAACAAGTCTCAAGTCTCTTAGTAGAAGTCTCAAGACCCTAAAATAAGCTTTCATAAGCAGTGGGTTGCCAATAGACCACTCTGTTCACTGCTGTAAGTTGGGCAGGACTGGAGCAGATGTTCGGCTGTCATGGGGCTGGTGCTACAGCAGCAGAGATCTGTTGGACCAATCCTGGACTTGTGATAAAGATGGTACCTCAACCTATTGTGACCAGTGTGACAATGATGACCTGGTTACACCTAGACAGCTGGTGATAGACATCATCTTTTATGTGACCTGGATGTTCTCTGTCCCATTTTACTTGAATATGGCTTTTATTGTTGTTTTAGCCAAATCATAAGAAGTCTTTATATCGTTTTGTTGCAGCACTCTCCCTTCGTTAGCAAGTTTAGCTGCCTCTTCGTTGCCTGAAATGTTGCAACGGGCTAGTATCCACTGGTCATGATGATTGATGACACATTCAAAAATACAGATTAATTGTAGACGGCTTGACCGCATGAGTGAGTGTCGGTATACAGAATTTATTTATTGTTATTTATTTTATTTTATTATTACTTTTTTCCCCCAATTACTAGCTTGTTTGTTTAAAAAAAAACCGACTAATTTTTTTTATTATGATTGCTTACTGTAAATGAATGCTGTTATGGTAACTTTATAATGTTGCATGCCTTTAAATTAATGCTTAAAGCATCATGTGGGAATGAAAGGATATAGTGTGCAAGATTAATGAGAGTGGAAGGGCAGAATATTAGACGGGCCTGCGCGCCCAATTCTTTACCCTTCAAAAATAAAGTTCGTTCGTTCGTTCGTTCAAAAGGACTGTGCACTTCCTGAAGCATTTGGCCAGGCTTTCAAGTGAGTTTATCAGATCTTTCAATCCATTATCATGGTGGTTCTTCAGGGCTGTTATTACTCAGAGGGCATCTGTAAAGATTACTGTAAAGATCACAGTACTAATCCTGATTCTCAAAAAGGATAAAGACCAAATGGGCCCCAACTACTATAGACCCATCAGCTTCCAAAGCTGTATGGGAAAGCTTATGGAGAGATTGATAACACCAGATTAAGTTGGCACCTCGAAGACAAAGCAAATTCTTCTACAACAACCAGCAGGCTTCAAGCAACACAGAGGATCAAGTCACCTGCATTGTACAGGAAATCGAAGATGCTTTCCAGGAGGTAAAACATATACTAGCAGTTTGGGTAGACATGGAAATACAAATAACGTCTGAAAGTCTGGAAATATGGGCTCACAGTTAAAATGCTTAAATATGGTGTCTGTGGGAAAATGTACAAGTGAATCAGTCACTGCTTAAGAAACAGAACAGCAAGAGTACAGGTGCATGGACAGACTAACAAAAAGACAACAATTGAGCAAGGTGTCCCACAGGGTGGGGTCCTCTTCCCCCACGCTCCTCCTTATATATATATATATATATATATATATATATATATATATATATATATATATATATATATATATATATATATATATATATATATATATATATATATCAAAACGATATCACTATCACGATAATAGGAATGTACATAATTCACTCTATACTGATGACCTGGCACTGTAGACTTAAGAAAAATACATCACTAAAGCAAGGGTGCGGATGCAGGATTCACGGTTAGCCCTAAAAGGTTGGCCCAGAAGGTGGCTACTCAACGTTAATGAACAAAAAACAACACACACTATATTTACCTTGACAAACAAACCACAGCAAACAAAACTTCAATTTAATGGGCAAGCACTGCGAGAAGAAAAAACACCGACATCCTAGGTATCACACCGGACCACCGCTTGACATGGAAAACACAGATAACAAAAACATAGATTAGGGCACAACAGTGCATGGTCATCATGAAAAAAATTAGTTGGTACCACATGGGGTGCTGATGAAAACATCCTCAAAATACTGTACACAGGCAGAGTCAGACCTGTTATGGAATATGGCATCACAGCCTGGTCAACGGCAGCTAGATCACATTTTGATGAAGTAAACAAACTCCAAAATCAAGCATCGTGTATTATAACAAGGGCTTTAAATTCCACGAAAATCAACCATATGGAAAACCATACACGGCTAGTCAATGAAGTACAGATGAGACAACAGTATCTCACAACAAGCTGAAAAGTTTAAAAGA
Organism: Oreohelix idahoensis; assembly: GCA_024509875.1. NCBI lineage: Eukaryota > Metazoa > Mollusca > Gastropoda > Stylommatophora > Oreohelicidae > Oreohelix > Oreohelix idahoensis. The sequence goes on from JAMPIV010012653.1 coordinate 36,223, forward strand.
TTTAAAGGGCACCCCATGTGCAAGAGTGTCACATAATTTTATCTGCTCTCTTTTCCTCTCCGATAGTATAGATCTACCTTCATGGTGCGTACTAATTACGTGCGCCATTCGATTGTTGGCACGTTCTATTTTCCTACCTTCGACGGTATTTGGTATTTTCGTGTCAATGTTTACACTTCTTCCATTCATATGTGTCATGTTTGCCTGCCCATCCCCGCGGAGATGAGTTACAGGTAAACCCAGATTGGCGACAAGTCATTTTCGAGTAATGACGCCTAGTGTTTGTTTGCATAAGGAGTGCCGGTCAATTATCGATCTGGTGGCATATTACAGACCTAAGACATCAGAAATGCGATAATAAACTCCCGGACAGGCTTGTTATAAGCAAGATAAATGTTAGAATGTGTAGTGGTAATCATTACCGAGAACTGACGGAAATAACAATTCCATATACGGAGAGTGACCGTTTGAATTTTACAAACGCATGAGTCAAGCAGAAAAATCCATGACGAAGTTATCATAACATGCACTTTCGAATGCTATTGGCTTAGCAGTTTAGAGGCTAATATACATTCACGTTGATTGGAAGTTTTGTCGGAAACGCCATGTGTGAGCGTGGGCAAACTGCAATATAACGTAGAACATTTTAGACACACAACACTGCATTCCAAAATCGTCAAAGCAGACAGCTCGGACTGAAGCCAGGAAAGAGTGGAAGTTAGGATTGTGAACTTATAGGAACGGAAAACAAGAATTGGAGCACCTTTTGATTAACACAATAAGGAAACTCCATCTTTTAATATGGAAACCGGACTCCTAGAGGACCTACTCACAAAGTCACAGTGGATTCTAAAATAGAAATAATACCCCAGATGCGAGTTTGATGCATCTTTATCAAGTTGCCAAGACTATTCAACTAAGCAAGAAGTCTATGATCCCAGTATTGGGGTAAATTGTAGCATATTTTTTTACTTTGAATTTGACATGTTTGAACTTGCAGATGGTTATATAGGTCCTTAAGAAGCTGGCAACATTAGGCACAAGTCACTTGCCACTGTCCAGTCAAAATTTTCCCAGTAAATTAACTAAAAGAATGGTGATTTTCATCATATCCCCTGAGTTATATGATATACGTTCAGGGAGAGTAAAAATTCAGAGAAAAGAATCGGTTGACGGACAGCGGGAAAAGCGCCTGATTAATATCGGGAAAACAAAGACGTAGCAGCAGAACTTGTTCTTTTATTTCCTGTAAAGTTTGTGGTACGAGTTTATAGACCATTTGAGGCATGATTCTACGATACCAGCTGTACTGCTGTTCTGTGGTTCAAAGCTTGCGATCGACAGTTGAAACCTACATTCAAAGGTGAATATACCTGCCTTGACCAGGAGACGTGCCCTCACCACAGAGACGAATTGACGGAAACAGCAGCATCAACACTCCAGAAGTTTAGAAGCTAAGTGACAATTTTAGCAGGCCAATACAACATAACTGATTTATCTATATTCCACAACTAAGCTTTCTAAAGCCGATATCAGTTTCAATGACGAAACCTAATTTTTAGTAATCATCAGTTCATATTTATTTACATTTGTTCCAAAGTAATTGATCATTAAATCTGTTTTTTGTTGTTTTTTTTACAAATTCATAGTTGATTTAGTTATTACAGACAGAAAGGCACACGGATGAATCAGCATCTTTAATATATCTATATTTACATCTATAGAGCCAAATAGTAATAAGAATTTCACTGTTAATTCAGTTGGCGGCTTGTACGAGCTAAATTAAATTATATAATACAGTAGAACTCCATTTATCCGAACCCCATGGGACCGAGCATCGTTCGGATAATCAAATGTTCGGATAATTGGATTACATAATGTATCGAGTACATGTACACATATTTCTAAAAATAATTAACCATCACAAGGAAAATACACTATAAAACATATTTACTTGTACTGTAATAATAATATCCACACTGTATTAGATCACTGTATCACCAAGATCTTTCATTACACAGCAGTGCATGTACTACTTGTATTAATTATTTTTGTTAAGAAAGAGAAATGTTTTCAAAATAACATTACAAACGATTCAAAACCAGGCGCAACTTACGTATACATGTACTTGCACAGATGTAGCCCACTATTTAAAATAATGAGGAATCCTCTTTTGCACCAAACTGGATAGTCTCCTTTTGGCTGCTAAGTCCCGCATTCTCTTCAACAGCAGAAGCTGTGTAGGACAGCTGTCATCTTCTTGCTCGTACCAAGCCATCGCTTTTTCTAGTGCTATAAAAGCCTCTTCAGGACTTGGTCGACGTTTTGGTTTTTCTTCATAATCTACAAGTGCATCACGTACTTCTGAGGAGTCTTCATCATCGGTCACTACATGTATTTGGTTTTCTTCTTGCACAAAAGACAAAATTTCTTCGTCATTAAAAAACTGAAAACCAGAATCATTATCATCTTCTAGCCACATGTGTGCATCATCTTTGTCACAGTCCGAAAATCCGGGCATTGCTTGAAACAGTTCCACAATTTCATTTATACAATCATCATTTGTGTCCACTGCAGTAGTTTCATTTCCTCCTTTTTTCCCAAGCAATCTATTCCAAGCCTTGTTGAGATTATCTTGTGACAGGGTGGTCTAAGCATCAGCTAACATATAGCAGCAGTCTTTGAGATTAAGCTTTTTGGAAAACGCCACCACACTTTCTTCATCTTCAGCCAACAATAAACGACACAGGACTTCCTTCTTGTACATCTTTTTAAGCTTTGCTATAACACCCTGATCCATTGGTTGAATCAGTGCTGTTACATTGGAAGGCAGAAAAATTACTTTAAAATTTGCATCAACTGCATTCAATGTATCCGTCTCTGGATGAGATGGTGCATTGTCCAGTAGAAGAACTACTTTTCCAGTTTTCTTTTCTTGTTCTCTCAACCTCTTCACATTTGGGATGAACTGATTTGTATACCAATCAAGAAATATTTCACTATTCATCCAAGCACTCTTCTGTGTTTTGTAACACAATGGGAGACATGTCACATTCTTGAAACAACGTGGTTTTTTGCCTTTGCCGATCATTAGCACCGGTAAACGATGACTTCCACTGGCATTCGCGGCTACCAAAATTGTTACTCTCTCTTCGCACTTTTTAAACCAAGGGGCAGCTGCTTCGCGCTGAGATGCAAGTGATTTTTGAGGCAATGATTTCCAGTATAAGCCAGTCTCATCGGCATTATACACATCATCGAGTGAATAACCTTCTTCTTCCAAAAAAGCCAAGAATGTTTCTTTAAAATTTTCAGCGGCAGTTGCATCGCTAGATAAAGATTCCCCTTGAATCTCCAATTCTCGTATGCCATGACGAGATTTAAAGTTTCTTAACCATCCCTGGCTAGCCTTAAAGCCAGGAGGACCATCAAGTTGATTGTTGAACTGAAGTGCCTTTTCACACAACAGAGAACCAGAGATAGGTTCCCCTTTGCTTCTTCTTTGCACAAACCATATATACAAAGCCTCTTCCAATTTCACATCTTTCGCATTTCTCATGGTTTTACATTTCTTCGACCCATTTTCACTATCAAATTTCGATGCAAAACTTATAATTTTATCCTTGTTACTTTTGATGTCAGAGACGGTAGCTTTTCCAACATTGAAAATCCTCGCAAGTGAAGACACAGTTTCACCTTGTCCTAGTCTCTTGATAATTTCTGTTTTCGTTTCAATTGACAAAACATTGCGGTTCCTTTTATATGCTTTAGGCCTACTGGAAGATGCCATATCGCACAGAGAAATACTTGTACACCAAAATTATTCTGCTGTAGTAGCAGACACAATAATTTTAAGTTGAACTGTCTGTTTAGCCAGTGTTCTACCTAGAACGCACACGTACACTGGATTGGTAAACCAGATATTAACTGACTTTATGATCTAACTGACTTCCTGTACGTAAGCGACCGACCATTAGCCCATCCCATTCTCTACAAATTGTTCGCACACATTTGAAGCTTGCCGCATCAAAAGATTCAGAAATGGCGTCTGATTTTTTTTTTTTTTCTGGAAAAAGTGTTCGGATAATTGGATGTTCGGATAATTGGGGTTCGGATAAATGGAGTTCTACTGTACTTCTTCACAAAAGTTGTCGAGCAGATAAAAGTTAACATTGCTAAGACACATTCAGCATTGTTCTTGACTTCTGAAATATCTTGTGAACACTCCCTCGAGGTAGAAGCATCATCATCCTTCTTTCTGTATCTCTGCCAAGAGTAATCTGGTGCGAAAGTAGATACCCTTGAAGACCCACATTAGAAACTCTAGGTTTTGGCGATTGTTGGACCATCACTGCAGAGCAAAGGGGAGGAAACCTGTGACAAAGAGAATAAACAGGCTAGGAAGAGGCAGGCTCAAGCAAGCTAATTTTGTTGCCCAGCAAAAGAAATAATTTACAAAGATACCATGCAAGCAAACTCAATTGCAAAGAAAATACCACCAAGCACAATTAGCCCACTGTGGAAAAGAAGAAACTTTCCTGGTCTAAAATCTGAAATTCCAGGCATTGAAAGTAAAGAATTCAGACAGAAACACAAAGAAAGCGTATAGCAACCAAGTATATTGACCAAACATTTCCAGAACAGCTGTGGATGCATATTACTGTTCAGATGGCCGGTCTGCCTCGCCGATGTTTGTCTAACAATAGTGTCCAATATGTCTGATATGTAGTGTTTGCATAAAGGATTTCTTGTATGTGCTGTGATGTCTGGGCAATATCAATTTCAACGAAACCCTTTTCGGTTTCTCTGTAAGAGAGCGTTATGAATGAGGATGGCGAGATGGTTCACCAAAATTTACAAGTCCCGAGTCGAGTCCAGTGGCTAACTCGGGAATTGAGTATCGAATCGAGTCGCTGAAGTAACTTAAGTCCGACTCGTGTCCGAGTCGGCTGACTGGAGTCGATAACACTGTGTCATAAACTTCAGTACCCTTTTGGACCTGCACAATGCGGAACAATAGCTGCCCTTGTAGATTCCGACTCACCTGAATTCTCTGGACAGACCTCAAATTGTCTGTTGCACTTGCGGACATTATCAGACATTACCTTCGTAAAAGTTTAATGTGGCGGTAAAATTTTGCAGCACTCTTTATTTTAAATTTCCAAATGGTTGTAAGTTACAACTCATCCATCCATGGATGGCATAGGCAGAGGCTACGACTGGTCAGGTGATCAGGGTTGAAAATATATCCAAAGGGGAGAACTGGATAAACTACCAGCAGGTCATCATTAGGCTTGGCAGAGAGTGCAGATCTTGGGGCAACGGAAAAGCAGAGCTGGAGATTAATCAGCTGATAAGTGATCATGCTGGGGATGATGATGCCATTGTGTATACTGATGGTCTGTAGTGCGTGGTGAGAAATCAGGATGGGGCTTCTCTGTGAGTATAAAGGGCAGGGTCATTGCTGAACAGAGTGAAGCCTACATGACAACAACCTCCAGCATGAGAATGGAGGTAGAGGCCGTTACTGCTGCACTGAAGTGGCTGTCTGAAACTCCATCAACCAGGGCAGTTACATTGTCAGACTCTCAAGCCATGCTTCGGAAAGTTCAGAACAGATGGCTGCGGCAGGAATGGAAAACATCAATAGAATCCTCAAGTCTTGAAGAACTGGTGTGGATCTACTGTCCTGGTCATGCAGGCGTACGTGGCAATGAGAGAGCTGACAGACTGGCCTCGAGTGCCCCCATAGTGGGGACACTGGACATGGATAAGGGAGAGATATTAAGGGCAATTAATGTTCGCCTGCTAGATGACACTGCATTTGATGAATCAACAAGGCTGAGACTGTTGGAGTTTTGCATCAAACGTGGGACTAGCAGAGTTGGACGTGACAGGATGCATCCGCCATATGTACAACCAGCGTGCTGCAGGTACAATTAGCATTCATATTCCTCGACATTTGCTGAGGGAGACTGAGAACCTATGGGTTTGCCCGGAGTGCAGTGAGGTCGATTCTGATGAACAATAAATTACAACTCAAGGTATGCAACCATGACAGTAAGCAAGAAATAATACGTTAGGTTATATCCCTTGATCAGCAGGTCGACCTGCCGATGTCAAGTCAAGCCGCTCAATTTCATGTTACACGTTTTCTTAGTTGCCGTAATAACGCGCGGTGATCTAACGCAAACACAGTGAGATATATCAGACACCTATTTCTACAAAATGGACATGAAAGCCTTTGTTAAACGTACTAAAACCTGTCAATTACTTTCTATAAATCCAAACTCAGCTTACCATGAGGACAGAAAATCTTAACCTGAGACAGCAATATAATATTAACAAACTTGATGAGACACTAGCATTTTAAAATAAGCTTAAAAATTAAATAATTGAAGTACAGAACATTAGAATAATACAGCGGGAATTGCAGAAGTGATAAAAAAATATACCAGCAATAATAGGCATGATTAAACAATCTAAAGTAATTTTTGCCATTCAAGAGACTAATCTTAATCCGAGTCAACGTTTTACCATCCCTGAATATAAAGTCTTTCGAAATGATAGGACAGAAATTCAAAAAGGAGGAGGTGTAGCATTTCTAGTTAATAAACTTACTTAGTCGTTCCCCTTCTACCGTGAGGTGTAGAGGTTTGGAAGAGAGAGCGCCAGACTATCCTATCGGCTGTTTTTCTTCTGGCCTGGTTCCATTCTAGTCCTCGGTCCTTCAAAGATTGTCTAATGTTGTCCCCCCAGCGGACTCTGGGTCGTCCTGGGGGTCTGGATCCCTGGCTCTTTGTTTCCCATGCTTGTCGTGGTAGCCGATCTTCTCCCATTCCGCAGACATGGCCAAACCATCTTAGTTGGGACTGTTCTTCTTGGGTCTGCAGGGGGTGGAATTTTAGGCTTTGACGTATCGTCTGGTTGCGGACCATGTCTCTTCTTGTTACTTCAACCACCTTCCTCAGATACCTCATTTATGAGGTTTTGATCTGGCTTTTGTGGGCTGTAGTCATTGCCCATGACTCGCATCCATATGTCAAGACTGGGACATAGGTGGAGCGGTATACAGCCATCTTCGTTTTCTTACCAACCTCTCTCTTGCTGAGTTAATAAAACATATAATAATTAACTGAAAATTTTGAAGGAACAACTATAACAGCATCTAATGTACAACCAGCGTGCTGCAGGTACAATTAGCATTCATAACCCTCGACATTCGCTGAGGGAGACTGAGAACCTATGGGTTTGCCCGGATTGCAGTGAGGTCGATTCTGATGAACAATAAATTACAACTCAAGGTATGCAACCATGACAGTAAGCAAGAAATAATACGTTAGGTTATATCCCTTGATCTAATGAGCTAGAAGAAATAGTTAACCTGTACTGTTCAATTGGAAACATAAACGAAAGTGATATCATAGACGTGAATAAAAGAATAAACAACAGAACTATTATAGTGGGAGACTTCAATGCTCATCATACATCTTAAGGAGTTAATTTAATAGACAAATCAGGAAAACTCCACCTAGGCCGGTCCCAAGCCCGGCTGAAAAAGGAGAAGGGCGGCTACGCGAAACATAAGAGAGAAAAACCAGACTGATTCTAAAGGCAACGGACTATGACTTACGGAACATGGAACACAAGAAGTATGAATGGGAAGGAAGAGGAGCTGGTGGAAGAGATGAGGAAAGCCAAATTAGAAATCCTGGCTTTAACAGAAACAAAGAAAAAAAGGACAAGGAGTTATGGATCTCGATGGCGACACGCTGCTCTACAGTGGTGTCCCCACATCTGAAAGAGCTAAAGGGGGCGTGGGTTGTATTGTGGCCAAAAACCAAAGGGATAATATCAAGGGATGGAACTTTGTCTCAGAACGCATTATGGTCCTAAAACTAAAAGAAGGAGAAACCATAGTCAACCTTGTCATTGTGTATGGGCCAAATGAAGATGAGCGAGCAGAGGTCAAGGAGGAATTCTTCGAGCTGCTTCAAAGGACAGTGGACGACTGCCTAGATGAAATTATCATGCTCGGAGATTTCAATGCCAGAGTTGGAAATGACCATGCTAGATGGGGTGGAGTTATCAGAAGATATGGAGAAGACACTCTTAATGACAATGGAAAGCGACTCCTTAGATTCTGCAGTGAGCAGAATCTGATCATTACAAACACAAAGTTCTCCCATAAGCGCATACATGTATACACTAGGTGTGAACCAACAAAGAATGAGAAGTCAGTGATCGACTATGCCATTGTTAGGAAGAGCTCATTCAAGTATGTCCGGGATGCTAGAGTGTGGAGGGGGCCAGAGATTGGAAGTGACCACTACTTGTTAACAATTAAAAGAACAACTGAAAGAGCTACTCGGCCTAGGAACTGCCTAACATCACGCAAGAAGCTAAGTAAACGAACAGGAGAAACGAGCATTAAGACCTACAAGCTGAGAGAGCCAGAAGTGAAGACCAGATATCAGGGGCTTATTGCTACAGCAGTGAGAAACACAGAACAACAACCTGAGGACCTGGAAACACTCTGGCTGAAATTCAAGGACATCATAAAGACAGCTGCAGCAGAAGCATGTGGTGAAGTTCGACTTGGGAACAAGAGAAAGAGGACACCTTGGTGGACAGATGAGGTTAAAGAGAAAATAAGAGAGAAGAAAAAGGCATGGAAACAATACTTAGGAGCTAAAAACACAGCAGGAAAAACAGAGAAATATAGAGAATATATGATACTCAGAACAGAAGCAAAGAACAAGGTGCTAGCAGCAAAACAGAAGTCCTGGGAAGAATTTGGAGAAAAGCTAGAAAACGATGCGCAAGAAAACCAGAAATTGTTCTATAAGACCCTAAAGAATATGAGGAAGGAAAAACAGTGCCCTCTTAAATTTATAAAGGACAAGCAAGGCAAATTGCTTACTGCCCCAAAAGAAGTAATGGAAAGATGGAAAGAATATTTTTCAGAACTCCTGGATGGTGAGCAAGGTCAAACATCAGAAATGATAACCACTGGCACAGAAGAGGAAACCAATGGTGATGAAGATGACATAAAGATGGAAGAACTGAAGGCAGCACTGGAGAAAATCAAGATGGGCAAAGCAGCAGGACATGATGGCATAACACCAGAAATGGTTAAGTACATGGGAGCAGCAGGCGACCTATTACTCCTAAGGGTCCTACAGGCAGCTTGGTGCAACAAGACCATACCAAAGGATTGGGAGATTGCCATAATAACACCGATTTTTAAAAAGGGTGACAACCGACAATGTGGAAACCATAGAGGCATATCCCTTCTCAGTGTCCCTGGTAAAATCTACTCTAGAATCCTGGAGCAGAGACTCAGACGCCTAGCTGAGCCACAAATGGATGAGGTCCAGTGTGGCTTCCGAGCAAATCGAAGTACTCAAGACCTAATCTTCACACTCAGACAGTTGAGTGAAAAGGCTCTTGAGTATAAGAGTGAGATCCATCTTTGCTTCTTAGATCTGGAAAAGGCATTTGACAAGGTCCCCTGGAACAAACTCTGGGACTGTTTGGCAAGGAAGAACATTCCATCACCTCTGATTCATGCTATACAGAGCTTCTACAAGTCTTGCAGAAATTATGTGAGGATGGCAAACCATAAGTCAGAAGAATTCAGGACCACCACTGGTGTAAGACAAGGTGATATCCTGTCACCTTATCTTTTCATACTCCTCATGGACGATGTCATCAAGGCATGTAAGGAGAGGACAGGAAAGTATTCAGTGGGGTACTGGAAGATGAGACAGGTCTGTATTTCAGAGCTGGCATTTGCTGATGATGTTGCCCTGATTGCTAAATCAGAGGCACATCTTCAATCCAACCTGCAAGTCTGGAAGGAAGAGCTGGAGAAGAGAGGGATGATCATAAGCAGCTCAAAAACAAAAACCATGGTGATATCACGAGAGGAAAGAAGACATCAGATTAAGCTGGGAGAACAGGTCCTGGAGCAGGTCGACCACTTTAAATACCTTGGAGCTGTCATAGACCGGAAGGGAGGCATCAAAGAAGAGTTGGCTACCCGAAGAGCAGCAGCTGGGAGACTTTTTCAAGCCATAAATCGAGGATTCCTCAGCAAAAGAGAAGTTGGTAAGAAGACGAAGATGGCTGTATACCGCTCCACCTATGTCCCAGTCTTGACGTATGGATGCAAGTCATGGGCAATGACTACAACCCACAAAAGCCAGATCCAAACCTCAGAAATGAGGTATCTGAGGAAGGTGGTTGAAGTAACAAGAAGAGACATGGTCCGCAACCAGACGATACGTCAAGGCCTAAAAACCCAACCCCTGCAGACCCAAGTAGAACAGTCCCAACTGAGATGGTTTGGCCATGTCTGCAGAATGGGAGAAGATCAGCTACCACGACAAGCATGGGAAACTAAGAGCCAGGGATCCAGACCTCCAGGACGACCCAAAGTCCGCTGGGAGGACAACATTAGACAATCTTTGAAGGACTGAGGACTAGATTGGAACCAAGCCAGGAGGAAGACAGCCGATAGAATAGTATGGCGCTCTCTCTTACAAACCGCTACACTTCACGGTAGAAGAGGAACGAATAAGTAGTAGTAGTAGTAGACAAATCAGGAAAACTACTGTTGAAAACAATGAACTTAATTAGTTTAATTAACTGAATGATGGATCAGTAACGAGAATTAACCATTGTGCAAATCAGCAAGACACAGCTATTGATATAAGCATATTAACACCAAATCTCGCTAATGCAAAATGGGACGTTATTGAGGATACAAATTCAGATCATTTAACAATTGAAATAACACTAAAAAATAACTACAAACCTAACAAACTGGTAGAAAATCCAAAATTTCACTATAGTAAAGCTAACTTGGTAGCTTTACATGTAGAAATGGAAAAGATAAAAATGAGTAAGATAGAAAATGAAAACATATATGTATTTGCAGATAATCGCACAAGAGAAATATTACTAATAGCTGTTAAACATATGCCAAATGCATATATGCCAGAACACATTATTCCACACCACATAAAGAAAAAAAACAATGAACATTGGAATAAAAACCCAGCACCATGCAGGACAGTTAAATGTACAGGAAATTCAAATACAAAGAAAACAAGCTCTACAGGAATATAAAAAGAATAGATATGAAGATACTTTAGATATTTATAAGAAAATAAGAAATGAATCAAACAGAATAATACTTAAGGCAAAAGAAAATCATTGGAGAAATTTCTGCCAAACACTGAACCCTGCAACTAACTCTATAACAGATGTGTGGAATAAGTTAAAAGCAATTAAAGGCAGAACTAAACATATGATAATACCTACTATAAAAAGACCTGAAAGGGCAGAGAATAACTGGCAGAAAGCAGAGGCGCTGCCCAGATACTAAAAAACTATGGAAAAACTAGGACAGGCTGAAATCAACAGAAGAGCAGCACTTCTTTAAAAACTCGGTAAAAAAGTACCTAATAATGCTGACAATTTATCATATTTAAATGCAGGTATTACAATAGAAGAAGTTGAAAATGCAATAAAGGACAAAACAAATACATTATCAGGGCATGACATCTTGAACTACGAAATCTTGAAACACATACCAAAAAGTACCATAGAAATTATAACATCCCTGTTTAACAAAATTTGGAATACAGGAAAAATTCCCAAAACATGGAAAATAGCAGTAATTATTCCAATACTAAAACCAGAAAAAAATGCCCATGATGTCAGTTCATACAGACTAATTTCTTTAACTTCCCATCTAGGTAAAATATTAGAAACCATAGTAAATAATAGATTAAAGTTTTATTTGGAAAAGAATAATTTGTATAGTCAAACTCTGTCAGGATTTAGGAAGAACAGATGCACTATGGATCAGATAATTAAATTGGAACATGGAGTAAAATCAGGATTTCAAAAGAAAGAAGAAACTGTGGTAGTATTTTTAAATATAACTATGCTGGAGAGAAGGTGCTCTCTTTAAAATGAAAAAGATAGAAGTAACTAAGATGATAGGAAACTCTATACAGAGCGATACAACAGAAGGCAATCTGATCATCAGAAGTGTCCCCCCATCGAACAAGTGTTTGGCCCTATACTCCTTTACACTCTAAGGGGGCAGGCCCACTTGGGTCATGACTCCCAAGTGTCTCAGCCTCCTGTTGTCTTGTATCGAAAATGAACCCATTTCACTTCAGTAGCAGCTTTAAAATGCACAACTCTGCCAGCCGTGGAGGCAACTGTGAAAGTAACCAAAGAGAAGACAAATTATTCTGTTCATTCCACCGCACACCACGACTAGGGACAGACACTGACACACCTGCACGAAGCCGACAAGGCTAGCCACTGCGCGCTAGCAACTGTAATTCTGTGCCCAACACCTCTTATAATATACGCCGCGTGCTGCCCGTCAGTCACAGCCCTTTCACCAGCACACCGAAAAACTCAACATATTGTGGACTTAGACAAATTCCATGTTTTCTGTACTTCAGAGTTTACTGTCCCGAATTCCATAGCCCATTGCGGTTGTTTCACAGCCAGCATGATGCCTTTTCTGCAGTTTCACTAAGCCTCTTCAGTGCCCTTGTTCTCGACTGTCCCCTCAGCCCCAACAGTTTCAATAAATCGTACACTGATGCAGCCACGAGCCCTCTTGCACCCACCTCAACAGCCATGACCCTTGCAGTGAACCCATCATGTCTCAGATCTGCGGCCAGATCACTATACTTGGCCGCTTTGAACAAATGTTGCTCTTCCAATCTGGATTCAAATGGCACGGTCAGTTCAATCAATATAACCTGGTGCGATGATGAAGAATGCAGCACTATATCCAGCTGTCTTTGAGATTTCCTGATACTCTCCGGATATGCCCCTCATCCCGGTAGGTCTACCGCCATCTCCCAGTCATTTACACAGTCAAGGAGAGATGGTACACTGCTACCTGATTTACTTGGTTTTGGGTGTGCTGACTTTCCTGCTCTCAGAAAGTATGTGTTTGTGGTGTTTGGCCTGACATTGCTATTCGCCTTCATCCTTGCCAGATCTATTGTCGCAGCCAGCTCATTTAGCACTTTGTTGTGGCGCCATGTGTATCGCCCTTGCCCTAATGACACCTTGCAAGCTGAGACCTGAACTACCATGTCTCTACGCTCCCTGCATGATGCCTTGGACCACCAGCGGATGTCTCCATGACCAAATCCCCGTCTATTCGTTTGTGTGTATCCGATTACCTCCCTCAGTTGGAGTGACTCTTGGGCAGCATCAACAGCTTCTTCCACTCTCCACTTCCTTCCCGTTTTCCGTGTGGGCTGAATGGACTTAACCACATCATCTGCTGACTCGCGTGGCATCATTGCACGCCCTGCCTTTCCAACTTTGTACTCTTCAACAACTGACTTGAAAGGAAGCAGAAGTTTTGACTTTTTGCAGTACAGTGCTACATCTGACAGCCCTGGTGGTACCCCTAGCCATTTCCTCATGAACTTGTTGACCTTCTGCTCTATAGCTTCCACTGTACTTGTGCTTATTTCATATATAAGCAGTGGCCACAGCAACTTCGGTATCAACATGAACAGGAGGCACCACAGTTTGAATTTTCCTAGGAGTCTGCTTTGGTCTATGATCTGTAGCCCTCTGCCTGCCATTTCTATTGTCTGTTGCACTGCCTTCGAGTCTTTTAATGAGGCATCGTACACCCTGCCAAGACTTTTAACAGGTTTCTCAATGACAGTAGGGATTCTTTGGTTAAAAATCATGAACATGACCTTTGCTATCTTCCCTTTCCTGACTGATAGGCTTCTCGACTTCTTGGGTTTGAAGCTCATTCTGCACCAACTGACTAGTTCATCCAGGCATGCTAACATCCTCCAGGCCTGATGGTCATCCATGAATGCTTTGAGCGGTGGCATGTGACACATTCCACCGAGCTTTGGACCTATAGCCATTCCTTCAGCCGCATTGAGGATTACCTGCATAGCCATCACGAATAGTATCGGAGAGATGGTACATCCCATCGCAATTCCAACTTCAAGGCCAATCCACTTTGTTGTGTACTCTCTGGTTGAAAATCTGACAGAGAACCCTGCAAAATACAGCTTCAGCATTGCTGCAATCTCTTGTGGAACATGATACATTTCTAGGGCCTGCCACAACATCTGGTGTGGAACGGATCCATAAGCATTTGCTAGATCCAACCAGATTACATGGAGGTTTGTTCTGTCAGACTTTGCCTTTTGAATTGCTTCCCAAATCATTGTGGCATGCTCTAGACATCCTGGTGTACCTGGGATACCTCCTTTCTGAATGGTAGTGTCAATGTACCCATTTGCCAGGAGGTATGTAGTGAGCCTTTTCGCCATCACTGAGAAGAATATCTTCCCTTCCACAGTAAGTAGTGAGATTGGCCTGAACTGACTGATGTCTGTGGAATTTTGTTCCTTCTGTATGTAGACTCCGTTCGCCTTTCTCCATTCCTTGCTTACAAGTTGGGTTTTCCACGCATTCTTCAGTAAACGGAGCAGTCATTTGAGCACCTCAGGGCATCTCTTATACACAACATTTGGAACACCATTAGGACCTGGAGCTGACTTGCACCGAGCTTTCTGGACAATGCTTTCTACCTCTTGCATCATTGGGGGCTTGGTGTTAAATTCAGCTCCTGGCTTACTCGGCCATTTAAGGCCTGCCATGCTGCTGAGCGGCTCATCTTTGCGACCATATGAATATGTCATTCTAAGGTGGTCTTCCAGGTCTTCTTTCCTGATGTTTAGCGTACCCGACCGTGGCTGCTCGAACAGTTCTTTGGCAAACTTGAAGGGTTCCCTGAAGAATCTTTCCCTATCCCTTCAAGTCTTCCTTCTCTTCCTGCACAACCTTTCTGCTCTACAAAGTGCATTATGTTGACCTTTCAGGTGCTCCCAAACCTGTCGTAACCCTTCCTTCTCTGTGGCAACTGCGTTCTTGAACAGTTTTCTTCTGTTTCCTGATTTCTTCTATTTTAATTTGTCTTCTACTTTTTCGTGGTGGGTTACTTTCCCTTTTTCCCTTACCTCCCTGACTACAAACACTTTGCGACAGTGAAGATATATTATGTTGCCGAAGATTTCTAGCTTCTTCTCCAAAGTTATCTGCTTCAGGTTGTTATCCAACTCTTTTGCCAAGGCTTCGTCCAGCTGTTCCCAAAGCCCTTTTGCACTGGCAGGTGGAAGCTTGATTGCATCTCTCTTCCCGTCCAAGAAGTGTGCGAGATCATCATCAGGCAGATCAACTTGAATGTGCTCAGCACTGTGGATTGACTCCTGGCTGCGTTCTTCTAACGTCTTACCCATTGAGACAGAGAGCCGTTGATCTCCCCGTGATGAGCTCCCACATCCCTTTTTCGTTCTGTGGATTTTCATTCCTCTCTGAGTAGAGAATTTCCTACCAAAGGCACATGGAAATTCCAGCCGTTGTTCAGAGCTAGAAGTCTGTGTAACGGGTCTGGTCGATTCCAATGACGCGCCTCTGGATTCATCATTCTCTCCCCCCCCCCCCCCCCCCCCCCCCCTCGGTGAATCCTGGGGGTATCTATCATTTTTGGGTCCTGTAGCAATTGAATACAGCTTACGGGGTGCTAACCTAATAAAATAACTAATAAAATATATAATTATTTAGAGAATTTCATGCAAGATATATTTCACTGTTCAGGTGAGCAATGATAGATCAGAACAATATGAACAACAAAATGGAATATCCTAAGGATCGGAAACATCTCCTTCAATTTTTACAATAATGGTAAATGATTTAGGTGAAGAATTTAATGATATAACAAATAAATTGTCACAGTTTGCAGATGATGTTGCTATATGGAGGACTGGGAGACATCTGCCAAAATTATATAAGGATCTACAGAAGCAAATAAATAAAGTATGTAAATGGATGACAAAATGGGGTTTTCAGCTGAATACAAATAAAACATTGGGAATGATCTTCAGTAAAGGTAGGGTTATAAAAAATAAATTTATAGACATAAATATCCAAGGGCAAAACATTAATACAGTGCAAACCACTCGATATTTAGGAATAATATTGGACCAACAGCTAAACTGGAATAAACACATAGATAAACTAGTGGAGTCTTGCAGAGGATTGACTAACTTATTAAGATATTTCAAAGGTAATGGATGGGACGCAAGCACTAAGACAATGCTCACTTTTTATAAATCTTTTATTAGAGGAAAAATAGATTAAGGAAGTATGATATATGACTCTGCTGCACATAGTAACAAGATTAAATTAGACAGAATTTAGCATCAGGCTTTATGTAGGCCTACAATAGAGGTGCAATCAGATCAACATAATGGGAGCTATAGAGGTGGCTTTAGGAATTCTACCCTTGGAATTACGGAGAAAGGAGTTAAGACTAAATTACATGAACAAAGTTATGTTAGATAAGTCTTACCCAGCATATACTGCTTTTACCAAATGTTAACTAACAACTCAGGTCAGTCCAATGACTACCAATAGATACCCTACAGGATGAAAGTGTATGGAGGAAATTGTTCATCTGGGTACTTTAATTACATCAATTAATAATAGATATAAATACAAGCCCTGGGAGATCAAGAAACCAGACATGGACTACCACCTAGCAGAAATACTTAAGAAAAAAATACAGAAAATATTAACTCTTAGTATACGAGCGGCCTCTTAGAAAGGCCGATGATCGATCCCCTTCAACAGCGAAAATGTATAGGTGAATGCATGTTTAAAACCACTGAACAATTTAGTTACATGCATGATATAGGGGTTTCATTTCTTCACATTTTGATATATAACACTTTATGTTATGTTTATAAATAAATTTGTTAGTGCAGATCGATCATCGGCCTTTCTAAAAGGCCGCTCGTATACTAAGAGTTAAAAACACAGCCAATAAATATATACAACTATCAAAGGACAGCATTACTGTATACACAGATGTAGATAGACCTGATATAGCAGAGGAGATATTTCTGGCTACTACATACTTATATTCCAGAGGATGTTCAGTCTTAATTGCTTGGATACCTTCACATGCTGGCACAGAGGGAAATGAAAAGGCAGATAAAGAAGCCAAGAAAGGTAGATCTGATAAAAATCTAATAAATGTAGGGATGAGTAAATCAGAGATTAAGAGCTTAGTTAAAGAATTAATAACAGAGGAATGGAAAGCAGAGTGGGATAAAAATTAATATTGAGCATTTTTTGTTAAAATGTAACAGGTATCAACAAATGAGAATACCAATATTAGATTATTTGTAGGCATCAAATTTACCTCTAAATATAGAATCGAAGAGGTGTTAAGTATAGACAGACCTAGGGAACTGCATAATATAGTCAAGAACACAAGTTAATATATAGTAATTGGGGAAGTGAAGGTCTGATGCTGTTCTTACAATACATATGACTTTTGACAGGTAAAGTCAAATATCTATTAAAGTCAATTATATAACTGGAAACACCAGGCCTTTACACACCTCCCCATTATTATTTTTTTGTAAATTTTATTTGGTTTTGTTAGGTTTTATCTCGTTTTTGTTTGTTTGAGTTTGTTTTTTTCAACATACAAGCATAATTGGTAATTGTGATTTGTCCTGTTTATATGATTTGACATGTGTGATGCCACTTTCCCATATCGGCAGTTGTTCATACTATTTGGAATTGAAAACAATATATATCCTAATTATAACCCATCAGAGGTTGAGCATGATATTTTTCATCATTAAAAAAAAAAACTAGCAGTTCCATCTTAAATAAGCACTGTTCTACAAGTTCTCAGTCTCGCTTGACATTTGCTGAGTTTGACATTTGATGTCGATTCTTGTCGTGAGAAATTCTAATCCACATATATAAATTAAAACGTAAATGTAAAGCCAAACACATAAATTCAATAAAAGGAAAGAAAAATGGTAAAGAACAGTGCTGTCACAATGACTGTACTCGAAATCCCCATTGTGTTCTCCTGCGTCTGCAAATTGTAACGTTTCACGTTGATAGTAAAAGCCTTCTGCAACTTACACGCGTTTCCCAAACACCCTAAAAAATGTACTCCATTTCTAAGAAAAACCTTGAAATACGCAAGTTGACCTAGATTTAAAATTCCATTCATGTCTTTTTCTATACTATGTTACCAAAAACAAAAGACAGATGGACTAAAGGATAGAGAGAAGGGACAGGCAGAAAGCAGGGACACAGGCAATACTAACACGAGTCGCGTGATACACAATTACTACCATCACGCGTGTAAGGCCACTAGCACTAACTTTTTCAAATCGACAGTGATAAAATTCACTACCCATACCAGAGTTAGGTTTTAAAATCCTGAAAAACGCTTATTGGGAAATATGACATTATACTGGTTTACGTTTGAAAACATTACAGTACCCAGACAGCACATCTTCGAAGTAAACAGGAGGTAGAAGAAATTGCATATTTTGAACGCAGCCACTTAGCTCTTTTAAATTTGCATATTTGGGTTCCTTAGGACTTGCTGACAAAGAATATGTAAAACGTTACGCAAATAGTCTAGGAATTACCAAATTATAGCCAAAATAAAATAGTGGGGGTGCCTGACAGCATAAAATCATTTCTGCTCATACAATTTTTTTTATAACGTGTTTGAAAAAACATTACGTTACGGAAATAGCCTACCATGTTAACTCCTATTTGATTGGAGCGCAACAAATGTAAGGCTAAACACGATTAGTCGGACTATAAATACTATCTTGTGTTGTCAGGGAAACGTGAGAAGGGGTACTTTTTTGAAAAGATGTGTAGACATGGCTTGATTGGTTAGAGCTGCGAATATACTCAATTCAGGGCGTCTGTTCCGGGCCACATCTTGTAATAAACCTACTAAGAAACAGTGCGTTGAGCACCAGGGTATATTTTTTCTAAATAAAAGCCTGGGACATCGGCAGATCGGAGTTGTGCTATATTCATTGCCATTCAACGTCACTGTGTATTATTTCCATGAATTGTGGTAGGTTTGAAATATTTGATATCTTTTTAAATGAAAATTGAATGTAAATTGATACTTATGTCTGTATATATGTGTGGTTCAGTAGCGAACATGAGGTAAAGCCTATAGTGCTCCAGCCTGAACAGAAGGTGTCGGAGGAAAGTAAAACTACATGGTATTGCCAAGCAGTACACTGACACCTAGATTATTGACTAGAAAGAAATAATGCTGGAATTGCAGAGGCGTAGTAACCATTAAGGAGGAATATACTGGTGTAAAGTCTTTCAGATGAAGCTGACAGTTGGCCTAACGCTCTGAACTCAGGTTTGTTATGTATTGTGCTCAGTGTAGAAATAGAGTATAAATTAGTTCTGAAGTAGGAGGTACAACCTTCTTGTTTCAGGGACCGTGGTCTTAAAGTTATTGAGCAGCACCTGGTCAGAGCTTTGCTGAATCCAGAGGCGGACAGCATACTCCTTGGTCCATATAGCAACCAGTGAGGTGGCTCCAGAACTCATTAAAGTAATCGAGCAGAGGAGTCTTTTACTGCAGTCATCACGAAAGTTAAGAAAGTGTGGCCATGGAGCTCAACATTATGTACCCCCATCTTAAACTGACATTGTAAAATAAAATTAAGAGGGGAATTTAATTGTTTTAATGCCAGGAACTGAGAACATCTCCAATACTAGTTCCAACAGAAACAAACTATTGAAGTCATGATGACAAATACCAACAGTGCTTGAAAAAACAAAACAAAACCAGTATTACCTCATATTACTACTACACAACTGACACACATAGGATACTATTAATAATATATGTCACTACAAGATTCATATTGATAAATTCTGTACATATAACTTGTAATTAAAATTGATTGTGATTCCTGGTTCACTTTGTATTTGAATCAGGACACATATACATTAATGACAGCACTGAATACATATTGATATTTGAAAATTTATCAGTGACTCGTAAGATATCCTCATAGAGTGTTATATGGATGTGAGTGTCACAGTGTTGTCAAGTGTGGTGGAATAAATTAAATTGTTTATCTGTCTGTTGTTGTTGTGACTTACACTTCATCATATACATACCCTAGACATTCAACGTAGTCATCACTATATTCCAGAATAATTCTGACTGAGGTAGAAATATGTGGTAGCAAGTAAGGTTATCTATAATACACTACCCTTATTAGATATAGATACCTTCACAGCTGATCTCAGTCAGTACACTAAGTCCCCTATAAATATTTATAACATCCCACTTTACCACAATTCTGACCAACAATAACTTCTAGTTATGCAAAAATACACAACTATTTCAGCAGCCAACAATTCTTTATTGGCACAGCTCACTCATAATATGTAATCTTTCTACATACATGAATTTATTTTGCTATCATACAATGACATGCTGGCAAATGTTACACGCTTTTGCTTGGACACTTGCAGCATATTTAGACTAATTAAAATTTCTGTAATAATTTAC
This sequence comes from Oreohelix idahoensis, assembly GCA_024509875.1. Lineage (NCBI taxonomy): Eukaryota > Metazoa > Mollusca > Gastropoda > Stylommatophora > Oreohelicidae > Oreohelix > Oreohelix idahoensis. The sequence continues at coordinate 56,699 of JAMPIV010012653.1, forward strand.
CTTAAAAGAAAGAGAAAGTTTGCAAAGATTTCAGAATATTGGCAAACACAGTTACCACAAAAAAGTTTTAAAAAACAAACGCCATGAGCTGTAAAATTTTAAAACACGATTAAATATAAATAGTTAATAAACACTGCAAAATGTTAACAAATACTCTATGCACTGTAAAACATCGACAAACACAACATGCACTGTAAACCAAGTACAGTTTGTGCCGTAGAATATTGACAACCACATTATGAGCTGCAGAATGGTAGCAAGCACATTATGTACCTTAATGTATTAACAAACAGTTAAAAAGAACCACTAAGTGTGTAAAATGTCAGCCAGCGCACAGTGAACTGTAATATTTCACTGTAAGGAACAAGCATGATCGTGTGTATACTTTTTGTAACACATTTAACCATTATTGAACACTTTGTACTTCCTGGAGGCCGATCACATAGGATGTCTACTTTCCACCACAGGATGTCTACTTTCTACCATCATAGTGATTTAGAAAAAAACCATGCCATAATGTCAAACTGTTCCGTACGTTTGTTCTCTTTGTCATACTCTATCTCTTTTTCCTTCAATCTTTCCTGTTGTTACAATATCTCTGAGCTTTCTTCTTCTCATAACATGCCTGAAGAAAGTAGATTGCTTCCTTCTAATAATTTTGTCAATAATTAAATGTAATACTAATTACTGGATAATCTTCACTGCTTTCGTCTTCTTTATGTTTATTTTTGTGACTTAAGTAGGAGAAGAGCTACATTGTGGTTTTCCTTATTTTTTAATCTTGATGTGCTGTATTTATCAAATAGTCAACTTCTGTGAAAGGACTGCTCACTATCTATGCATAATGATCGCTTTCTGAAGTTGATTTTCATGTAACAGTAATTTCCCCAAATACTGCTTGTTTGATGGCATCTTTTAATATCAGGGAAACATGTCAGCATTTTCTGACATACAAAACAAACAAATCTGTATACGTTTATGACAGTTATCTGTTATTACATTACACGATTTACACATAAAGTGTGAAAAATTTTAAGAGAAAAATAAAAATAAAGCAATATTTACATGAGCACATATTAGAAAAAATTAAATTAAGGAATTAAATGGAACAGAAAAAACACAATAAATATAAAATACTGACAGCATAAGGCTCAGAGAAATGAATCATTTTGTTGTTGTACTAAAACATTCAATCAATCAGTGTTGTTGCAGCCAGACATAGCTAAAATCATGTCAATTCTGATTTACTGTGTTTTTAGACATTCTGTCTATCACATGCCACTGTACATTCAGTGTCTAACATGGCATCTGACAGTGAAGCTTGGTTAAAAAACAGCCTTAAAATTTAGTGACTAGGTGCAGGAGGAAGCAGTGAACTAAAGACAAGGAAATTTCAATGTCCAGACAAGCACAGTTTGATGTTTGTGAAGCATATGAGAGGAAACACTCTTTTGAAGCCTTACAAAGAATACAGGTCCTAACTTAGGAATTTGGAAAAATGTGGGCAAACAGTGGAATAATAATACTTGCAAAAAGAGGTTTTTTCAATGCCAAATCTGCCATTTTCTTAGTTTTTACAAAATTGTTGTTGGTCAAGACATTAAAAAAATGTGGAGAAAAAACATATTGAGTGACCCTCTATAAATAAAAGAAAAGAGAAAACATGAAGAAAGGGTGCTGACCAGCGTAATCAATAAGCTGGTCTGCTCAAAATATTTTAACATACCAGAAACATTATTATTTAGCTGTAACATTCACATCAATTCCATATTAATTTAGCATAAATGATTAACACACAGAAGAAATATTATCTATATCTGGGAAACCTGCATTAAAATCGCTCATCATCAACACAAGTGCTGCAATGACTGCATCAGTGCTCATAGTTATTTTTCTACTTTCACTGATTAGATATCATACAGATATGTCAAGGCCTAAAATCCCACCTCTTGCAGACCCAAGTAGAACAGTCCCAACTAAGATGGTTTGGCCATGTCTGCAGAATGGGAGAAGATCGGCTACCACGACAAGCATGGGAAACTAAGAGCCATGGATCCAGACCTCCAGGATGACCCAGAGTCCGCTGCGAGGACAAACATTAGACAATCTTTGAAGGACTGAGGACTAGAATGGAACCGGGCCAGGAGGAAGACAGCCGATAGGATAGCCTGGCGCTCTCTCTTCCAAACCTTTACACCTCATGGTAGAAGGGGAACGACTAAGTAAGTAAGTAAGATATCATACAATTCAATTCAATCCCTAATAAATAAATAAATAATCCCTGCTTTCTATCCTTCTTTACTTTCTTGACACATTTTTCTCATCAAGTTTTCTTAATGTCTTGATGTCTCTTAGTCAAAGCTTCTCTATGAAAATCAAATAAATATTTATTGCACAGACATCCAGCAAGACTACACAATAAATATAGTTCTCATGATTATATATAAACCTCTACACCTCACGGTAGAAGGGGAACGACTAAGTAAGTAAGTAAGTATGATTATATATAAACCTCTACACCTCACGGTAGAAGGGGAACGACTAAGTAAGTAAGTAAGTATGATTATATATAAACCTCTACACCTCACGGTAGAAGGGGAACGACTAAGTAAGTAAGTAAGTATGATTATATATCTTTGCTGAGCAAGGAGAATATAAAGATTATCCTATTTTGAGGCATACCTGTATAATCAATGTGAAAAATCTTATGGATTTATCTGAAGAAGGTGTGTCAGAATTTAAATATTAATAATTAAAACATGAATTTAATCATGTTTATTTATTTTTTTAAACTAAAATATAATAAAAACAATCACTTAAGCCTATTAAATATACTCAAGGACAAAATGAAAGTTTCAAACATTGTTTGATATAAAATAGCTTCAGTCACTGTTGGACAGAAGAAGCTAACAACTTATTTACAAACTTACACAAAACTGACCTTGACTTTGAATTCTATTTCACATCCCTCACAATATAATAGGTAACAAATGAATTTTGTACCAATGCAGAAACTGATATACCACTTCACATGCATTGAGAAACAAAGCCAAACTGTTCTTCTCACCAAGTTATAAATTTAATACAAAACAAGCCAAACTTATCGAACTAATCTCCTCACCTATTCATGAATGACAATACAAGCCAAAAGTACTGAACTGTTCTCCTCATTAGTTCATGAATGACAATACAAGCCAAACTTATTGAACTTTTCTCCTCATCAGTTCATGCATGACAATACAAGCCAAAAGTACTAAACTGATGTACTCTCCAATTTTATGGATAACAAAACAAGCCAAAAGTACCAAACTGTTGCCCTCACCAATTCATGAATGACACTACAAGTCAAAATTACAAATTATTTCAAACTAATTCTACAACTCTTCAGCTCCCTGTGGAGCACATGCCTTCAACTAATTCATGTCATGTCATCTGTTTATTTTTTCCATCTTTTTTAAAAACCTTTAAGGTCTGTTTTCAATACTGTTTCTCTGTGCGTTTTTTGGATCTACTCTATTTCTATTACCTTTGAGATTCCATTTAGGGAACACATCAAGAAAACCAGTGGACAGCATTACAAGTGAAATAGAGGGAGACCAAAACAAAGGCCAAACATGGAGAACAGAATTAGAGATCGACATGACAGGCATAAATAAGACATAGAAAGACCCTGAACAGATGGCACAGAACAGGAAGTGCATGATGGGATTTTGTTGAGGACCTGTGCACCTTGGGGAGCTGAAAGGAAGTGAATAATGAACAGATTGACATAAGGTGATACTGTCATACATTTGTAAACCTTTTATTCTATGCAGTGACATAAGGTGATAATGTCATACAATTTTAATCCTTTTATTCTATGCAGTGACATAAGGTGATACGGTCATACAATTTTAACCCCTTTATTCTATGCAGTGACATAAGGTGATACTGTCATACAATTTTAACCCCTTTATTCTATGCAGTGACATAAGGTGATACTGTCATACAATTTTAATCCCTTTATTCTATGCAGTGACATAAGGTGATAATGTCATACAATTTTAATCCTTTTATTCTATGCAGTGACATAAGGTGATAATGTCATACAATTTTAATCCTTTTATTCTATGCAGTGACATAAGGTGATACTGTCATACATTTGTAAACCTTTTATTCTATGCAGTGACATAAGGTGATACTGTCATACATTTGTAATCCTTTTATTCTATGCAGTGACATAAGGTGATACTGTCATACAATTTTAATCCTTTTATTCTATGCAGTGACATAAGGTGATACTGTCATACAATTTTATTCCTTTTATGCTATGCAGTGACATAAGGTGATATTATCATACAATTTTAATCCTTTTATTCTATGCAGTGACATAAGGTGATATTATCATACATTTTTAATCCTTTTATTCTATGCAGTGACATAAGGTGATACTGTCATACAATTTTAATCCTTTCATCCTATGCAGTGACATAAGGTGATATTATCATACATTTTTAACACATTAACTACCGAATTGAAAAACACACTGCGGCCGAATTAAATTTTTTTCCCATTTTCATCCTGTAGGTGTTTGCACAAAGTAAGCTGTAGTTTTCGTAATTGTTTACAGATTTTTATGAATTACACGTCATTTTAAAGATAAATGAATGTACTATTACAATAAACACCGGTTGTAACTCTAATAGAGGTTGTTGCTATTTAATGGCCCTCCGATGGCCGAGGACTTGCAATATTTTCACAATTATAACTGCTTGCACCCCATCTCTATCAAAATCACCATTTCAATCAATGTGCACACCGTTTTCACTCTTGTCCTCATCACTAGATCTATCAGTCAATTGTTGAAACACGTTTCTATCCTATTCAGCTGTTAGACGAGATGTACACGCATTTTTTGTAGTCCTATCACTAGTTGCCACGGTAAACAGTTTTACACGATTAGGTAACTAACCCAAAACGCTGAAAAATATGAACATAATATCAATTTTCCAGTGTTCTACAACAACCATGCTTTGGGAATTTGTTTTCCGGTGGCAACTTAAAATCTCGAACCAGATCAGAAAGTTTTTCAGTACATTTTTCATTCTTTTTTTTACTAAAATTAGATTGGCGCTCTGAGCGGCTTGCGGTCCAAATGTGATTATTTTGTGAGCCGCTGACAGCGGCTTGCAGTAGTTAATGTGTTAATCCTTTTATTTTATGCAAGCAACCCTTTACAAAAGTGTTTAACTTTGTGGTTGCTGTTTTTGTTGTTCTCTATATTTCAGAGCCATACACCAGGACTGACTAGACATTTGGATTGAAAATTTTTATTTTTGTGCTCAATGTTATTTCCTTTCATTTCCATAAAATGTATAATGCAATTAAACCTCTTGTCATCTGTGTTCTTATTTTAATATAATTCTCCATTCCTGCAACTTTGTCTATGTTGCTGTCAAGATATATTAAGTTCACATCTTGTCTAGCTACACCACAATCAAGTGCAATCTGGGTACCACCAGCCACATTTATTCTCATGATCTTTTGTTTTCTCTGTGGAATTCAGACCCAATAGCTGTGACCTCTAATCCAGTATTATCATACTGCCTTGCATTTGATTTTGCTTAAGGTATAGAATGGCAAAGTCATCTGCAAAATTTAGATCATTAAGGATATTTATAGTATTTTTGTGGCATTAAATAAGATCATACAACAAAACCTATGAATATATGCACGCCTAGTCCATGACTGATGAGCATTATTTATCTAATTAGCTAATGTAGTTGACTAGAGACATTTACAGTTACACATACATCACTTTCATTGTTAATTGGTCAGATCAATATTTTATGCAAGTCACTTGTGTAATAGATTTTGTTGATCATTCATATTAAATGGCCACATTCAATACAGCTGGAGACTGATGACAAGAAGCGGAGACAGACAGGATACACCATTAAAATCAAATATGCTCTTGACTGGAATACACAAAGGAAGAGAACATTTATTGTTATTGTTGAACAGAATTGACATCACTGCACTCCAGGCAAACCCACAGGTGCTCAGTCTCCCTCAGTATATGTCGAAGAGTGTGAATGATAACTGTTCCTGTCGCTCGCTGGTTGTATACACAATGGATGCATCCTCTCATACATCCATCTCTGCTAGCCTTACGTTTGATGCCATATTCCAACAGTCTTAACCTTGATGATTCATCTATTGCAGTGTCATTCTCTAACAGGCGATCATTAATTGTTCTCAGTATCTCTTCCTTATCCATATCCAGCATCCAGACTGTGGGTGCTCTTGCTGAGATTCTGTCAGCTCTCTCATTACCACATACCCCTGCATGACCAGGACAGTAGATCTACACCAGCTCTTGTAGACATGAAGCTTCTATGAATGTTTTCCATTCATTCCGCAACCAACCACTTTGAACCTTTTGAAGCATGGACTGAGAGTCTGATACAATGACAGCCTTTGTGAATGAAGTTTCAGATATCCATGTTAAGGTTACATTGACTGCCTCTACCTCCATTCTCATGCTGGAAGTTGTTATCTTGTAAGCCCCGCTATGTTCCATGATGATTCTGCCCTTTACCCTAGCAGAGAAGCCCCAGACTGATTTCTCACCACGGATTACAGACCCATCCGTATACACAATGGCATCATTATCCTTGGCATGATGATGTATCAGTTGATTAATTTCCAGTTCTGCTTTTCCATTGCCCCAAGTTCTACACTCTCTGTAAAGGCTGATGATGACTTGCTGGTAATTAATCCATTTCTCATCTGACATACTCCACTCTTCCCCTTTGAATGTGTTTTCAACTGTGGCCACCTGCTTGATCGTTGTCTCTGCCTGTGCCATCTATGACATCCCTCTCTTTATTCTTGCTCCCTTAATGTCAGCTATGTTTCCATGCAATGGGTGCCGTTTGTCTGTGGTTACTCGCATACAGGCTTTTGCTTGGGCCATCGCATATCTGGATCTAATTGACAGCACTCCAAGCATGTACCTGATTGTCACAATGGGGGTATCTCGCGTAGAGCCCAACACTATACACATCCTTTCATTTTGAATGCATTCTAGTCATTCACATTGTGTTACTGACAGTATGAGTATTCCCAGCCCATACTCAATGACCGATATGACTAGATGATGATAAAGAAGAAATAGCAATCTCTGCTCCAGACGTGCCGCAGCCATTATTTTCAGGGCTGCTAGACCTCTCCTGCATTTCAGTGTGATTTGCTCAACATGGTACTTATATGAAAGCCTGCAATTGAAATATATGTCGCCTCTTCTGTCACTTTCCAGGATACGGTCTTTAATTTCTTGGTGAGCAGCTTTGTCACCTTTATCTGTCTGAGTCATATAACGCTCGTGTAATGCATGTCCCTTTTCGGCATCGGTCTTCTGGCTCATTCCTGTCGAGCTGAGAATATTAGAAATTGGTTGGCCTGTACTTTTCCTACTCATTCTGCGATGTAAGGACTAGAATTTCTGTAGTGTTTTGTCAGTGCCCACCTGTGACACAAAGCTCTCCCACACTGCGTCTTTGGTGTCTCTTGCCAAGCTCTTGAAAGTATTGATGGCTCTTTGTTTTTCTCCTTAAAATCTTCCACCTCTTTATAATTCACTGTCCTTCTCTTCCGTGCTATTCGCCATAATTTTGTCGCTCTTTCCTTTTCCAGCCATGCTGTCTCTACTGTCTCATTCCACCAGGGCGGTTGTGTAAAAGGTGTACGAGTTGTCTTTTGTTTCGCAATTTGGCGCAATATGTGCACAGGACTACTACTGTCATGTGGGCCTGTGCGTTACTGGAAAGTCTGTTTTGGTTTGTGATACTGTCACACAATTTTAATCCTTTTATGCGATGCAGTGACATAAGGTGATATTATCATACATTTTTAATCCTTTTATTCTATGCAAGCAACCCTTTACAAAAGTGTTTAACTTTGTGGTTGCTGTTTTTGTTGTTCTCTATATTTCAGAGCCATACACCAGGACTGACTAGACATTTGGATTGAAAATTTTTATTTTTGTGCTGAATGTTATTTCCTTTCATTTCCATAAAGTGTATAATGCAATTAAACCTCTTGTCATCTGTGTTCTTATTTTAATATCATTCTCCACTCCTGCAACTTTGTCTATGTTGCTGTCTATGTTGCTGTCTGTTGGTGGTCTTTCCTTTCGCAATGAGGACTACACAGGGTAGGTGATTGCTTTCTTGAGCTTGCAATACATCCCAATGTGCAATATGTAACTACAAAGTTTCTGCAGACCTAACAAAAGCAAATTCCTCGACTTTTTCGTGACCATTCGGGGACCACAAGTTTCATTAACCCTGTATAAACCAGGCATTATTTGTGTCAGATTATTTTAAAATGACATGCTTCAAAATTTTAAGTAACATTGTTCTATTCTCAAATAATAGTGCTGTATTTGTGGCAGTCGTTTAAAATTCCAGGCCCATCTGTATCACATAACAGTAGCATTAAGCAAACACAAAGTATTTGAAACATTTTTTAAATTTTATTAAAAATTTATAAAGGAATGATTCCATCAAGTTTTTCAGTTCTCTCCAATTAATTTGATGTTTAATGTCATGTGATATAAATAAAGTCCACAATAAAACAAAGAAAGAAAGATATGTAGTCTTTGTCCTGACATGTATTCCTATTTATATGTCATTCCCCAAACAATTCCTGTTTAGTTGGTATATTTGTGTAAGGTCACCATGTTACTTACAATTTTGACCCCTCTTAAAGATAACAGGTTTAATCTTTAGCACAAAACTGAATTTTCTGTGCCCTCTGGAAACAAAAGTGCAAAAAATGTATGAAATCTGATCATTTGAGTGGTACAAGCTGTGATTATAAACTATTCTAAGTGTCCACAAAATTATGCCTTTAAAACTGTATCTACTGAAGTATATGCAGTTAAATATTGGTAGTGGTAGGCGTAGACTTAGTAACAACTTTGGGATGTTTCAGCTGAGGTGGTGAAGAAATATGTAACTGGGTTTTTTTTATTTGTTGTCATAATTTTGCAATTCTGTACATGCTTCCTGAAATTAGCATATTAATAACTGTTGCTCAGAAAATAAACTGTGATGTGTCGGTAAACAGAAATGACAAGTTGTCATAATAGCTTAATCATGTGGCAGACTCAAAAGTGTGGAAACTGACAAAGGTAACTTTCAAAACTTTAAATGCTGATTTTTAAAATTATTGTTATTACGATTAAGAAGTTAACAACCCTAAATTCCACGATTTTTAAAAACATATTCTTGTTATTGCAAAATTTCAACACTTTTCAAGGCCCTGAAAACTTCGTTTCCAAGTCCCAGACTCTTTCAGGATTTCCATTTCTTGTAGAAAACCTGCACTGAAGATCATTATCGGCACATGTAACCTATACCATGTGATATCAGCCAGGTTCATGAAATATATCAACCTCAAAAATGATATTTTAAAACAATTTTCAAGGTTTTTAGCATTTTTCTCTAACTTAGATCAGCTGAAAACTTACCAATGCTGTGAGGATACAACACATTATTAAAATGTGACACTTTCCTTATTTAATCACCAATGCCTGTTCTATTATTAGACTCCCTGATAATGTTATTTTGTTCATATTTCTGATTACAGTGAAACTAGCATCCTACCAGCCAATGTAACAATGGCTGACAAGGTGAAGAAATAAAAAATACAGCGTACTAGATTACACTCTTGTGGTACATTTTATATGCTGTTAATCAGCCTGTTTTAAGCAATGCATTTGTACTTCTCAACATACGTTGGCTGCAATCATAATTATATTTCTCCATTTATTTTTCTCTTCGCTCTGTTCTGGTAACAGTTCCACTGTATGCATAAACTTGACTTGCCTTTTAGTGAAAACTGTAAATAAAACAAGTTGAAATAGTAAGTATGTTTGCTACTTGCAAGGAAATTAAATATTAAAAATCATACAATCATAGTGAATCCACGTCCCTTTTTCACACCTTAAGAAGTGTGGAGCTACCCCGCAGTTGCCCTCCATGCAGCAAGCCTTCATGTCGCGCCTTTGTTTTGGCAGTTTCTGAGAACTTTGTTTTACATCAGCAGTCCAATGTAGAACTTTACTACAGTCATGCCTAGTGACATCAATGGTTCTATTCCTGTTTTTTGTTTTGGGGGTCTCAGTGACTTTGAGGAACCACACAGGGCACAATCAGAGTGCAGTGAAGAAAATGCAGTGAGGCCATGATCACCTGAAAGCAGATATGCATTAAAGGTCATTAAAGGTCATGAAACTTGCAATATAAATTGTGTGGCCTTTGACAGAGTAGAAAAGAACAAGGATTAGCAAGTTTAAGAAAACTACAGCATAAAAGTTTAGTTGTTATACAACGGTAAAGCTGTGTACCATCAAAGTTGTAACACAGTACAACTATGGATGATCATACAACAACTATGGATGATCATACAACTATGCATGATCATACAACTATGGATGATCATACAACCATGCATGATCATACAACCATGGATGATTATACAACTATTGATGATTGTACAAATATGGCTGATGTCAGCACAGTAATGCAAGAAGAATGTATGCTATTAATCTAAACTTTTAACATATATATATAGTGGTGGATTTCTTGCCCAGTGGTGGATTTAGGCTAGACATAAGCAACCACATTTAGGGGCCTCATGCACAAAATATGCTTGTCATACAAAGGTCTCACACAATCTAAAACCGTCATTGTTTATATGCAGAGGATAACATCAGAAGCAGACCTAGAACAGACACTACAAATTTTTGCAGACAACCAAGACTGACTATACACAGACATAAAAAAAAACTTCAAGATCATACAAATGCACTTAGTATAACATGTATTCTGATCAGCAAATCTAAAGGTAACAAACAATAAAGGCAAAAGAAAAATCAGAATCTTCAATTCAAATATCAAGTCATTCCTATTGTATGGCTCTGAAAAATAGAGAATAAAAAGAAAAAAAGCTAAAGATTTTCATTAATAGGTGCTTGCATAGACAGAAGGGCTGAAGTGGTAAGAAAAGATCACTAATGTGGAAATGATAACAAGAACCAGACAAGTGGTAAGAAAAGATCACTAATGTGGAAATGATAACAAGAACCAGACAAGTGGTAAGAAAAGATCACTAATGTGGAAATGATAACAAGAACCAGACAAGTGGTAAGAAAAGATCACTAATGTGGAAATGATAACAAGAACCAGACAAGTGCCAGTGGCCAAGTGTGGAACAAGAGAGAATGAGTGCCAGAAGATAACAAGTGGTTATGATGTATGTATATAAGCATTAGGGGTCATCTACACAAGCAACACATGTTTCAGGAAAGCACTCAGTGCATGTTGGTAGCAATTTACAAGTACATATCAATCTTTTTTGTTGATAATCAATGTGTGGTAAGAGAGGGAGATTCATAGGACAACAAAGACAACTAATGGAACAAGAGATGAGGAGAAGATACTGGAGATGGATAAGACAAACATTGAGGAACCCTGCTGGTAGCAATACCAAGCCATCTTTGTTGTGAAATCTCCAGGGTAAGAGAGGGAGAGGGAGACCAAAGAACTAATGGAGAAGACAGCTGGAGACAGAAATGAAGGGGATGAAGACAACATGGAAAGACCTTGAGCTGATGGCACAGGGCAGGATGACCTGGCATAAGTTTGTTGAACAGTGATATGAAGATATCTAAAGACAAAAAAAAAAAAAAAAAAAAAAAAGATAAATTTCATAAACACCTACATTAATATTACTTCAAATTACTATATTATATTATCTGCATATTAAGTAGAACTAATTTTTTCAGTCACTATTATTTTTAACATTATTGGCACTGTCGAACTAGTTGGCATGTCATATAAGGTAGTACTAATATTCTTTAAATGGCATGCTGAAACCATCTGGGTGTAAAGAGATTCTCATTCAAGAGTGAACAAACAAGAAAACATTCATTCTTGAAGAACTATGACTGACTGTTGCTCAACAACTTTTAATGCCAAAAATGATGACCAATGATAAATTTAATTAATATGAAAAAAAAGGGGTTTCTGGTAAGACCTGCAACAACAATGATCCTCTTTATCTAAACAAACCTCATCAGTCTAAATATACATCATCAGGTTTTACACATATATGTTAAGACCAAGTCATGACCAGATGTTGATACAAATGATAATGTTCATCATACTCGTATAACCAAGGTTCTTAGATCTTTAAAGTCCTTTCCTTCTGGAACTCAAACAAATGTCTCTTTAGCTTTCAACTATAGATATATAGATATTAACAAACAGTTGTCCTGTCCTGACTGCTACAGGGCATGATCTTTTGCTCATCTTGTACCAGGCGTAAGAAAAATGAGATTACCATTTAAGACACCTTATGATGAAACAAGTGAAGCTTATCTTTCTAGTTACATTAATGTGATCACCGTTCAACATAAATCTTTTGATTATACAGAAGAAAACTGTAGATTGTCATTATTGTGTAGACCAGCCCTTGTCTCCCAAGCTTGAAAATTTAATATCATATAATCAACACTGGGAATTCCCAGGGTAATAGAAATAGATGGTAAAACTACAAGTAGGAGGGAATTGGAGATGACACAAAAGTGATAATGTAAACATGAAAAGGCCTTGAATGGATGGCACAGATCAGAAAATTATGGCATGAATTTTCTGAAGGCCTATGCTCCGCATTGTGATGTAAGGTCATAAATGAATGAGGGAATAATCATCAATACTAGATAACTTTATGCATCTGTCTGTTGAAAATTAACATCCGAATGTTTAGTAAATAAATGAGAGGACTATAAAGAGCATTCACTTGAGTCAAAAGCTAAAACTTAATGTCTCAAAATCACTTTATTTCAACCTCTAGCTTCTATTTCCACTCAAACAGAAGACTCACTAGAATAGTTTCTCTCTTTGTTCAAAATTTTTCTACCCCACATTGATATTTTACATGCTCACTGTCACCCCATATCTCGCGTACATCCCAAGATTATATGCACCCTTTCATTTTGAATGCATTCTAGTCGTTCACATTGTGTTATTGGCAGCCTGAGTATTCCCAGCCCACACTCAATGACTGATATGACCAGCAGATGATAAAGAAGAAATAGTAATCTCTGCTCCAGACGTGCATTTCTGTGTGATGTGATCAACATGGTACTTACACGATAGAAAAAATACTCTATGGAGATATTACTAACCTCAAGTGGACCACTGCTTTCTTTGAAAATAATCAAGTAGACGTCTGAGAGTGAATGAAGAACCATATATCAAAATAAAGTTTAATCAGCTTCAATAAGACTTCAATAGCAGAAAATCTGGCTACAGAGCAAAAGGAAACATGAAAGGTAGATGTATAAATAGTACTGATGATATATTGAGGAAATATGCTATAATGCTAGCCAAGCAGAACACTTCCCATAAGAGCAAAAGCTGCTTCTCCCCACAACACTCTATTGTATATGTTGAAAAAAGGGGTAAAAGTAATGGTATATTTGTCAAAATGTAGCCATAGTAGCTCTATATATTACATCATACAATACAAAACGACTGCTCTAAAAATGATCATAATATGGCCATGACTGGAATAATAATGACTATGGCAAAAGGAAAGTAAGAGAAGATCATGAGTAGTCAAGGAATACATGAAGTCAGAAAACAAGCAGCATGAGATAGCTGAATGAGAAAAAACAGCATGTAGTAGTTTCCAAGTAGGAAAAAAATAAAAATAAAGTGATATAGAAATGAATGACACAGAAGATGACTGTGTCTATAACTTACTGTTGAGAGTTTATCTTTTTTATTGGAAGTCCATTAGGCCTGACAGCCTTGACCCCATGAAGCTGGCTAGATCCGTCTTCTGGTACTACTGTCTGATGTTGTACAAGGGCAGCATTGACTGGTCTAATGTTAGAAGTGATAAATGTTTCTGCTGAATGTGATGGTGAACTTACTGATGTGATGTTGTTGCAGTTACTTGAGGCTGATTTGTTGTCTGGGTTCTGTGACAGTAGGTTGTACTTAGGAACAGCCTTAGAACTGCATGGCTGGTTTACTTTTGGATTGGTCACTATCCCATTTCTTTTTCTTTTTGTATCTGGACTCTTGCTACCCAGGGATTTCCTGCCCATGATGATCCTTGATGGAGAATCTGGTGTAGGAGAATTGAAGTAAGGTTGCTGTTGATTTTGAAAAAGAAAATGTGATTCATCACTGCTAATACCACTGTTTGTAATGGATGAAGCAACATCATTGTTGACGGGGTGTGCAGGATTTATCTGCCACACAGGTTCTTCCACAGAGCTCATCATATCCACATGTGGATTAGTTATTATATTTATTGCAGCTGATATTTTCTCTTGCTTGAACGATCCAGATTTGATGGGTGATGGAATCATGATGTTAATATTCTGCTCAACATTTGCTGTTGTTTCATTCACAGGAGTAATGCATGGAGAATGAAGTGGACTCTGTGGCTCACTAACTGGAGACAGAACTCTACTGATGGGTCTAGAGCGATTCTTGCTGACAGAGCATTGTTGGAGTTGCTGTGTAAAGGTTAAGCACTCTCTGTCTAATCTTGACAGGTTGCCGAGTCCACTCTGGCTGCTCCAATTTGTTGATGATGTCAAACTACCAGACGATTTAGACGAGTTGTTTGAGTGATAAGATTTGTGATGATCAGAGGTAGACTCTGGGGAAGCGGAAAAGGATGGCTGTACCACTACAGTTGTAACTTTCATGCCAATACTCCCTGATGATTCTGTTGTAGTTTCTTGTGAGATAGACATAGGAGTATTCATCTTAATGTCACCACTTGATGTTAATGAGCTATTTTGAGCCTTTGCACCATTAGGAATGATTGCTCCAAAGTCTTCTAAGATTCTACAAATACTGTTGTGATTACTTTTGAGTGCAACTCTGTATGGTGTTCTCCCAAACTGATCAGCATGGTTTGGGTTGGCATTAAAACTTAGCAAAGTTCTAACTACATCTTCATGCCCTTCTTGAGCTGCAATACACAAAGCTGTAGCACCTTGGTTGCATGTGTGGTCCACCCTAGCTCCAGCTTCTAACAATAGCTTTACCACTTGTTCATGACCTTGCCAGGAAGCTGACTGTACAGCTGTGCGATGATCATTATCTACAGAGTTTACTTTAGCCCCATGTTCCACCAAAGCCTTGACAACATCCATATTCCCTTGCCAGGCTGCAACATGCAGAGCTGTCCGCCCCTCAACATCAACAGCTTCTGTGTCTGCACCATGAGTAAGAAGTGTTTCTGTCATTTCCAAATTACCATCAAGTGCTATAACATAAAGTGTAGTCCTGCCATCTGCATCTTTATAATTTATATCTGCACCCACAGACAGAAGATACTCCAGTACCTGGAGAAAAAGAAATAGAGTAAACCATAGAATGACAGAGTATATAAGAACAAAAGTGGATATCATCTTTATCATACTGCTCAAAGACTCTTAAAAATAATCATTAAATGAATGATATGTTGTAACTAGTTCCACATCTGGTTCCGAAAATGTCAATATACAGTGTACACCTACATAGTAAACACTTTGGATAATGAAATTTCACAAAATGAATTTCCCATAAGACTATTTTTCAGTTCACTTAAAAACTTTGACTTGTATAACAAAATTGTAATGGCTAATATTTTTGTTTCTTTGTTCTATTTTGCTTCTTTTGGCAATAGAACATATAGGCCAAACAAAATAGGCAACAGTCTTATTGTTGTACATGAAGCGAAAAAATTGTGTTTGCTTTTGCGCAGTGAGTGGTTTAGAACTTTGAGCTCAGTGAGTGGTTTAGAACTTTGAGCTCAGTGAGTGGTTTAGAACTTTGAGCTCAGTGAGTGTTTTAGAACTTTGAGCTCAGTGTGAGTGTTTTAGAACTTTGAGCTCAGTGAAATTAATTTTTTTTTTAAATTTACTTCTGCACATGTCATATTTATTATTGCTCAGTGGAACTGGTCAGGTTGTGATTTCTTGAAGTGGCTGCATCTTGTTGAAGTTTTACAGCATAGTTATATTATTTTGTTTTGGATTTTATAACTTGCATTAAGATTTCATCCATCATGGCATCAGAATAAAGAAAATGCATGAAGTTATCACTATTCACAAGAAGTGAAACATCATTTTAACATATATACTAAAGATGTGAGAATTAATGCCCTAGTTCATGAACACTGGATATCAGCATGAGCAGCATTGACAATCGATACCAAAAAAAAAAAAGAAAGAAAGAAAGGGACATAGATAAATGTAAAGACCTGAAGACTGGGTCTATCAGCCAGGGGTACAATAAATGAGGTCTCTTGATACTGAAATAGAAAGATTGCTGGTAATCACACTAGAGAAGCAGAGAAACAGTGGCTCTGTCAATGCCAACTTTACCTGTAAAAGAGCTAGCAAAGATGTATCAACAGTGTTGAGAAATGTGTATGTTTCTTGTTCAAACGTGGAAGCTTCAAAAAAACTCACAATTAAGTTCCTACAGATAATGCAAGAAGATGGTTGCAACAAGTCTTCATGTGGATGAAACTGGCCCTTTTTAGGTGGAAAAATTGTGCAGTACAAGCTATGCCACACTTGATGACACTGTTATGTCAAAGTATTTAATTTATGACAGACCCACAGACTGGGGTGCTTGAGGACACTTTAAAATGAAGCCAATACTTGTAAAAACAAGTTTCTTGTGATAACAAGTTTGAAAATCTGGGTCTTCAAGCAAGCAGAGATAAAATTGCAGCTTATTGGAAATCCAAGTACAAGGTTAAGATTAGGGTGACTAGGTAGCTGTTCAATGAATGGGGAGTAGGATTTTATTTTTTAAAAGCTCCCTAATGACAATTAAAGTGTCTCTGAAAGAACCTTCTCATCATGGAGCCCCTGGTCATGACCCAAAACTTGAAAGTGTCATCGTCCAAATATGCATTTGCTATAGTGTTGTTTTTGTCTCCAAACATTTCCCCATGTAGTTCTCATGGGGTCTCTGAAGAGACAAAGAATTAGACTACTGCATCCTCAGGCATGTCACACAAGGCAACTAATATGAAGCTGTGCAGGGGGCTGGCAACCTTATCATATAAAACAAATAGCCACAGAAATCACCTGCAATAGCATGCAAATGTTTGGTGCCAGGTTTCACACAAGGGGACCAGTTGCAGTGGTGGCTCTATGCTCTGCAAGCAGTGAAAAGGAACATGATGATGATGACTACTCATTTTTGCAAACCAAGGGCCAGTTTGTCATTGCAAACAAGAACAACATTGCAAGAAATTTATAAGAGAAAATGCTTTAGGAAGTTTACTCATTCAACTCTGGAAAATTACAAGTACCTGTTACAAAACTTTTGAAAGCCCAGCTACAACAATATTAAGGTACTATGCGAGGTACCATATCAAAGTTTATTTCAGCATGACAGGAGGTGACCAAACAGAGCATGACCCATGTATGGAAATCACTTTGGTGAAAAAATGTTTATGATTATAAGGGATTTAAGCCTAAAACAACACGTATACTTTAAAACAAAAATGTCACACTGGAAGGGATCATGTGACCATCTCATAATAAAGAGCTGACTTTTCAAAATTTTCAAATGGACTGAGTGAATCACCAAAGAGAGTGGTGAAGAGTAATGTGAGCAAGCTTATTCCATGACAACACAATTCAGCAAGGAGATGACTGCTAACTACGAAAAAGCTAAGGAAACGATTGGACACCATAATGGAGAATATTTGCCATGCCATGAGTGAATGTTTTAACAATTTATCAGCGTGCATGTAAATATCCACGTATTTTTACTTTTAAGTTAAAATGTTACGTTAAAATTTAATTTCATTAGAGTGGACACATCTGAATTCACAGTTTTATTTGCCTGGCAGAAGTATTAGGTAGAGTTCTGAATGGTCGGAACAATCTGGTTTTTTTCCCTATTAAAATAATAGTTCCTTTAATTAATATTTCACATAATGAAAAACTTTGCAGAAGCAATTAATGTTGTTACCTGGGGTACGCTGCGTTCATTAACACATGTTGTCTCACAAACATATTTTAATCAAGCTTTAAAATTATATCAAATGTGTCTTAAAAAGAAAGCAGCAGTGTTTGCATCAGACTAATGTCATATTGAAAAAAAGACATACAATAAGTGATCTTAAAAATGATGAAGCTAGCATATCATGATGGAAGATGTGAAACTGTATACTAGTCAACGTCCTACTCTAAAGCCCTCATGCAACTTGCTGACTAATCAATTTTTCATACTTGTTTATGTGCTTCAACAGCTGCAACTCTCAGAGCAGTCTTCCCATCGTGTGATCTATGATTCACATTTGATCCTGCCTCAACCAGCTTCTTGACAACCTCCGAGTGACCCTCTTGGGCTGCTTGAATCAGGGCTATTCTACCATCATTGTCTACCTCATTTGGTTTAGCACCTTGCTCCAAAAGCATAATGCAGACCTGCAAATAAAGCACAATGTAAATTTACAAATTCTTTTGCTGGTTGGTGTTCAAAATAAGGGAGGAAAAAAGTCTAAAGATGATATTTTTAGGAGTCAAAATATAATAAAATAGAATGCACCCACTGCACAGGACCGATGTGTTGTACACAAACAACTATGGAAACAGAGCAAAGTCTATTTCTGAATTAAAACTTAGATAGAAAGTAGCAGTCTGATATACAGCCTAGACGTTTAAAACACATTATTTTAGTATTATTCAGAGCCTCTGTACTGAAAGCTAGTAGTAGGAATAAACAGATACACCTGTGGAAAAACCAGGAGGTGTGAAAGAAACAGTCAAAGTTCCGAAGTCTATACCAATATGAAAGTTGTAACGACAAGAATGATGAAGAAAGTACCAACTCCCCGAAGAAAAAGTCATAAAAATAACTGACCAGAATATATAGCTCAATATATGAAGTCAGCATCCGGAAGGATGTAACCAGACGCGCAGCTATGTTATGTGTGGTGCTGAATCGTGCACTAATTTAACATCTAGACAATAATACAAACAAGAAGACCCATTCGTAAGTCTGATAGCTTCGTGCACATCGAGATTATTATAAAAGTAAACAAATGCGCATAGAATTACGCACAGGAAAAAAGATGCGTACAAAGAATATCAGCCGTGTGCAGAACATTTGCACGTGCGCACCAGATTGTGCGATGTGGTAAATTTCGCACTTTTATTACAAATAAGGGAGGGAAACCTGAGGCCTATGTTATCAGGCACTCGCAGGAAATAAAGAAGTAGAACACCAGACAACAGAAAAAACAACAGACATGAGTGGCTTACCCAGGATTTGAACACTGGACCTTCCGTGCGACAACCCCGCCTAGCCATGCAAGCGAATCACACTATCCGCTCTGCCATCTACGCATCATCAAAAAATGATGTTTCAATGGCAGGTCAATAGTGCGAACCACAATACACGACACCAGAAGTCCTCCATGGGCAGTTCAGCCTATTAATGACGCAATCACTTCTGTTGTATTTCTATCAAGCAGTATAGGCCGAATCCAACAAGACCCTTAGGACCTTAATACTGTGTCCAGTAAATGATAGTAGACTAGAAAAGTGAGAACAGGATAGTGGGTAGGTTTGGTATTGTACAAACATTTATTACAAATAAGGGAGGGAAACCTGAGGCCTGTAAACAGTAAATTAATATGAAATTAATATGAAACAAATATAAAGGTATGTTATCAGGCACTCGCAGGAAATAAAGAAGTAGAACACCAGACAACAGAAAAACAACAGACATGAGTGGCTTACCAGGATTTGAACACTGGACCTTCCGTGCGACAACCCCGCCTAGCCATGCAAGCGAATCACACTATCCGCTCTGCCATCTACGCATCATCAAAAAATGATGTTTCAATGGCAGGTCAATAGTGCGAACCACAATACACGACACCAGAAGTCCTCCATGGGCAGTTCAGCCTATTAATGACGCAATCACTTCTGTTGTATTTCTATCAAGCAGTATAGGCCGAATCCAACAAGACCCTTAGGACCTTAATACTGTGTCCAGTAAATGATAGTAGACTAGAACAGTGAGAACAGGATAGTGGGTAGGTTTGGTATTGTACAAACATTTATTACAAATAAGGGAGGGAAACCTGAGGCCTGTAAACAGTAAATTAATATGAAACAAATATAAAGGTATGTTATCAGGCACTCGCAGGAAATAAAGAAGTAGAACACCAGACACAGAAAAACAACAGACATGAGTGGCTTACCCAGGATTTGAACACTGGACCTTCCGTGCGACAACCCCGCCTAGCCATGCAAGCGAATCACACTATCCGCTCTGCCATCTACGCATCATCAAAAAAATGATGTTTCCATGGCAGGTCAATAGTGCGAACCACAATACACGACACCAGAAGTCCTCCATGGGCAGTTCAGCCTATTAATGACGCAATCACTTCTGTTGTATTTCTATCAAGCAGTATAGGCCGAATCCAACAAGACCCTTAGGACCTTAATACTGTGTCCAGTAAATGATAGTAGACTAGAACAGTGAGAACAGGATAGTGGGTATTGTGGTTCGCACTATTGACCTGCCATTGAAACATCATTTTTTGATGATGCGTAGATGGCAGAGCGGATAGTGTGATTCGCTTGCATGGCTAGGCGGGGTTGTCGCACGGAAGGTCCAGTGTTCAAATCCTGGGTAAGCCACTCATGTCTGTTGTTTTTCTGTTGTCTGGTGTTCTACTTCTTTATTTCCTGCGAGTGCCTGATAACATACCTTTATATTTGTTTCATATAAATTTCGCACTTGCACGGTGCGGGTGTGTGTGGTCTTTCACCACGAGAAGAACTTCGACAAGAGCGAAGTGGGATACACAAATTGTGCCCGACTATAACTGACTGAGGAGAATTGCACTCAGTCACTTCATTACGTGTCGTGTTGGACTGACGTGCATGAGTATCTTCAATATCATGAATCTTACAAGAGCATGCAGTCTTTGGGCATGTCGTACCCAATGTAACAATAGGTTCAGCATGACCTACCTCATTAACAGAAAAATAATATCTCTCTACCCTTTTACGACACACGTTATAGTGATTAGGTTGATCAAATAACTCTTTCTTCTTACTAGACATACAATGATCCGACATATCAATATTACTGTCCATGGCATGTCGTTTTGTTATCATGTATGTTGACATACCCTTTGGGGCTGCTAGCATGTCGCGAAGCACCCCTGTCACTGTTAGACAATCCATTGTTCTGTAGTACTATCTCTGACAATCTGTCCATTCTCCGTTGTACCCTGTAAATCGCAGAATCATTCTTTGGGATGTCATTAACCTGAATAACGATGTTGGCAGCGGCATGTCCACATCGCAATCGTGGAGTAGACCCAGGTTGATTTAGCATCATACATTCTGGGCAATTCAAGATCAACATTACACGAATTAGCGTAATTATTATTTTCATTATTGTCATTATTAACCTTACCATCATTAGTTTGACAAGCATTAGCTTGTGATCGTACTCTACTCCGGCTTCTGGAAAAATGCGATCTTCTCCGATCTAATAGACGGTCAGAATGAGAGTACCCCTTATTGTCTGTGAGAGAAGAATCATGACGCGATGTATTCAGATTTTAAATATATGGAGGAACGTGATCATGTGATACTATTATTGGAGGGCTAGAATGCGTATCTTGGAAAATGCCTTACATAGAATGCCGTGCTGTTGTCTTGTGAAAACTGTGGGATAAATATAATTAAATGTTGGACATGCGTCGTCGCAATGATTAATGTTGGCTGGTTGAAGAGCCTTTATGATTAATGTTCACGGACGTTATTACTGGGACAAACTTCTATATTATCCCTAGACGAAAATGAGCTCAATAAATGCACGGATACAATGTTTCGTGTGGATTTGTAAATTAGTAATTATATAGTTAGTACATATAACACTGTGAGCAAGAACAATATATGCGACCTACATAAAGCGTTGCTCCGTGACAATGCAAGGGAACTAAGGCTTGCCAATGTGAACGAGATGTTTTCACATAAAAGAACCAAATAAAAAATATTGATTATCACCAGACCAAAAGACCTTTATTAGGCTTGCTTCAAACTGTCTGCCTTGATCTGAGTTTATTTTTCTGTGAATGCCTTTGTATGAGAGGTATTTTATCAACAAATATTCCAGCAACATGAACAATAAACAAATAGTTGAAAGAAAGAATTGAGGCCCTTGAGATGTGGATGTAAAAAAAAGAAAGTGGTGCATCAATTTGAAAGAAAAATTAAATAAATAAGAGATCCTAGAAACATTAGGATTGAAAAAAGAATTATTGAAAGAGATCAAAGTTAGACAGCTAAAACATTTTCATTCTTCTTCTTCATAACCCTCAACTCCCAAAGGAGCATAGGCCTTCAACAAACACATGCCAAGTCCTCCTGTCACGTGCCATCATCTCAAGTTCTTTCCACGTTCTCCTCATCATTTTCACCTCTGTTTCCAGCTCTCTTCTCCATGTGCTTCTTGGTCTACCTCTGCCTCTCTTGCCCTGGGGGTTCCAGAACAAGGACTGCCTTGTAATGCTATCAACAGGTTTCCTCAGTGTGTGTCCTATCCATCGCCATCGTCTTCTTCTCATCTCTTGTTCCACTGGCACTTGCCTAGTTCTTGTCCTCAGTTCCACGTTGGTAACCTTGTCATACCATTTTAATCCCTCTATTCTACGCAAGCACCCATTTATGAAAGTCTGTAGCTTTTTGGTTGTTGTCTTTGTTGTTCTCCATGTCTCAGAGCCATACAATAGGACTGACTTCACATTTGAGTTGAAGATTCTTATTTTCGTCTTGGATCCGATTTCTCTTGATCTCCATATATTTCCCAATGCAATGAAAGCTCCTGTTGCTTTTTGTATTCTTAGTTTGATATCACTGTCTGTCCCTCCAACTTTGTCTATATTGCTGCCAAGATATGTGTACGATTCTACATCTTGAATTGCTGTTTCTTCAAGTTCAACCTTGTTATCATTACCTGCATTTTGGTCATATTAAAATGCCTTAACACCTTGCTGAAGACCATAATGGAAGGAAGAGTTAGAAGGCAAACGTGCAATAGGAAGACAAAACTATAAGTGGGAAGAAAACATCAAAAGGACATGAGAGGATCTATCAGAGTGTACCATCAAGACAAGTTGGAGATGATCTTCAATGTGGAGATGGCAGCAGATGATGATTTCAGCAACCATACCAACACGTTCCTTTTTTTTTTTTTTGGTTAGTGCTGCGGTTACATACTATGTGAATATGCCTGTCATTATTAGTATGTGCGCATATACTTCACAATCTTGAGGCTGTTCCATAAAAATATATAGTAATTAGGAAGTTTTTAAAGGACCAAGATTCATGGTTATTTTCCTATGGGGTAATTTTGAAATGTGAAGCTGCCGACAACTTGTACAAAATAATTTGAGCTTTCTTAACACCTAAGCTGCTGACAACTTGTACAAAATAATTTGAGCTTTCTTAACACCTAAGCTGATGACAACTTGTACAAAATAATTTGAGCTTTCTTAACACCTAAGCTGATGACAACTTGTACAAAATAATTTGAGCTTTCTTAACACCTAAGCTGCTGACAACTTGTACAAAATAATTTGAGCTTTCTTAACAACTAAGCTGCTGACAACTTGTACAAAATAATTTGAGCTTTCTTAACAACTAAGCTGCTGACAACTTGTACAAAATAATTTGAGCTTTCTTAACAACTAAGCTGCTGACAACTTGTACAAAATAATTTGAGCTTTCTTAACACCTAAGCTGCTGACAACTTGTACAAAATAATTTGAGCTTTCTTAACAACTAAGCTGCTGACAACTTGTACAAAATAATTTGAGCTTTCTTAACACCTAAGCTGCTGACAACTTGTACAAAATAATTTGAGCTTTCTTAACACCTAAGCTGCTGACAACTTGACAAAATAATTTGAACTTGTACAAAATAATTTGAGCTTTCTTAACAACTAAGCTGCTGACAACTTGTACAAAATAATTTGAGCTTTCTTAACAACTAAGCTGCTGACAACTTGTACAAAATAATTTGAGCTTTCTTAACACCTAAGCTGCTGACAACTTGTACAAAATAATTTGAGCTTTCTTAACAACTAAGCTGCTGACAACTTGTACAAAATAATTTGAGCTTTCTTAACAACTAAGCTGCTGACAACTTGTACAAAATAATTTGAGCTTTCTTAACAACTAAGCTGCTGACAACTTGTACAAAATAATTTGAGCTTTCTTAACACCTAAGCTGCTGACAACTTGTACAAAATAATTTGAGCTTTCTTCACAACTTTGACAACTTTACAACAAATTTGACAACTAAGCTGCTGACAACTTGTACAAAATAATTTGAGCTTTTCTTCACAACTAAGCTGCTGACAACTTGTACAAAATAAATTGAGCTTTCTTAACAACTAAGCTGCTGACAACTTGTACAAAATAATTTGAGCTTTCTTAACAACTAAGCTGCTGACAACTTGTACAAAATAATTTGAGCTTTCTTAACAACTAAGCTGCTGACAACTTGTACAAAATAATTTGTGCTTTCTTAACAACTAAGCTGCTGACAACTTGTACAAAATAATTTGAGCTTTCTTAACAACTAAGCTGCTGACAACTTGTACAAAATAATTTGAGCTTTCTTAACAACTAAGCTGATGACAACTTGTACAAAATAATTTGAGCTTTCTTAACAACTAAGCTGCTGACAACTTGTACAAAAATACATAAAATTTTAGCTTTCTTAACAACTAAGCTGCTGACAACTTGTACAAAATAATTTGAGCTTTCTTAACAACTAAGCTGCTGACAACTTGTACAAAATAATTTGAGCTTTCTTAACAACTAAGCTGCTGACAACTTGTACAAAATAATTTGAGCTTTCTTAACACCTAAGCTGCTGACAACTTGTACAAAATAATTTGAGCTTTCTTAACAACTAAGCTGATGACAACTTGTACAAAATAATTTGAGCTTTCTTAACAACTAAGCTGCTGACAACTTGTAAAAAATAATTTGAGCTTTCTTAACACCTAAGCTGCTGACAACTTGTACAAAATAATTTGAGCTTTCTTAACACCTAAGCTGCTGACAACTTGTACAAAATAATTTGAGCTTTCTTAACAACTAAGCTGCTGACAACTTGTACAAAATAATTTGAGCTTTCTTAACAACTAAGCTGCCGACAACTTGTGCAAAATAATTTGAGCTTTCTTCACAACTAAGCTGCTGACAACTTGTACAAAATAATTTGAGCTTTCTTAACAACTAAGCTGCTGACAACTTGTACAAAATAATTTGAGCTTTCTTAACAACTAAGCTGCTGACAACTTGTACAAAATAATTTGAGCTTTCTTAACAACTAAGCTGCTGACAACTTGTACAAAATAATTTGAGCTTTCTTAACAACTAAGCTGCTGACAACTTGTACAAAATAATTTGAGCTTTCTTAACAACTAAGCTGCTGACAACTTGTACAAAATAATTTGAGCTTTAACTTACAACATCTTCTTTTTAATAATTATCATCATTTTCCTTTGCCAAATGTTACAGAGCATAGAGTAACCAACATAGAGTAACCAACATAGAGTAACCAACATAGAGTAACCAACATAGAGTAACCAACATAGAGTAACCAACATAGAGTAACCAACTGTGGCTATTCCTCTTGCAAAAAGCTTGTACAAGCATTCACATACTCCTGCAGCTGTGGTTTCTGGGGCAATTTGTTTGAAATGATAAAGTTGCTAGTCCCATGCTGTTGAGGATTGTTGCATGGTCAGCGAGCATTTTTGGTTTGAACTTGATTCAGATGGTCGCACCATGCAACACCTCACTAGCCTGAAATGAAATAGTTCGCATGTGGCGATGTATGACGCGTTAGAATTAGTTACGCAGAGTCTGTGTGTGGCCTTCGAGCCTTATGGTAGTGTTTGGAAAATGTGGCATGGCCACTAACGTATGATAGTGTATAACTATAAAATTATATTACGGTAATGTAAAGCTGGTAAAGCACTAAATAAATAATGTGTAAGGACCATTGAGTCCGAAGATATAAGTCGGTATTGTATTAACCGCAATAATTTATTAGTAGCGTAAGTCGTGAAATGCGAAACGCAGTTATAATATGAAAGGCTGATAGAGCCCGGCGATGGATGCCAAACAAAATTAATAATATGTCAGAGTTCTTGAGATGTATATTAGGCAGTGTCCCTAATAGAACTATTAGCAGAATGATTAATTCTGTACAAATATAATAAGTATACCAAGCATTTGGTTACAAGATATTGAATGTTAATTAAACGGACAAAGTAACAGACGTGTAATGTCTGATAAACTGTGAACTCTAAGACTGTGCTATATCAAGTGTTTTTTAACGTGAAACATTGTGTTGGTAAATCATGATGGAAAGTTGTGTGATGATTAAATGATTATAAGTCGTCAAAACGAGACTTGTTAAATGGAAAAACGTTCTACAGTTCCAGTTTCAAATGTTGTATGCATTTTGACCGTTAACCTTCAAGGTCGGTTCAGAATAGAACACTTCAATACCAGCTGCTTATAATAGCAAGAAATAAACACTGTCAGTCTTTAATACCAAGTTAAATGAAAGAAACACTGATAAGAAAATTATAAAATAACGTAGATAACCCAAAGTTGCAGCGGAAAGATACTCCGTGATGGCAGAACAGATGAATTTAAAACACATGAAATGAAACATAATATCAGCCCAATTATCAAAGTCTAAACCTCTGCAACACATGCTCAACCTCATATTAGTGACATTATCCCATGCTCAATCTCATATTAGTGACCTTGTCCCATGCTCAACCTCATATTAGTGACCTTGTCCCATGCTCAATCTCATATTAGTGACCTTGTCCCATGCTCAATCTCATATTAGTGACCTTGTCCCATGCTCAATCTCATATTAGTGACCTTGTCCCATGCTCAATCTCATATTAGTGACCTTATCCCATGCTCAATCTCATATTAGTGATCTTATCCCATGCTCAATCTCATATTAGTGACCTTGTCCCATGCTCAATCTCATATTAGTGACCTTGTCCCATGCTCAATCTCATATTAGTGACCTTGTCCCATGCTCAATCTCATATTAGTGGCCTTCTCCCATGCTCAATCTCATATTAGTGACCTTGTCCCATGCTCAATCTCATATTAGTGACCTTGTCCCATGCTCAATCTCATATTAGTGACCTTGTCCCATGCTCAATCTCATATTAGTGACCTTGTCCCATGCTCAATCTCATATTAGTGACCTTGTCCCATGCTCAATCTCATATTAGTGACCTTGTCCCATGCTCAATCTCATATTAGTGACCTTGTCCCATGCTCAATCTCATATTAGTGACTTGTCCCATGCTCAATCTCATATTAGTGACCTTGTCCCATGCTCAATCTCATATTAGTGACCTTGTCCCATGCTCAATCTCATATTAGTGACTTCTCCCATGCTCAATCTCATATTAGTGACCTTGTCCCATGCTCAATCTCATATTAGTGACCTTGTCCCATGCTCAATCTCATATTAGTGACCTTGTCCCATGCTCAATCTCATATTAGTGACCTTGTCCCATGCTCAATCTCATATTAGTGACTTCTCCCATGCTCAATCTCATATTAGTGACTTCTCCCATGCTCAACCTCATATTAGTGACCTTGTCCCATGCTCAACCTCATATTAGTGACCTTATCCCATGCTCAATCTCATATTAGTGACCTTGTCCCATGCTCAACCTCATATTAGTGACCTTGTCCCATGCTCAATCTCATATTAGTGATCTTGTCCCATGCTCAATCTCATATTAGTGACCTTGTCCCATGCTCAATCTCATATTAGTGACCTTGTCCCATGCTGAATCTCATATTAGTGACCTTGTCCCATGCTCAATCTCATATTAGTGACCTTGTCCCATGCTCAATCTCATATTAGTGACCTTGTCCCATGCTCAATCTCATATTAGTGACCTTGTCCCATGCTCAATCTCATATTAGTGACCTTCTCCCATGCTCAATCTCATATTAGTGACCTTGTCCCATGCTCAATCTCATATTAGTGACCTTGTCCCATGCTCAATCTCATATTAGTGACCTTCTCCCATGCTCAATCTCATATTAGTGACCTTGTCCCATGCTCAATCTCATATTAGTGACCTTGTCCCATGCTCAATCTCATATTAGTGACCTTGTCCCATGCTCAATCTCATATTAGTGACCTTGTCCCATGCTCAATCTCATATTAGTGACCTTGTCCCATGCTCAATCTCATATTAGTGACTTCTCCCATGCTCAATCTCATATTAGTGACCTTGTCCCATGCTCAATCTCATATTAGTGACCTTGTCCCATGCTCAATCTCATATTAGTGACCTTGTCCCATGCTCAATCTCATATTAGTGACCTTGTCCCATGCTGAACCTCATATTAGTGACCTTGTTTGACATGCCTGAGTGTGCAGTAGTCCTATTCTGTCTTTGTCTCTTCACTGGGAACTACACGGGACCTTCTTTTAATAATCCCAATAATTGGTATTTAACTTGGTATCCTATGTTACCTACGTTTCATGTGACCTCTTAATGTCTGTGACGATACGGTTGTGCGATCTCAAGTCCACTCCAGCAGGATTGCATTACATTCCCGTGCGAGTGATATTTTCTTATTTTTCTCCCCCCTGTCATTATTACGTGGCATATTTTATGCACCGTTATTTACTCTCTACGTTGGATCAGAGAGTTAAGTCTCTAACACTTCATTCCTCGACTGTTTGTGTTACGCCAGGTGTAGTGGTTTTTGATGTTATTGTGTGGTTGCTATGTTACCTAGTGTACTGGATGAGGTCAGCTGTGAAGGCTCCTGAAGATAAAAGTTTATGTGAGTTATAGAATGCCTTTCTGCTACCACTTATGACCTCAAACAGACTTATTCTGCTATTATGTATGTTAGCTACGTTTAATGTCTAGGGTAATGAAATGTGATGTGTAGGTAATTAAATACACTGACACATACATGTAAACACTAATTCTAATAATAATAATAATCTCTATGATCAAATCAACTAACACTGGCTTTAGAAGTTAAATTTGATAATTTTTTGAATTTATTTAGTCCTGAACCAACTTTTCTTCTGATCAGGACGTATGAAACAATATGTATTTATCAATAAAAGTGCATATATATGTTGCATAATCAAAATGAAATTTTTGTACATAAATATATGGTTACATTGGTTAATATTAACACTAACTACAGTGTCTTTGGAAAACTAGCACTGGATGTCTAGTCGGGGTGGTGTCATCATACCCGATCTCTGTTTACACGAGTCATTGTCTTTGAAATATTGAACTGAAGTATAATTTTTATACACAGGAGTTTGTTTTTTTATTTATTTGTTTGTGGAAAAGTTTGATGAATCCACAACAGGCCAGGTTCTCAACTTATCTGGCCTGTGACGATGCAGTAAAGAATTCAAGTGGCCCACTCCTCACAAGTGCTGGAGTAAAATGATAGGCTTCTTAGGCATCCACTCTTGGACCTCTTCAAAGCATCTGGCACTAGTGTAGTGCCAGACCAGAAACTCTGAAACCAAAATTTGTGCCATGTGTCAACACACTGCCTACTGCACCAATTTTACACACATCAAAGCAAAAAAAAAAATTACAAAGATCGGGTCAGATCTCTCTGACCGACTAAGCACATCTCACCCAGGCGGTATCAAATAGCACCAGTTTCCCATGACTGCATTGCATCCGAAATATGTTCATAAGTCTCCTTTTCCATCCAATAAGGTGGGTGATATGTTCCCACTGATCTCAAATATAGATCTGTCTTCTATAGTCTTGGATATGTTTTCCTATATTATTTGTTTGCCTCTAGGCCCTGGGCTGTCGCTGGGGACCTAGAATAAGCACTCACTTGTCGTAATCATTTTTCATGACATGGCAGTATCAATCACTCAAAATATTAAATGTTAAATAAAAGGGTTAATGAATTTTTCTCCTTACCACAATTCAAAATTGAAAACACAGTTACGTTGTACTAGCAAAACTCAGCTGAGCTGCTGGCTAGAGTATGGTGTCCCACTGATAATATATAATATCTCCTGGAAATCACTCTTCTAGCATTAACGAACTGTGCATCTGGACAGTCTTCTACAAAATGGCAATTGCCTCTACTGTTTTTTCTACAATATGAAAGCTGTCCAATCAGCGGACTTCCCCATTACGTTCAAATATTTAAACTACAAATGTCAAATTTAGGTCCAGTTTCAGTCTAGTGTGTAATATTTGATGTCTGCAGAATGGGAGAAGATCGGCTACCACGACAAGCATGGGAAACAAAGAGCCAGGGATCCAGACCTCCAGGACGACCCAGAGTCCGCTGGGAGGACAACATTAGACAATCTTTGATGGACCGAGGACTAGAATGGAACCAGGCCAGGAAGAAGACAGCTGATAGAATGGTCTGGCGCTCTCTCTTCCAAACCTCTACACCTCACGGTAGAAGGGGAACGACTAAGTAAGTAAGTAAGTGTAATATTTTTCTGTCGGTCTGTCCGTCCCAACTTGGTTTTTCCCAAAATTACACTTGATTTTAGACGAAACTACAAAAAAACTACACCAATTTTTCCCCACTTACTTATACGATTTCGAGACAAAGTTATTTTTAGCTTCTACCCTCCCTTTTTTGCCCCTTGTCCATATGCAGTTTGTTTTATTGCGTTAGGCTCAAGGACACGTCAAAAGTGATTTTTGTGAGAAGTATGCACAAATAACTGTCTGCTAGTCTGTATTGAACAATACAGTCTTTCGTCAATATCTTCCGTGTTATCTGTCCGTCTTTGCAATTAAAAGTATATTATTTATCAGGGAAAGATGGGCTATCAAACTAGCTAGTTTTTATTCTCCTAAACTTATTATTAAGAAAAAACCTACTTTTTTCAAGGTTCGTTTTGAAATTTGTTTTTGTACCTTCGTTCACGGCGTTTTGCCGCTATATTCAAACTAAAACAACTAATTACCGTAGAACGTCCAAGATACGTCTGTTTCTGACAAGAGCTAAGGTCGTTTTTTGTCCATTTCCTTACATTGTGTCAACTAGTGGCGTAATTTTTTCTTTAAAAAACTACAAATTGCGTCTTCTAGACTTTAGATTCAAACACGTGTTCAGACCGTCGCATTTTTTTCTTTTATCTCCGTTTCCACCCCGTCTAAAAGGATAGTCCGTTTAGTCTGCATGTTCTAACTAGTTAGTTTCAATGGCGCTAGAAAACGCTGGCATGGGCGAGAATGTATCAGTGTATCTTACCAATATTTTTATCCCTACATGTTATTTTACCTGTTTACTTTATAAATGGAGGAATTTTAACGTTGCATCACTGTAATTCACCACACATCTCCCCACTTGAGAACATGCACTAATGCAAGTTCCAAAACCAGTGATACACATAGATAAAATTAACTCCTCACGCCTGCCAACTACTCTAATTTTGATCACAGGGGCTCCTACTGAGGAAATCTGCACCGACATTCTGTGACCCCGGGATATATTCAATATTAAACTGATATGGTTGCAACAATAATGACCATCTTAACAATCTTGCTTTGTTCAACTTGCGGCTTGCATAAGCGACTGGGTTCAGTTCCCCATTGGGTGAAGAGGACCTTTGCAACAAAGTAGCCCCCAGGCCTACATTGCTTGCGCCTGTTCTCACCACAAAGTCCTGTGTCAAATCAGGCAATTTGAGAATAGGCTTGCTAGTGAGTTTTTCCTTTAACTCTTGAAATGCCAATTCACATTGCGCTGACCAAATAATTTTATCTGGATTTCCCTACGAGTCAGATCAGTCAGAGGAGCACATATAGAGTTAAAATTTTTGATATATTTTTGGTAAAATCCACATAACGACACGAATGATCGCACATCTTTTTTTGTTTGCGGTCTAGGTGCTCTCTGCAGTTTTTCCAAGTTCTTGGGGTCAGGGGTCATGTTACCCTGATATACAGTATGTCCCAAGAATTCCAACTCTTTGCATCCAATACAATATTTTGTTGGTCTAGCAGTTAAGTTCGCTTCCCTGAGCCTATCAAATAACATATTCAGAGAGTTAATGTGTTCTTCAAATGTTTCTGTGGCGATGAGAATATCATCCATGAAATTTGTGATACATGGATTATTCAAGGGATC
Source organism: Oreohelix idahoensis (assembly GCA_024509875.1). Classification (NCBI taxonomy): domain Eukaryota; kingdom Metazoa; phylum Mollusca; class Gastropoda; order Stylommatophora; family Oreohelicidae; genus Oreohelix; species Oreohelix idahoensis. Next base: position 89,009 of record JAMPIV010012653.1, read on the forward strand.
CAACAATTTGCGCATCATCCTAGAAAATACACTCGGAGCATTTTTTAATCCGAATGGTAGCATGTTGAATTCATAATGTCCTTCCGAGGTGCTAAAAGCTAAATAAGGTCTAACTTCAGGCTTCACTGGAATCTGGTAATAGCCTTTGCTAAGATCCACCTTCGAAAAGTATTTTGCCTTGTTCAATCTGGCAAATAACTGTTTTGTGTCCGGTAATGGATCCACTTGACCTTCTGTGACAGCATTCAGTTTCCTGTAATCTATGCACAGTCTATGTTCCCCAGACGGTTTCCTCAACAAAACTACACTGGAGCTAAAAGAAGATTCACTGTGAGAAATAATCCCTTCTTTCAACAAATAATCTATCTCCTCTTTCAATGCCTTCTCTTTAGCGAACGGAACAGAATAGGCTCTCATACAGATTGGGTTTGAGTCTACCAGCTTAATGTCATACTGTAGCAAATTTGTATGTCCTGGTTTATCTGTTAATACATCCGTATGTTCCTCCAGAACCTGTTGAACTCTCTCTGATTTTTAGTCAGGTGCTTACTGACTTTTACCTGTGCAGCTGTCTCACAGGGATGTAATGGGTATTCATGTGAGGTGAGTGGTTCCTTTTTCATTTCAGTTGCGATAGCCAAGGTCAGTAAGGGGGTGCCTTCCTGGATTGGTCTGTCCAGATACTTCTTTAAAAGGTTCACATGATATATTTTCTCCTTCCCCTTTTTGTCAATTTTATAGTTTGTTCTAGACACCTTCTCTAGAACCGTATATGGACCTTGCCATCCAATTTGCAACTTATTCTGGCTGCCGGGTAGTAGAAGAAGCAATTTCTCTCCCACAGCTAATTCTCTGTCCTTTGCTTTCCTATTAAAATAAGCTGCATGTTTCTTCCTGGCTTGTCTCAAATTATCATTTGCCAGTTTCCATCCAGCTTTCAGACGAGTGGTCAGCTCGTTCACATATTGATATGATGAGGTAACAGTCTCTTCTGCTTTCTCATCGGTCCAAGTCCTTAATAAGGCTTCTACTGGACCTTTTATTGGCCTCCCGAATAACAGGGTTGCGGGTGCCATCCCGGTTGAACTATGTGGTACTTCCCGATACGCAAACAACGCAGCGGGCAGAAATTGATCCCACATATCAGGTTTCTTATGTGCCAGCTTCCTCAGGATAGAAATGAGGGTCCCATTGAACCTCTCTACCTTTAAAAACTTCTTCCGTTAGTTTCCCCTTGAACTGTGAGCCATTATCAGTCAAGATTTGATGCGGGAATCCTAATCCTGTGAATATTGTAAGTAGTGCCTCTGCCACATGTTTGGAATCAATTGATGGCAGGGCTACCGCCTCTCCCCACATAGAACAAGTGTCCACCAGAGTAAGGATGTAACTGTTCCTCCTCTTGGTCCGAGTGAGAGGTCCCACAATATCCACTGCAACCCTCTCAAAAGGTGTTCCCACTATGGGCATTTCCCCTAGAGTTGCAGGAGCAGTCCAATGCTTTGGAGCTACCCTTTGACATTCTGGACAGGATTTGACATATCTTTTTATATCTTCCGTTATCCCTGGCCAGAAGTAATGACAAGCTATACGCTGTCCTGTGGCGCTGATCCCCATGTGACCACTGAAGAGAATCGCATGCCCTAGTTCCATCACTTTCTCCCTATATGAAGTGGGAAGAACCAGCTGGTTGTGACCATTTGTTCCAGATTCGGCCTTCCTGTATAGCAATTTGTTCTTCATAATATACTCTCCCTTGCTTGGAGGTGTGTGGCATTTGGGCAATTTTTTAAAACATGGCTTGAGTGTCCTATCCTCAGCCTGCGCCTTCCTCATCTCTTCTGGATGAGCATTTATAGGTTCACCTTCTTCCTCCTTTGACTGTGACCTGGTCTGCACTGTCGCCATGATCACAGGTCTCTCGGGATTCCCCAAGAAGACGTATCTACACCCCAATATCAGAGGGTAGATTGGTTCATCTATCACTGCTGCTCTGATTTATCCTTCCACATAGCGAGTTTTCACCGTTATCCTTGCGATGGGAAGTGTCATGAGTGGTATGTCCTTAGTCGCCCCTTGTATTTCCACTGTTTCGGTGGTATACTGATTTGGGTCCACTAGGCTAGCCTTCACAACTGAATCATAATCCAAACCTGTATCATATAGGCACCTTATGGTGACCCCATTACAAATAACATCCTCACAAACTGGGGGGTGATAAGGTTCCTGCTGTCCATTAGGATTAACCTTTAATCTCTGGTTCCCCGATTTCATTGGAGCAATGTTTGAAGGTTTCCTTTTACAAAATTCAGTGTTATGGTTGTCCTTCTTACACCATTTGCACCACCTCTTTCCTTGGTTAAAAGGTTTTCTTTCATTATATTTTTGGTCATTGAACTGTGAGTTTCTATCACGATAATCATTTCGTGGCCTATCAAAGTTTGTCCGACCTTTATTACCTTGTTCTCTGGTATCAAATTTATTAAAGTGCTGTGGGGCTTTAAAATTTTCTATATGTTTCTTTTTAGAGCCAACTACCTCTGCCTGGGCTGCCTGATACCTCTCAGCGACATTCAAAACCTCTCCCAACCTTTCTGCACCTTGTTCCATGAGAAATTTTCTCAGGTCTGGAGCCATGGACTCTCTTAATTGCTCTATCATGATCATTTCTTTGAGATCTTGGGTCTTCCCCAGAGCAGTCCATTTCTCCAAATAGGTTTCCAGTCTGGCAGAGAATTGGTGGTATGTCTCCCCAGACAACAGTTTGGCATTTCTAAACTTCTTACGATAAAATTCACCATTCTTTTCATATCTCAATAACAGAGCCTGCTTTAGCATGTCATAATTGTCTTGGTCGTCTCTATTCATTTTAGCAAAAACTTCATAAGAAGTACCTCTAAGTCCCTGGGATAACTTGAGACTCCACCTCTCTCTCTCTCTCTCTCTCTCTCTTTCTCTCTCTCTAACCCATACGTAGTAGCCAATAGTTCAAATCTACTTAGGTACCCCTCTATGTCATCGTCTTTCTCAACAAAATGGTCTAAATGAAACCCCATAGCTGAGGGTGAGGCTCCCTGACTAGGCGTGGCATCTGAGGGAAAGGGGCTGGCACCATTTTCAGGAGCATGGCCTTGTAATTCCAACTCCCTTAGTCATAACTCGTGCTCCCTTTGCAATCTCCTATCTTCTGCTTCTCTTTCGGCAGTCAATCTCTTTTCTTCCGCCTCCCTTTCAGCCTTTTTTTCTTCTAATTGGAGCATTTTAATCTCCCTATCTGCCTCTAATGCCTTAGCCTCTTTGTCAGCCTCAATCTGCAGCCTCTTAAGTTCCTTATCAGCCTCAATTTGTAACCTCTTCTCTTCAGCTAACCTCCTATCTTCCCTTTCAATATACTTGTCACATTCTGACGTCACATATTAAATTAAAACCTGACCATCCATGTTCATCTCCTTCGCCGTCAGCACAGCAGCCGATCTGAATTTGGCTAGATCTGCCATACTATATCACACAATTTAACAATGACTAAGGAGGAGCTGAAATATACAATGTATTTTATTGGCACACTAGTCGGAAGAGCAATCTGTGATTTGCACTAAGAACTGAGAATATAGTGTGATGAAAACACAGACCACACAGAGAGACTGCAGCACACAAGTCATATCAGCGACTCCTAAAAGCCAGAAAGAAAAAAGAGACATTGGACTTAAAAATTCCACAACTATAAGTAACAGATCGAGTATTGGGCAACTTTGGAATTCACAAGTAAAACCGCATTTTTAATACAAGACTGGAAACTTAGGAATTTGATCACAAGTCATAGAGGAATTAAACAAAAAGTTTTCCCAGGTGATTTCACAGAACATCGCCGTCAGAGGAATTAACTCTAATTTCCCAGACCAAGTCATAGAGGAATTAAACAACAGTTTTCCCAGGCCAGTGATTTTCGCAGAATACCCGCCATCGAAGGAATTAACTCTAATTTCCAGTCCTAAGTGATTTCGAAGCTTCTAATACACAGCTGTGTCCAGTCTAAATCTGTGCAAGGAGATTGTGTATTCCCACAATTTTGAGGTAAGTGCAAACATTTATTTACTAATGTAAATTATACAAGTTTCTTGCTAAGTGGTTATATACAAGGCTGGCAACCTCAACATATGAAAATAGAATATGAATGAACCACTACTGCAAGAGCTGGTGATTGTTTCTGACTAGTCGTGCGGGAAACCCGACAGCAATGGTGACCCTGGACTCCGACTGCAGCAGTAATGATTGATGATTACATCACATGTGCCTAAGGTGTAACATATTATCTTGTGAGATTGATGTACCTTTTTTTAATTGTAATTCAGGTAAATCATTATTCACGCACTCCAGACGCAATTTCCTAGTTAACACCCAGAAGGATATTGGTGAATTTTCATCATATTCCCTGAGTTACACTGTGTGCTCGGGAATTTAATTCTTCTGAGAGGTTAACATTGGTGGGTGGAGCGCATGACAATGGGCCTGTTAGTTTGTGGCGAACAAATGTACTTAGCAGGCATTTGTTTCTTTCTATTTGTCCAAAGTTCGTGGTTACAAGCCATCAGTCAATTTGGGGTATTCACGCCACTATTGTGAGGGAAAAGCATCCACCTTAACCGCCTACAGTGGAAGGGAGTGTGGAGAATGCTTCCGTCATCACAGAGTTGATGAACCACAGATGCAGGACTCATCTGGAGTTAAGTTTTTTTTTGTCACAGGCAAGAGCAAAACACGGACATTTATAGCGCCCCGATCCAACCTCTGTGAGGACAAATTTAATTTACCTTTCACCCCCATTTAATCCTTATTTTAATTTGTTGATCTAATTGACTATTAAATTTGTTGTATGTTATTTTAAACTAAACAAATAATTGTTTATTCAGTCATTAGAAGTATGAAAGCAAACGTATGAGCAAGACTATTTAATACTTACACTTACATACACACACACACACACATATATATATATATATATATATATATATATATATATATATATATATATATATATATATAGAGAGAGAGAGAAAGAGAGAGAGAAAGAGAGAGAGCCATTACTTATAAGAGAGCATTCGTTGGATTACACCAACTGGGGGCTTAACGGGCCAGAACCATTGCTTAAATCCTTCACAAAAGGCAACGGACCAGATATATTGCGTTAACAATTGTTCAGCCCAATGCAACATTGTTCGTGACTTCTGGAAATATCTTGTGAACTATCCCTTAAGGTAGAAGTGTCATTTATCTTCTATCTACATCTCTGCCAAGAGTAATCTTGCGTGCAGGTAGATACCTTGGAAGCCAATAATAGATACTCTTGAGTTTTGGTCACTGTTGGACCACTACTGCAAAGCAGGTGAGGCAATCCGTGACAATGTCTTATGTTACCTAGGTGTCATATGCCCTCTTAATGTCCTATGTTACCTAGGTGTCATATGTCCTTTTAATGTCCCATGTTACCTAGGTGTCATATGTCCTCTTAATGTTTTATGTTACCTAGGTGTAATATGTCCTCTAAATGTTTTATGTTACCTAGGTGTCATTTGTCCTCTTAATGTCCCATGTCACCTAGTTGTCATATGTCCTCTTAATGTCCCACGTTACCTAGGTGTCATATGTCCTCTTAATGTCCCATGTTACCTAGGTGTCATATGTCCTCTTAATGTTCCATGTTACCTAGGTGTCATATGTCCTCTTAATGTTTTATGTTACCTAGGTGTCATATGTCCTCTTAATGTCCCATGTTACCTAGGTGTCATATGTCCTCTTAATGTCCCATGTTACCTAGGTGTCATATGTCCTCTTAATGTCCCATGTTACCTAGGTGTCATATGTCCTCTTAATGTCCTATGTTACCTAGATATCACATGTCCTCTTAATGTCCCATGTTACCCAGGTGTCATATGTCCTCTTAATGTCCTATGTTACCTAGGTGTCATATGTCCTCTTAATATACTATGTTACATATCAAATTACGTATTTCATGTGAAAAGGTTTGAGAGAGAGGTCTTCCAGCAGACTGCAAGAAAGGTCTAGCTGCTGAAGAATGGAGATTTGGAAGAGTGCACAAATTATAGAGGAATAATGTTTTTATCAGTGCCAGGACAAATATTAAACAGGACAATGCTGGAAAGATTAGGAGGCCATAGAGAGACAGTTGAGAGAAGAACAGATCCTGTATAGACCAGAAATCACATTACACATAATTGCTGAACAGAGCTTGGAACTGAACTCACTATACATAGGATTTGTAGACTGTGAAAAGGCATTTGACAGAACTGACAGATAATCAGTTTGGAAATTGATGAGACATTATCAAGTCCCCATGTTTATCAACAACTTGAAAAGGAAATATGTAGACATGACATGCAGAATTCTTCAAGACGGGCAGCTTACAGAACAGTCCAAGAAAATAACTGGAGTGCAACAGGCATGACTCTTGTCACCATTTCTCTTTTTACTGGTTATAGATTGGGTTATGAAAATAACAACATTAGCCCTTACAACTGGAATTCGATAGACTCTGACAAAATAGCTTGAAGATCTAGATTTTGCCAATGGCTCTTCAGTCCCATAACTAGATGCAAGACAAAGTGAAAATACTGGATAAGAGTTAACAGCAATTGAATACGAAAATAAGCCCAGAGAAAACAAAATGTTTATAAGAATAAAGGCAACTATCGATTAACCCCTTCACGATCCACATTCTATATACATATTATCTTGGCAGCATTATAGACAAAGTTTGAGGAACATATAATGATCAATCAACCAATCAATCAAAACCCTTTAACTCCCCAAGAAGCATAGGCCTTGAAGGAACACATGCCATATCCTCCTGTCACATACCATCAGCTCATGTTCTTTCGACGTCTTCTTTGGAAACCCAGACTTTTTTTTTAGCTTTCTCTTGGTTGCATCATGGGCCTTCTTCTGTCGTGGATGGCTGTCCTTCCAGGATGTCATTCCTTCCAGTTGAATTGTCAATGTTGGATGTTGAGGTTTTTGTAGTTAAAATATTCTCTAGGATGGAGTAACCGGTTCCATGTCCAACCCTCCTTAGTACCTTTTTATGACATGCCTGGTAGGTTACAGTGTTACTATTCTTTGCTCCCCTTTCTGGCCTCAGTAACACACGGGTGAACAGATAATGATATCAATATAAAATGTAGTCCCATAGTATATGCTACCACAGAGGAGGGAAGTGTTATAGACTAGGTATATATGCATGAGATAGGGTGACCAATTCCTTTCCTTGCTGTCTTCACGTTCCCTAACTAAAGGGCATAGTCAGGTACCCACTTAAAGTTGGGTAGATTAGACGCTACCAGGTTTTTTTTAAAAACCCAGAAATTGATAAATTTGCTGCAAGAGGCAAGCGCTCTGAGAATACAGAAGGCAAAAAAGCTTTTAGCGCACTAGGAATTACATGGAAATAAAAGAAAAATATCACATGTCAAAGCAGCCTTATTTTGTAACTGTGAAACATGTTGTTGAAGTTTGCACCCGTGTGTTACCGTGTGAAACATGTTGTTGGAGTTTGCACCCGTGTGTTACCGTGTGAAACATGTTGTTGAAGTTTGCACCCGTGTGTTACCGTGTGAAACATGAAGAACAGCAAACATGACATACAGAAAGATATGGACCTTCATAAGTAGGAGCTTGTACAGATTAGAAGTATTGAAATATTATTGCAAGATCTCTAATATAGAATTGATGTAAAGAAACAAGTAAGTAGGCCTAACAGTGACATTAAGAGATAAATAGAAGACGCTGGTGATAAATGATTCAAGAAAACATCAAGTTTGTCTTGTAAACTCATATTTAATAATTTAACTTAAACCCTGCTAGTTACATAGGATCGGTTATAATCTTAATAAAATACTACTTCTGATACAACTCATGTTTTAACGTAATGCTCATGCCACTACAGTGATACCCGTTCAGTGCTAGTCTGATACGACTTAGGTAACCATAAAATGAGAGACTTACTCTGATATAAGACACAATGCCTGTTCAATGCGCAACTCTTTCCAATACCACACAAGATGTCTGTTGAGTGCCAGACATGCTCGCATATGATACATAAGGTTTGTCCAGTGCAAGACTCATGACAATAATGCACACGACAACTTTTAAGTACAAGACTTTTTAGGATACAACAGACAATGTAACTCCCAATACGTCACATTTAACTTGTACGTTTTGATAAAACACATATTTGTACAGCGAAAAAAAAAATTAAATAAAATACATAGAGGACATCAGAAATATAAGTGGGTGGACATAATATAAATAACTTGAGGTACGCTAATGATACAGTCTTAATGCAAAAAGTGAAAATGAATTGTAAGAAATGATTGATACAGAAGTTAGGAAAATTAAAATAAAGCTTTAGCCTTAGTGGCACAAAAAGACAGAAGCTATTGTCATCTCGAAGAAAGCGACTTCTCCGGAACGCTTTATCAAAGTAAATGGAACAGTTTTAAAAATGGTCAATAGATTCATTTACCTTGGTACATTAATAACATTGGATGGAAGTGTAGGGAAACGGGCTTGACACTCGGAAACTGCCATGTAAAATAGTGTCTTTATGATACATTATAAATCGTACACCAGTAATTCTGCTATAACTTTAAGATTAATTCCCCGAACGGAAAAATTATTTTTGAGATTTAAAGAGCAACTAAAAATACATGTAATTATGACAAAGGGAAATCATTATCTTTGGTTGTTGACGAGTAATCATGATTTTGTCGGAAAAATCGCACAACAGCATTAAAATCCCACGAAAGTTACAAGTAGAAAAGTGAACTCGGGCACGGAGCTCCGAAAAGGAAAGTGTTGGATCAAGACTGAATATATAAGCCTGCTAAGATTCAACTTTGGACTCTCAAAATTTCATAGCTGAAAAGACGACGTCCAGCGGAACGACACACACTTGTCGAAGCCACATAGCCACAGCCCATAGCAGAGAATTGCAATGTCCAATTGCAGACTTGTATAAGTGATAAGCTCAGATCTGTAATACTGTGTCTGAAGGGTATGTTAAACTTGTATTAATCGTTGTGTTACAAGTATTTTGGGGTTATATGTAAATTGCTGTATTATTTAATACTAATGTTAGCACTGACTTTGAATTATCTGCTGATGTCTTAATCTTGGTACTCTAAACCGTGTGCTCATAACTGAAATTGGTTTCCAACTGAATATAACCTGAACAATCCTGAACAGCATGACGCAACTAGGTCCTTGTCAGGACTGCGTAATACTAACTTGAAGAGATTACAGTCCTTTTCAGGGCTTAGATAGTAAATGCTGGATGCCTGTCATGAAATATTCTAATCCACATATATAAATTATTAGGTAAATATGAAGCCTAACAAATAAAATTAATAAAGAGAAGAGCAATGGAAAAATAACAGTGCTGTCACAAAGAATGTACTCGAAATCCCCCTTGTTTTCTGCTTCGTCTGCAAATTGTAACGCTTTCACGTTGATAGTAAAAGCTTACTGTATTATTACCCGCCTTCTTCAATGAAACGTGTGCTGTATTTCTTGGAAAAGCATTGAAACGTACTGCGTAATGACCTAAATTAACCCTAACATTAATTATACTGCGTTACCAAAACGAACGAACAGATGGACTAAAGGGATAAAAAAGAGAAGGGAGAGGCAGAAAGCCGAACACTAAACCCGCTTCGCGCGATACACAATTACTACCATCACGCGTGTAAGTCTACATGCACTAATTTTTTTTCAGACGGACAGTGATAAAATACACTACCCTTTCCCAGAGTTAGGTTTATAAATCATAACAGACTCTTATTAGAAAAGACAACATTATATGGGTTTACGTTTGAACACATAACAGTACCCAGACAGCACATCTTCTAAACAGGAGATAGAAGAAATTGCATATTTTGAACGCAGCCACGTAGCTCCTTTAAATTAGTATTTTTGGGTTCCTTAGGGTTTGCTGACAAATAATATGTAAAACGTTACGCAAATAGTCCAGGAATTAATAAATTATACCCAAAATAAAATATTGGGGGTGCCTGACAGCATAAAATCATTTCTGCTCATAAAATTTTTTTTATAACGTGTTTGAAAAAACCTTCGTTACAGAAATAGCCTACCATGTAAACTCCAAATCGATTGGAGCGCAACAAATGAAAGACCAAATACGATTGGTCGGGCTATAAATACTATCTTGGTTGTTGGGGGAGACGGGAAAAGATAACATTTTTTCAAACACTTGTCGAAACGGGGCTCATTGGTCAGACTCGCTGATATACACAATTCAGAGCGTTAGTTCGAGACCACTAATTCAAATAAGCTTGATAAAGCGACAGTACGTTGAAGCCAGCTCACATTTTTGCTAAAATAAAAGCCTGGAACATAGGCAGAACGGAATTTGTGCCAGTTTGTGCCAGAATTCATTGCTAATCAACGTATCTGTGTTTATTTCCATGAAATTGTGGTAAGCTTGAACCATTCAGTATCTTTTAATGAAAAATTGAATGTGAATTGTTGATTTATGCCTGTATATATATGTGTAGTTCAGTGGCAAACGTGAGGTAAAGCCTATAATGCTCCAGCCTGAACAGAGGGTGTCGGAGAGAAGTAAAACGGCATGGAATGGCCAAATAGTACACTGACACCTGGATGATTGACTAGAAAGAAATAATGCTGGAAGTGCAGAGGCGTAGTAACCATTAAGAAGGGTAATGCTGGAATAAAGTATTTCAAATGAAGCTGACTGTTGGCCTAACGCTCTGAACGCAATGTTTGTGCTGTATTGTGATCAGTGTAAAAGAGAATATAAATTAGTTATGAAGTAGAAGGTACATCCTTCTTGATTTCAGGGACAGTGGTCTTGATGGTAGTGAGCAGCACCTGGTCATAGCTGTGCTGAATCCAGAGTCGGACAGCATACTCCTTGGTCTTTTTAGCTATCAGTGAGGTGTCTCCTGAGCCCAGAGGAGAATTCGAGCAGAGGAGTCCTTTCCTGCCGCCATCACTAAAGATAAGCAGAGTTGGCCAGCTGAGCTCAACATTATGTCCCCTCATCTTGAACTGACTTTTTAAAATTAACATTAAGAGGGGAATTTACTTGTCTTAAAATCAGGAACTGTGAACATCTACAATAATGGTCCCTAAAGACAAACTATTGAAGTCATGATGACACATACCAACAGAGCTTGAACAAAACAAAACCAGTATTACCTCATTTTACCACTACACAAATGACACACATAGAACATTGGTAATAATATATGTCACTACAATATTCATATTAAATACATTCTGTACATAACTTGTAATTTAAATTGATTGTGATTCCTGGTTCCCTTGTAGTTGAATCAGGACACATATTCATTCATGCCAGTAATGAATACATATTGTTATTTGAAACGTTACTAGTGACTTCTTTAAGCTATTCTCATAGAGTGTTATATGTATGTGAGTGTCACAGTGTTGTTAAGAGTAGTGGATTAAATTAAATTGTTTATTTGTCTGTTGTTGTGACTTACACTTCACCATACACATACCCTAGACACATAACGTAGCATCACACTATTCCAGAATAATTCTGACTGAGATATATAGATATGTGGTAGCAAGTAAGGTTATATATATAATATACTACTCTTATTAGATATATATATATATACCTTCACAGCTGATCTCAGTCAGTACACTAAGTCCCTTATAAATATTTATAACATCCCACTTCACCACATATATTGGGGTCTCGCTCTTGGGATTTTGAATCTTTCACTATTAAAAATATTGGGGGTAATTCACTTCAGGGAATATAAGAATTAAAAGGTATCCTTGGGTGGAATTAAATAAGGTTGAGCTCACGGTGCCTGTTTTGTCCATTAGAGATTGAATTGTTGGTTAGACATTGTATTAAGTTACCTGATAGACAATGGCGGACCTGGCCAAATTTCGATCTGCTGCGGTTCAGACTGCAAAAGAGTTAGGATTAGATGGGCAAGTTATGGTTGCCTATGTCACAACGGAATGTGACAAATTTATTGAACGCGAAGAAAGAAGATTAGAAAAAGAAGCCGAAAGAAGGTTAGAGGCTGAAAGGGAAATTAAGAAGTTACAATTTGAAGCTGAGGCTGAGACTAAGAAATTGGAGGCAGAAAGAGAAGACAAAAGATTAGCTGCAGAAGAGAAGAAATTAGCTGCAGAAAGGGAAGAGAGAAAATTAGCTGCAGAAAGGGAAGAGAGGAAATTAGCTGCAGAAAGGGAAGCAGAAGATAAAAGATTACAAAGGGAACATGAGTTACGACTAAGGGAGTTTGAGTTTCAAGGCCATGCTCCTGAAAATGGTGCCAGTCCCTTTGCCTCTGATGCTACGGTTACTCAGGGAGCCTCAATCTCAGCTATGAATTTTCATTTAGATCATTTTGTTGAGAAAGACGATGATATTGAGAGCTATATAAATAGGTATGAGCTATTAGCTACCACGTATGGGTTAGAGAGAGAAAGGTGGAGCTTAAAGTTATCTCAGGGACTTCGTGGGGCAGCTTATGAAGTTTTTGCAAAAATGAGCAGAGGTGATCAGGAAAATTATGACATGCTAAAGCAGGCTCTTTTGTTAAGGTATGAAAAGAATGCAGAGTTTTACAGGAAAAAAATTTAGGAATGCTAAACTACTGTCAGGTGAAACCTATCACCAGTTCTCTGCACGAATAGAGACATACTTGGAGAAATGGACTTCTCTGGGGAAAACCCAAGATCTTAAGGAAATGGTCCTTATAGAGCAACTAAGAGAGTCCATGGCTCCAGACCTGAGAAAGTTTCTCATGGAACAAGGTGCAGAGAGGCTGGGTGAGTTGCTAAATGTTGCTGAAAGGTATCAAGCAGCTCAAGCAGAGGTAACAGGTAATAAAAAGAAACAGGTGGACAACTTTAGGGCACCACAGAATTTTAATAAATTTGATCCTAGGGATCAAAATAAAGGTAAGCACCAATTTGATAGGCCACGGTATGAAAATAAAAATAAAGTCCCACAATTCGATGAAAGGAAATATGATGAAAGAAAATCTTTCAACCAAGGAAAAAGGTGGTGTAAGAATTGTCAGATGGACAATCATGACACTGACCGTTGCAGAAGGAAACCTGTGTATATGGCAACCCTTCAGGTCAGGTCGACCTCAAGACAGGAGGAGGATATTATGTTAGATACCACTCCAGAAGAGATGAGGAAGGCACAGGCTGGGGATAAAACACTCAAGCCTTGTTTCAGAAAATTGTCAACTTGTCATACAACTCCAGGCAAGGGAGATTTTTTACATGAAAAACAAGTTGATGTATAGGAAGACTGGAACTAGATCCCATGGTCACGGACAGCTGGTTCTTCCAAAAAGATACAGGACAGACTTAATAAGGAGCCTACATGTGAAACCAGATGGGGACCATGAGAAGATAGGTACCATTATTCAAAAGGTGGCTCACAATTATTATTGGCCCAAAGCAAGATGGGACATTGAGAATTTTGTAGAAAGGTGTAGCATAGCACATGAGGGAACACCCACAAGTGGGAACATGGATCAGGACCTTGACACGCCATGGGGCAAAATCAGGCCTGACAATAAAAGGAGAAATAGATTTGATAAGGTGGACCAAATGGAATGGGAAGCCCCTTTTCACGGACAAGCTTCACTTAACTGTTTTACAATGGCCACTATGCGGAGAGTGCAAACAGATGTCTTACCCCAGGATAAGCCGAAAATCCCTCAATCGGACTTAAACAAACTGGAGGAAGAGGATGTAGAGAGGAAATCTCTCATCAAGAATTTTAAGTGGGGAGGAAACCCCAGGAAAAGAAAAATTGGTAGCGGTCGTTTTGTGAATGATAATTCTGGGAGGAAAAATCATCACTATAAAGCTTCGAGTGGAAGAGACCATACCGGTGCATGGACAAATAGGTCCACACAATAAAAGGTCCACTTGAAGCTATGTTAAGAACGTGGACTGATGAAAAGGCAGAGGAAAACATTACATCTTCATACCAGTATGTGAATGAGCTGACCACTCGGTTGAAAACTGGCTGGAAACTTGCCAATGAAAATTTGAAACAAGCCAGGAAGAAACATGCTGCCTATTATAACAGGAAGGCGAAAGACAGAAATTTGGCTGTGGGAGAGAAGGTACTGCTTCTTTTGCCCGGGAGTCAGAATAAGTTACAAATTGGATGGCAGGGTCCATATACAGTTCTAGAGAAGGTGTCTAGAACAAATTATAAGATAGATAAGAAGGGGAAAGAAAAAATCTATCATGTGAATCTCCTGAAGAAATATTTGGAAAGAGAACATCAGGGAGAGACACACTTGTTGACCTTGTCCATCGCCATGGAGATGAAAAAGGAACCACTTTCATCATTTGAATATCCATTACACCCCTGTGAGACAGCAGCACAGGTGAAAATCAGTACACATTTAACGAAAACTCAGAAAGAGAGAGTGCAACAGGTTCTAAATAATCATGCAGAGGTGTTAACAGACCGACCAGGGCATACAAACCTATTGGAATATGATATGAAACTCATAGACTCCACACCTGTCTGTATGAAACCATATTCGATTCCGTTTGCTAAGGAAAAAGCTTTGAAGGAAGAGATAGACTATCTATTGAAGGAAGGAATTATTTCGCACAGTGAGTCTTCGTATAGTTCCGGTGTTGTACTCTTAAGGAAGCCCTCTGGAGAACATAGACTCTGTATAGATTACAGGAGACTGAACGCTATTACAGAAGGACAGGTGGATCCATTGCCGGATACAAATCAGCTGTTTGCCAGGCTAAATAAAGCTAAATATTTCTCAAAAGTGGATCTGAGTAAAGGATACTATCAGATTCCAGTAAAGCCTGAGGTTAGACCATACCTAGCTTTTAGTACCTCAGAAGGACACTATGAGTTTAATAGATTGCCATTTGGATTGAAGAATGCGCCTAGTGTCTTCTCTAGAATGATGAGAAAATTATTGGATCCTCTGAATAATCCCTGTATAACAAATTTTATGGATGATATCCTTATAGCAACAGAAACATTTGAGGAACACATTGACTCTCTGAACATGCTGTTTGATCGACTTAGGGAGGCAAATTTAACAGCCCGACCAACCAAATGTTGCGTTGGATGTAAAGAATTGGAATTTTTGGGACACACAGTTTATCAGGGAAACATGACCCCTGACCCAAAGAATTTAGAGAAACTACAGAAAGCCCCGAGACCACAAACCAAGAAGGACGTGAGATCCTTTGTCTCATTATGTGGTTTCTACCAGAAGTATATCAAAAACTTTAATTCCATATGTGCACCTTTAACGGAATTGACACGTAAAGGACTTCCAGATCGCATTACATGGACACCACAATGTGAAATGACTTACCAAGAATTGAAGGAAAAGCTCACAAGTAAACCCATTTTGAAATTACCTGACTTAAGTCAAGAATTCATAGTAAGGACGGATGCAAGTAATATTGGGCTAGGTGCAACTTTACTACAGAAATCAGATGCATTGGATGGGGAATTAAGCCCAGTGGCATATGCTAGCAGAAAGTTGAATAAAGCTGAAATCAACTACTCAACTAGCGAAAAAGAATGTCTTGCAGTAATATGGGCAATAAAGAAATTCAATATTTATCTATATGGGAAGGCATTTAAGTTGCAAACTGACCACAAACCTTTATCGTTTTTAGCACAGGCTAAGCATGAGAACTCTAGGTTACTCCGATGGTCTTTGCTTCTGGCTCCATATAATTTTAGCATTGAATATATATCTGGAAAAACAAATCTGGGAGCGGATTTTTTAAGCCGCCATCCGTGTGATGAGAATCACCGTAAACCCCAGAAATAATAATAAATTTCTCTATGTGTATATAGAATAAAGGACTGACATATAATGTCTGTTTTAAGAGGGGAAGTGTCATGAAATATTCTAATCCACATATATAAATTATTAGGTAAATATGAAGCCTAACAAATAAAATTAATAAAGAGAAGAGCAATGGAAAAATAACAGTGCTGTCACAAAGAATGTACTCGAAATCCCCCTTGTTTTCTGCTTCGTCTGCAAATTGTAACGCTTTCACGTTGATAGTAAAAGCTTACTGTATTATTACCCGCCTTCTTCAATGAAACGTGTGCTGTATTTCTTGGAAAAGCATTGAGACGTACTGCGTAATGACCTAAATTAACCCTAACATTAATTATACTGCGTTACCAAAACGAACGAACAGATGGACTAAAGGGATAAAAAGAGAAGGGAGAGGCAGAAAGCCGAACACTAAACCCGCTTCGCGCGATACACAATTACTACCATCACGCGTGTAAGTCTACATGCACTAATTTTTTTTCAGACGGACAGTGATAAAATACACTACCCTTTCCCAGAGTTAGGTTTATAAATCATAACAGACTCTTATTAGAAAAGACAACATTATATGGGTTTACGTTTGAACACATAACAGTACCCAGACAGCACATCTTCTAAACAGGAGATAGAAGAAATTGCATATTTTGAACGCAGCCACGTAGCTCCTTTAAATTAGTATTTTTGGGTTCCTTAGGGTTTGCTGACAAATAATATGTAAAACGTTACGCAAATAGTCCAGGAATTAATAAATTATACCCAAAATAAAATATTGGGGGTGCCTGACAGCATAAAATCATTTCTGCTCATAAAATTTTTTTTATAACGTGTTTGAAAAAACCTTCGTTACAGAAATAGCCTACCATGTAAACTCCAAATCGATTGGAGCGCAACAAATGAAAGACCAAATACGATTGGTCGGGCTATAAATACTATCTTGGTTGTTGGGGGAGACGGGAAAAGATAACATTTTTTCAAACACTTGTCGAAACGGGGCTCATTGGTCAGACTCGCTGATATACACAATTCAGAGCGTTAGTTCGAGACCACTAATTCAAATAAGCTTGATAAAGCGACAGTACGTTGAAGCCAGCTCACATTTTTGCTAAAATAAAAGCCTGGAACATAGGCAGAACGGAATTTGTGCCAGTTTGTGCCAGAATTCATTGCTAATCAACGTATCTGTGTTTATTTCCATGAAATTGTGGTAAGCTTGAACCATTCAGTATCTTTTAATGAAAAATTGAATGTGAATTGTTGATTTATGCCTGTATATATATGTGTAGTTCAGTGGCAAACGTGAGGTAAAGCCTATAATGCTCCAGCCTGAACAGAGGGTGTCGGAGAGAAGTAAAACGGCATGGAATGGCCAAATAGTACACTGACACCTGGATGATTGACTAGAAAGAAATAATGCTGGAAGTGCAGAGGCGTAGTAACCATTAAGAAGGGTAATGCTGGAATAAAGTATTTCAAATGAAGCTGACTGTTGGCCTAACGCTCTGAACGCAATGTTTGTGCTGTATTGTGATCAGTGTAAAAGAGAATATAAATTAGTTATGAAGTAGAAGGTACATCCTTCTTGATTTCAGGGACAGTGGTCTTGATGGTAGTGAGCAGCACCTGGTCATAGCTGTGCTGAATCCAGAGTCGGACAGCATACTCCTTGGTCTTTTTAGCTATCAGTGAGGTGTCTCCTGAGCCCAGAGGAGAATTCGAGCAGAGGAGTCCTTTCCTGCCGCCATCACTAAAGATAAGCAGAGTTGGCCAGCTGAGCTCAACATTATGTCCCCTCATCTTGAACTGACTTTTTAAAATTAACATTAAGAGGGGAATTTACTTGTCTTAAAATCAGGAACTGTGAACATCTACAATAATGGTCCCTAAAGACAAACTATTGAAGTCATGATGACAAATACCAACAGAGCTTGAACAAAACAAAACCAGTATTACCTCATTTTACCACTACACAAATGACACACATAGAACATTGGTAATAATATATGTCACTACAATATTCATATTAAATACATTCTGTACATAACTTGTAATTTAAATTGATTGTGATTCCTGGTTCCCTTGTAGTTGAATCAGGACACATATTCATTCATGCCAGTAATGAATACATATTGTTATTTGAAACGTTACTAGTGACTTCTTTAAGATATTCTCATAGAGTGTTATATGTATGTGAGTGTCACAGTGTTGTTAAGAGTAGTGGATTAAATTAAATTGTTTATTTGTCTGTTGTTGTGACTTACACTTCACCATACACATACCCTAGACACATAACGTAGCATCACACTATTCCAGAATAATTCTGACTGAGATATATAGATATGTGGTAGCAAGTAAGGTTATATATATAATATACTACTCTTATTAGATATATATATATATACCTTCACAGCTGATCTCAGTCAGTACACTAAGTCCCTTATAAATATTTATAACATCCCACTTCACCACAATGCCATAGAGTCCGTTTTCTTCTTCTTCCTCCTATTCTTCTTCCACTGCTTCTTCACTTCCTTCGTTTCCTACTTTCAATTAAAAATTTCGTTGATGTATTATATTTAAAAGGAAACAACTTGTTTCTAACTTCGGGCCAAAAGGAAGTAATCAAAATATAATTAAGAAATATCTGTAAATGATATCTACTGTCTACCGATGATATTAATTATATGACGTACTCCTTTGATTGACATGACCACGGCCTCATGTTGTCAAATGAGGATTCTGATCTATGGTGGCCCGTCATCGTCGGAGGATTGTCTTGGTGGTAGGAAACAGATACCATAATCTGTGCATATGTTTGAGGTTCTTATCCGAGAGAGAGTCACAACAAAAGCTTTAAAAAAATTTCAAGGACCACCTTTGCAATCGCCGGATAGTATTGTGGCTACCTGTCTAGGTGAATTAAGTATCTTGGACATCAGTACCTGATGTGACGAGAAGTGTCTGTAGTGAAAGGACCAATTAGATAAGTACTCATTACTTTAAAGAAACAAGATCCAGAAGTCATCAATTGCCCGAAATGATGAACAAAGACACTGACACATTATAATTTTCCAACTTGTAATTTGCGTAAATATATATCTGCAATCTGTACCAAACTTCTGTTTTAATTAATAAACGTACGGATATATTTTATAAATCGCAGTTGATTGATTTTGTTTAAATTCAAGTTTTGTTTGAAATTTGTCACTGTGTGGAAATTAAGAGACATTTCGTAAATTGGTGGGGATAATTAACGAGCTGCAATTCACACCAACTATTAATTAAGATACCCTTGGAGCATAGGGTAGGTCTAGGGAGAAGTTGATTTAATTCACAGCTGTCTTCTACATCTACCATCTAGAACTGTGCAGTTAACTACCGGACATGTCCTGTGGCATCCTTACAATTTGTGTGTACAGACTACATTAAAACAATGAAAGTTACACGTGCAACACGATTTCCAACAGCTATGACCCTGAAAATGTGTACGCGTTGTAGCAGTATACTCGGTATAAAAAGGCCGTTGAGAAAAAACACCCAGTACATGTGCTTGAAATGCCACGACTATCTGAAAACGACCGCCAACGAGCCATTGGTAAAAAGGCCGTTGAGAAAAAACACCCAGTACATGTGCTTGAAATGCCACGACTATCTGAAAACGACCGCCAACGAGCCATTGGTATGTTGGAGACCGGAATGAGCTCGCGGGCCATTGCCAGAAGGATGAATTGCAACCACAGCACTATTGTACGTTTCAATGAACGTTACGGAACCACTGGCAGTGCCCGGGATAGACTTCGGAGTGGCCAATCACGAGTTACTACCCCTGCGCAAGATCGTCATATTGTGCTGAGTCACCTGAGGAATCGTTCTCTCCCGGCAAGTTAAACAGCAAGAGCAATAGTGGGTAGACGTGGGCAAGTCTCTCGAATGACAGTCATACGACGACTCAGAGATACAGGCCTTACTGCAAGACGACTTTATGTTGGGCCAAACTTGACTCACAGACATCATCAGCAGCGCCTGCAATGGGCAGAGCAACATGTTAGATGGACTAGACTGCAGTGGAATGCTGTCCTATTCACAGACGAGAGCAGATTCAACATATCCTTTGCTGATGGACGTATGCGGATTTGGCGACGGTTTGGAGAGCGCTTTGCAGATTGCTGTGTTCGTCAGCACAACCGATTTGGAGATGGCAGTATTCACATTTGGGGAGGATTCAGTTTTCACCATCGCTTGCCTCTTCACGTCTTCCGTGGAAATGTTAATGGTGTGACATATCGAGATGAGGTTCTGGATGCATTTATTGCTCCTGCGTTCACAAATTATCCAGACTTGCAGCTTCTCCAGCAGGATAACGCACGTGCGCACAACGTATGCATTACGCAGCAATATCTACAGCAGCAGAACATTGTGACGATTTATTGGCCTGCCCTATCACCAGACATGTCCCCTATAGAACATCTGTGGGACGAGCTTGGACGCAGAGTCTACAGGCAAGGTTCTCCAGCTAATCTGCAAAAGCTGCTCTTACACGTGAATGGGACTTGATTCCCCGGAATTTCCTTCAGAGACTTGTGCGTTCCATGCGGAGCCGCTGCCAAGCTTGTTTGCAAGCACACGGTGGACATACCAGATACTGAGGATAGTGTGAATGAATTTTTTTATTGGTTGCATTTTTTCGTTTTCTCCCTTGCCTGCACAGAATGCAATGAATTTCATAACAATCTAATGTACAAATTAATGACCAGCATGGATTCATAGGAAAATGAATAAAGATTCCAAATATGTAAACTTGTAAACCCTTATATTTACATTTCACACTCTGTTCCTGGATTATACAGGTGGTGCGTTTTTAATGTGCTTCAGTATATAAAGATATATCACACAGTGTAGATAACCGGATTAATATTTAAACAAGAAATTCAGTTTTGGTTACTTTTTCCTTGACTTAATTTTACATTTGAAAAAAAAAAAGTTATTTACAGATTCCCTATGGTAAGGCTCTAGTTATAATAATATATAGATATTGTGGGTCATAAAGGAAAATGTCAAATTCTCTTAAATTAATCATTTGTATCATAATGTCACGAGTAGAAGAAAGTTGGAATACAGTGTGATAACAGGGAAGATTGAAGGAAAAGAGATAAAGGACAACAAAGAGAGAATATACTCTGACAGCATGGCATGGAAAGAAGTCAACAACAGAATTGGTAAACAAAAATTGAGACAGGAAGTAGCAGAGACACTGTCGACTACGTCGCCAGGTACGGTACTTAAAGAAGAAGATAAAAATACACACAGTTATTTCCGTTAGATCACACATGCTGATACACAAGCTGCCGAACGTCAAAATTTGAACACGCGTTCCTTGGTTAACTAGAAAACCAGATTCATGGACTTGCAAGATAATTATCACTATATATCAGTGCTTCTAGCAACGTATTGCACTGCAGATAAATTATAATATGTGTATATCACACACATAGAAAGCACATATTGAAATTGTTCCCTGAGGTCCATTTCATGAGGGTTGTTAAATCAAATATTCACGTTCTTTATACTATATTCTGCACAATATCACAGACAAGATGTTACAATATCGGACTTTGGAAATTCTTCACTTAAACCGTTATAGAAGTTGACCGTAGTTCATCTAGAAATTGTTATTCCTTTAATTTACTAAAACATTGTCATTGGCTTAAAATTTGTCCTTGATGGTCTCTTTGCACCGAGATATATATGGAAATCAAAAGAAATCAAGTCCAACACGAAAATAACAATCTTCAAACGTCAAGTCACTCTGACTGATGGCTCTCAAACATACAGACTAACAAGTAAGAAAGAACTAGAGATGAGAAGAAGCCGCTGGCGATAGATAGGATACACAACGAGGAAATCTGCTGATTACGGTTTTTGTTGATCTCCATGTTGCTTTATGTATTCTTTTATGCGAAAACATGCTTCCAGCTGTAGAATGTTGGTTGGAGGACCAGAAGTTTAGAGGTGTTTCTCTGTTTTCGTTCATTGG
Organism: Oreohelix idahoensis; assembly: GCA_024509875.1. NCBI lineage: Eukaryota > Metazoa > Mollusca > Gastropoda > Stylommatophora > Oreohelicidae > Oreohelix > Oreohelix idahoensis. The sequence continues at coordinate 110,963 of JAMPIV010012653.1, forward strand.
GCCAAGTCCATGTTTTCCCATGATATCTCTAAAGCCGCTATTCTCTGTTCCTATCTTTCATTCACCCATCAAGTTATTAATATCCGACGTCTTTTATTAACCATGATAATGTTAAGTCGGCGTGAAATTCTTCTGTCGCAGATTCTTTCTTGTCACAGGTTGTTATATAACACCGGATGATACTTTTATGTATATTTCTTTTAGTAGTTTTGAGTGTTGCTGTCCCATGCTCTCTGTAAGTCCCTTCCGTGCTTTTTGTTCACAACGTTAGAGCTACACGTTCACTGTGCGATGAGCTTTCTTCCTCGTGTCCTGAGGATAGCACAGTTTCTCCTCTATTTAGTTTCTCCTTTCCTGCTGCCGTCCATTGTTATTTTGTTCAGTCCTTGAACGTCAGTTTTAGTTTCTCATGTCTGTACAACTGTCCGTGGTTCGTGCCGCTTTCTGACATTCCAAGTTCCAAACCTAAAGATTTTCCTAGAAAACAAAAAGCGAGTCAGCATCCACACTCATGTCGACGTTCTCTGAACAGAAAACCTTCTTTATTGTTATTGTTAATGCTGTTCAGAATCGACATACAATTGCGCTCTGTGCAAACCCACAGGTACACAGTCTCCCTCAGTAAATACAGAACAGTCTGAATGCTGATTGTTTCTATAGCATGCTGGTTGCATATATGCCTCATCATTCTCTCGCACGTCCATCCCTGATGGTCTTACGTTTGTTTCTAATTTTCAGCAGTAATAGCCTTGGTGACTGCAGTGTCGTTCTCTAACAGGCTATCGTTAATTGTCTTAAGTATCTCTCCCTGACCTATATTCAGTGTCCCCACTATGGGTACTCTGGAAGCTAGTTTGTCAGCCCTCTCATTACCGCGTATCCCTTCATGACCAAGACAGCAGATCAACACCAGTTCCTGTAAGTTTGAGGTCTCTATGTGTATTCTCCATTTATGTCATGGTCATCCATTTTGGACCTTCTGAAGCATGGACTGCGAGTCCTACACAATTACTGCCCTGGCTAATGGAGACAGCCACCTAAGGGCTGCAGTAACTGCCTCTATTTCCATTCTCATGCTGGAGGTTGATGTCACGTTAAGCTCTGCTTTCTTTAGCGACGACCCTGTCGTTTACTCTAGCCGAATATCCCCATTCTGATTTCTCACCACGGAGTACAGACCAATCAGTGTACACAATAGCATCATCATCCGTGGCATGATCATTTATCAGCTGATTAATTGTCAGCTCTGCTTTGCCACTGCATCAATCTTTAAATTTCCTGCCAAGGCTGATGATGACTTGATTGTCTGCCAAGTTCTCACCGTAATTACTCCACTCTTTCCCACTAAATATACTTTGGTCACCTGCCCAATTGTTGCCTATGCTATCCATGACATCTCTCTCTTTTTCTCGTCCCCTTGATGTCAGCAATGTCCTGTGCAATGGGTGAGTTTTATCTGTGATTACCCGCAGCAATCAAAGCATGTCCCTCACCATCACATTGGGGGTATCTCGCGTTGAGCTCAAGACTATATGCACTCCTTCATTCTTAATGCGCCCCAGTTGTTTACGTTGTGACACTGACAACGTGACCATTCCCAGCCCATAATCGATTACTGTCATGACCAGCTGATGATACAAGAGAAACAGTATTCTCTGCTCCAGGTGTGCAGCGGCCATTATTTTTAGTGTTGTCTGACCGCGCTTGCACTTCTGCATGATAACGTAGGGTGACCATATTGTTCAACACAAAAAGGAGGACAAATGCCATTTTTTGGTCATAAAAAGGAGGACAAGGGAGGACAATATTATTAAAAGTAGGACACCTTTATTCAATAACTACAAGACGCTGAAACCATATTTTTTTTTTACATTCAAACAACAAGCTAGTTTTTTTTTATTTTTTTATTAGTTTTTTTTAATCATACGCCCGATATTACTCGAGGCGAAATCTCCGGTTAATATGTCTAACCTGAGACTGATTTCACGTGAGTATCACTTTTTTCTCTGTACAATGACAGGTGTCCTCTCGCCATTTAGGCAGATACTCGCCGATTTCGGAGGTACCTATTAGAGCTGGGTCGGCTCAGGAGCCGTCCAGGTTATTCCAGTCCCTGGTCGACGACACTCATTCAAATGCCTTCGCCAGGGTTCGAATTATTCCAGTCCAAGTCCCGGTCGACGACACTACTTCAAATGTCCTCGCCAGGGCTCGAACCTGGATCACCCGATCGCCAGCGCAGTGTGGTAACCATTACACAAGCGCGGCTCCCTAAAAAGTTAGTAAATCACATTGATTTTGTGCTTACTTATATTTTTTTCATGATAAAATCGTCTTCAACAAAGTTGGGCTTCGTTTTAAATATGCATAAAAATCAGAGCATGAAAGCTCCTTGAAATTGTACTGCACAAGTAGAGTTGTACCCAGGAATTGCAAAAATAAATTGTGCAAGTCTTAAGAATTCTGAATGCAATTCGACATTTCTCGATTGTTCAAAATATTTTGTCCATTTCTTGTGCTTTTCTGTTTCTAAATTTTTTTTTTTTTAAATCAGCTGCACCTTTATTTGCTACTGATACAAATGTACCGCCTCTGCATACAAGACATTCTGCTTCATATACTCGTAGACCACTGGAAAAGCACTGAATTTTTTTTTTTCAATTCATTCGTGAAAACACTCTTCCGTTTTGGCATTTTGAGCGGGTATATGTAATATAAATATAATATAATTGCCATTAATCAATGGTACATTCGATGTTAAATTTAAAATTATTTGTAAAATGCAAGAGACGAGGTTTTAATTTTAACAAACCCATTACCATACTACTCGTGTATTTTTTCAGAATAAACTAATTGCAATAAATACAAAAGCAGTACGAACTAAGGTTAATATTATTTGTAATTTGCAATAGACAACGAAGTTATAATTGACTAAATCTAGCCCCAAGTTCTTATTCATGCCCTTTTGTCTGTTATATTTTCCCTTAACAAATGCCAATAAACCTAAACAGTGTTTAACCTGGGTTAAAATAATGATAGTAATCTATTATAAACTATCGAACAACATGACAACTTACGGTAGTGTTGTTGGCAATTTGTGCGATCCGTCGATTTTGCGGAGATAAAAATTCTTAATTCAGTACCTGGAAATCGGATTCCAATAAAGATTTTTCAAAATGGTGTCTTTCACGTGAGTAGTTTAGCCAATCACATAAAATCCGGATATTTCAACATTTAAATAAAATCCGGCCGGACGCTCAGTTTGGGCCCACAAAGCCAGGCGAATCCGGCCAAATCCGGACGTCTGGTCAACCTTGATAACTCAACATGGTACTAGTAAGACATACCTCGACGTACGTTACTCTAAGATATTTCGGGCTATATAATCTTTGATGACAGAGTTGAATTACTTGCTTTGGGTGACTTTTTCATGTTGTTCAAATTTTAAAAAAAATTACTTTTCAATAGGATGCCCCATGCCCAACCCTCCTTAGTAGTTATCTATGACACTACCTGGGATGTAGGATAAAGAGAGAGGGATAGTACCTCACGGTGAGAGACAGCCATGTCCTTTTTAGGATAGTCAGGATCCTATTTGGTTCTCCTCTCTTTGTCTAGCTCATGTATGGCTCCTAGAATACCGCTTGTGTACGGCGGTGGCCACATCCCGGGCAACAGTCTTGGCTGACTGGATAAACTACATGGGTGGAGTAGGAGCAATCTTACTCAAGGGAATGTCCATCCCTAGTACACAAAGACTGAGACGGTGAGTGAGGCGGAGGAATCTGAGAAGATCAACGGCTCGCAAAGCGAAACAGCAAAGTGTGTGGCGCACTAGAGGCATGTCGGACATAGAAAAAGACAATGGCTAGCCACCGTGGAAGAGATTGGGGCCTTACCACGTACTTCCTACAGAAAGTAATGGAATCACAACAACAAGATAAGAACCGATATGTAGAGAACTCTCTGTCCCCTGGGGAAGAATCTACTGTACAAATTAACAGGGAAGAGGCAACTCCTCTAATGAGTAAGGAAGTACATAATGACGAGTGTTCCTTAAATTCTGTTGAAAGGGAGCATTCTGAGAAAGACCACCTAAAAACTAGTAGGAGAAGCCTAAAAATAGGAACATGGAATGTTAGAACTTTAAACGGAGAAGGAAAGCTGGACAATCTTATATTAGAGGCAACCGACATGAAACTCGATATACTGGGAGTTGCAGAGGCAAGACTTTTGGATACAGGCTACATAACAAGAGACCAGTACACGCTTATACACTCAGGAGGAGAAAAAACACGAAAGAGGGGTAGGAATGTTGATAAAGAAGGAGTTAGAAAAATACGTATGTGGATACTGGACACACAATGACAGAATGATGTTACTAAAGATGAGAGCAAAGCCATTCGACATATCAATCTTACAAACTTATGCACCAACTAAAGATTACAGCGAGGAAGAAATAGAAGAATACTATGAAGAGCTACAACACACACTTAAACCAGTCAAATCTACAGATGTGTTGATAGTAATGGGTGATATGAATGCAAAAGTAGGAAAAGGAAAACACAAGAAAATAGTAGGACAGTATGGATTAGGGACAAGAAATGATAGAGGAGACAGACTTATCCAGTTCTGTGAAGAAAACCAGCTGGTCATATGTAACACCTTTTTTGAACATCACCCAAGGAAATTATACACATGGAAAAGCCCAGGAGATGTAACACGTAATCAAATCGACTATATCATGATAAAACATAGATTTAAGAACAGTGTCACAAGTGCAAAGACACATCCTGGCGCCGACATAAATTCAGATCACAATCCAGTTGTCATCAAAGTAAATATAAAGCTGAAAAGAGCAGGAAACAGAAGACAGGAGGAACCCCAGATAGAAATATCAGCGCTGAAACAACCAGATATAAAACAGAAATATTTAATCGAAGTCAAAAATAAATACCAACAGTTATTGACAGAAAGCATGGAGCAGTATAGAAGAGAAAACCCAGAAGAAAAAGCAACCGCAAAATGGGAATGCTTAAAAACAAGCATACAATCAGCAAATGCAAATTTACCTAAAAAGGAGTCTAAGAAAAATCAAATTTGGATGACAGATGACATCTTGAATAAAATGGCAGAAAGAAAGAAAGCAAAAAAAATACTCCAGAATATAAAACAATAGACAATGACATACGTACTATGTGTAGAGAAGCAAAAGAACGGTGGATAGAAACAAAATGTAAGGAAATAGAAGACTTGGAAGCGAAGCACATGACAAGAGATATGCATGAAGAAATAAAGAAATTATCAAATCGGTCGCGGTTTGCACAAGGAGGAAGCTGTATCAAGAACAAAAATGGTGTAATATTACTTGATGAGAAAGACATATCAAACAGATGGGCAGAATACGTAAAAGAACTATTCGAGGACAACAGAGTGTCATAAAATTAACAAGTGATACAACGTAAAAATATCTCCAAAGGATAAAATGTAAGGATAAAAACATAATGCGTAAGCTGCTGATAGTACATGATCGCCCTGACCGCGGGTCATCACCCTCCATAAAAATTGACTTGCTAGACGGGAAATCAAAACGGTTACCATTTGAACGGGATGAGAACGGCGGATCAAAAGGAAAAAAATATGACTGAAAAAATTGCGTGAGACTAGCAAGGTTAAGGAGACGCAATTGGGGAAGGGGGGGGGGGGGGGAAATGGAGAAAAAGTCACGTTTCCCAAGTTGACATAAAGTAAGGAACTCGACAGAAGGGACCTTGGATATGATACGCCACAGTCATTTATTGGACGCTTTTGCGATACCAAGCCTTTTATTTGAATTCAGCGGCAAACGCAGATGCTTGAAATATTACAAAATTTAAAAAGTAACTTTTTCTTAATATTAATGTTAGGAATATAAAAATTAGCTAGCCGGATGGCCCATTCTGAGCAATGAAATAATATGCTTTTATTTATACAGACGGATAGCTAATAATGAAGATAATGACAAAAGACAGTGTTGTTCACATCAGCGAAAGACTGCATTGAATCTAACATGACACTATTTGCACAAAAATCGCGACCTTGAGACGCAAGTGTTCAAATCTAGTTAGAATGAAAGAGAAGGGGAATTGGTGGAAGCTGTGGCTAAAAATAACTTTACAGACAAAAAGTGTAGAGGGGACGAATAGGTTGGTTCAAAAAAACAAGTACGTTTTTGTGAAAACGCAAGTAGAGACGGACGGACTAACAGATAAAAATCCATACTTGACTGAAGCATGACTGAAATGACTTTAGTGTAGGAAATTTGAATTTAAAAAAAAAAACCAAGGCATTGATTGGCCACAGACAATCATATTATCGGCGCTCAGACGCGCATTTGGGGCCATTCCTCAATAGTTGTCCAGTGATAGACACAGTAAATTTCAAGTGTGGTGATTTCCAAATGAAATAAATTGAAATAAGTTCAGGGACGCCATACTATAGCCAGCAGCTCAGCTGAGTTTTGCTAGCATTTCTGTGTTCTTTATTCATAATCTGGTAAGATTGAAATTATTTCTTTGTATATTTTGAATATTGTTTAATGTTTCGAGTGATTTGATACTGCCATATCGAAATCTAGCCTTACAAACAAGTAAGGATTTGCTCTAGACCCCCCGCCCTAGTTCAGGGTCTAGGGACAAACAATATATATACTCCAGCAATGATTAGGAAGGACAGATCAAGTGTTGAGATCAGTGGAACATATCACCTATCATATCCTAGGGCAAGAAGCTAATAAACATATTTCTGAATATGTAGTCTGGGAGAACTTATCCTATGGGAAACCAACTTGGTAAGATGTGTTGTATGGTCAGAGAGATCTGACTCTGTCTAAATGGTGTTATTGTAAATTGTTACGTGTAGAAGTGGCTCCTTAGGTAAGGTTCTGAACCCAAACCAATACTTTATTTCAGAGCTGTGAGTTTTATGTTGACACCAAAAGGTGGTGTCAAATGCTGGGTAGATAATTGACAGTGAGGACCCGTGCAGTGTCGCATCTCGGCAGAACAGCCTTGTATTGCCCCCAAGCCCGGAGAGGTGGGGCCACCCGATATATTGCCCCCAAGCACGGAGAGGTGGGGCCACCAGATTCCAGCACCAGCGCTACTTCTTCAAAGTTACGTAAGCAGGCTGGTCTGCTGGATTTACACCAACTTCATAGACATAACACCCAAAGTGAATTCCTACTAAAACATCCCATTTACTTCCATCATTAATGGACAATGTTTGGTAAACTTAGACAGGGAGGGATGAAGCCACCCCAACAGCACATCTATTCATCGTTCTCCCAGGGAAAATAAAATTATAAACTGTAGAAATACTAACTAATCTTAAAATTTGTATACGTACACACATTTTATTTATCATGTCATTTATTCATGCCATTCACTCATAAATTCCAAAATCTTTTCATATGTTCTGGCCAAATAAAACCTTGGTTCAGAACAAATAAATTTAAAAAAAAAAAAGATTTACTTTCTAAAATTTCACCAGCTGGATTTAGTTCATTGTGTTCTAAATTTTATTGATAATATATTATTTAATATCTGTGTGTGTGTGTGTTTGTATATGTCAATACAACACATTACATTCAGTACCCTAGATTATAACGTAGCCACATTCATTAGGAAAAAAGATAGGTGTGAGGTCGTAGTGGTAGCAAGAAAGGCCTTCTGAAAATTCACAACTACATTTTATCTCAGGAGCCTTCACAGCTGACCTCATACATTACACTTAGTAATATCACCATCATACAATACCATCAAAACCACTACACAGAGGTAAAAAACCATCACCAGATTCTAATGAAGGCCCACACATTCTCAGATCAGAAGTAGAGAATGCCATTCATATGATACAAAAAGGAAGATCAGCAGGCATGGATAACATAAACATTGAAATGATAGAAGCTCTGGAGAGCTTTGGTATAGATACAATCACAGAAATATGCAATGATATATACAATACAGGATATTTACCACACGACATGAAGACATCAGTTTTTATAACATTGCCCAAAAAACCAAATGCAACAGAATGTTCAGACTTCAGAACAATCAGCCTGATGAGTCATGCAATTAAGATACTGCTCAAAATCATACAGGAAAGAATAAAATGTAAAGTAGACAGCGAAATCCAAGAAGAACAGTTTGGTTTTAGACGGAACAGTGGAACAAGAGAGGCAATATTTTGCCTAAGAAGATTAGCAGAAAAATATACAGAGGTCCAAAAAAGTATGTATATGTGCTTCATTGACTATAAGAAGGCTTTTGACAGAATCCATCATGAGAAAATAATTGAATGCCTCAAAGACATAGGTACTGATGGAAAAGATATAAGAATACTCAGTAACCTTTATTGGGAGCAAACTGCCACAGTAAGATCGGGAAGGAATTATTCACCATACATAGACATAAAAAGAGGTGTCAGACAAGGTTGTGTGCTGTCCCCCTGCCTATTTAATTTATACACCGAAAAAATTTTCAAACAGATACAGGAAATACCAGGACTGAACATCAGTGGAAGATCAATAAACAACCTTAGATATGCAGATGATACCGTGTTGTTAGCTGAAAGCGAACAGGAGTTACAAGAACTAGTGAAGCAAGTGAACAGTATAAGTCATGAATATGGACTCGACATTAATATTGAGAAAACTAAAACTATGATAATTAGCAAAACAGACGATAAACCCACATTAAAGATAAGCGTAAATGGGAAAATCCTGGAACAAGTCAAGAGCTACGTATATCTTGGTCATATAATAACAGAAGATGGCAGATGTGAAACAGAAATCAAGAAGAGAATAGGAATGGCCAAAGCTACATTCAACAACATGAAACATATACTGACATCCAAACAGTTATCTCATAAATTAAAACTGAGAATCATAAAGTGTTATATATATTCTGCATTTCTGTATGGTGCAGAAACATGGACGATGAATAAGCATTTGGAAGAAAGAATTGAGGCTCTTGAAATGTGGATATATAGAAGAATGGGGCGTATCTCATGGAAAGAGATGAAAACAAATAAGGAGGTTCTAGAAAATCTAGGTATGAAAAGAGAACTAATGAGAGAGGTCAAAGTTCGGCAGCTAAAATACTTTGGCCACATAAAAGGCATAACACCTTGCAGAAGACCATAACAGAAGGGAGAGTTGAAGGTAAACGTGCAAGGGGAAGACAGCGCTATAAGTGGGAAGATAACATCAAGAGATGGACGGGAAAGAGTCTATCAGAGTGTACCACCAAGACAAGAGACAGAAGACGTTGGAGATCCATTACAGCCAACCTCCGTTGTGGAGATGGCAACTGATGATGATGATGATGACACTACCTGGTATGGTACGATGTTACTACTCTTTGCTACCCTTGCTGGCAACGGTAATACACGGGCAGATCAAAATGCATTATATATTTTATTTCTTTTCTGATATGATAAATCAGTTCAAAGACATCTTCTCGTTATTTCTCGTCGTGTCATCCAATAGATGCCCAAATATTGTGTTTTTTTAGCCGCACTGTCTTGTACGGTGCTAATGCGTACATGCAATCACATAATGTATATACATGTTCTAATGTGTGTGTAATTTAGCAAAGTTTTACATACTCGAGTTTTATTCATTTGATTTCAGTCATCAGCCATTTAACGCTTTAATGCAGTGAAGCGTATATATATATATATATATATATATATATATATATATATATATATATATATATATATATATATTATATATATATATATATATATATATATATATATATATATATATATATATATATATATATATATATATATATATATATATATTATATATATATATATATATATATATATATATATATATATATATATATATATATATATATATATATATATACAAGGGGCTTGACATAAGTCTTGGTCCTGACCATGAAGGACCATGAAGGAGTCACAGGAGGAAGATGAAACTTGGCACATTTAAAGTTCATCATATTTGCACTGAATGTGTGGAGTACGCGTTTTTTTCTTCAATGGGTTTTCCCGCTACGGTGCACGGCGCAATGTACCCTATTGACCGGATATGCTGCTCCAAAGATTTGACAAAACAATGGAAAAGAAGGAGGCCAGAACTGTGATAAAATTTCTGATGTTTCAGGGAAAAACACCTACAGAAATACACAGGGAGATGGAACCAGTGTTTCGTGATTCTTGTCTTTCATATACTTCGGTAAAAAACTGGTGTCAACAGTTTAAGTACGGCCGCTCAAATGTTGCTGATCTGCCAAGATCTGGTAGACCAGCCTCAGAGTGCAACGATGAAAATGCAACAAGAGTGAAGAAAATCACTGACCAGGATCGAAAAATGACAATTGTGGATATAGCTAGTAGAGTAAAACTGAATGAAAGAACAGTTTATATAATTTTATACAACAGGAAAGTTGTGACCAGTGTGGTAAAATGGGATGTTATAAATATTTATAGGGGACTTTGTGTACTGACTGAGATCAGCTGTGAAGGTATCTGTATCTAATAGGTGTAGTGTTTTACAGATAACCTTACTTGCTACCACATTTATACCTCAGTCAGAATTATTCTGGAATATTGTGATGACTACGTTAAATGTCTAGGGTTATGTAAATGATGAAGTGTAAGTCACAACAACAACAGACAGATAAACAATTTAATTTATTCCACCACACTTGACAACACTGTGACACTCACACACATTTAACACTCTATAAGACTAACTTAATTGAGTCAATGGTAAAAGTTCAAATATATATGTATTAATTACTTTCACTAATATATATCCTGATTCAACTACACAGTGAACCAGGAATCACCATCAAATGTAATCACAATTTATATGTACATAATTTATAAATATGAACCTTGTAGTGACATATGGTATTAGTATTATCCTATGTGTGTCAGTTGTGTAGTAGTACTATGAGGTAATACTGGTTTTGTTTTTCAAGCTATGTTGTTATTTGTCATCATGACTTCAAGTGTTTGTTTATCTTGGAAATAGTATGGGGAAACTTCATCGTTCCTATCAATTTAAACAATGTATTGACTCTCTATTTTACTATAATGTCAAGTTTTTAGGGGGCACATAATGTTGAGCTCCTCTGGCCACATAAGCTTAACTTTCGTGATGGTGGCAGGAAAAGACTCCTCTGCTCGATTGCTCCCCTGTGTTCTGGAGACACCTCACTAGTCGCTATCTGGACCCAGGAGTATGCTGTCAGTCTCCAGATTCAGCAAAGCTCCGACCAGGTGCTGCTCAATAACTTTAGGACCACAGTCCATGAAACAAGAAGGTTGTACCTCCTATTTCAGAACTAATCTATAATCTATTTCCAGACTGAACACATTACATAACAAACACTGAGTTCAGAGCGGTAGGCCAACTGCCAGCTTCATCTGAAACAATTTACACCAGTATACTCCTCCCTAATGGTTACCACGCCTCTGCAATTCCAGCATTAGTTCTTTCTAGTCAATAAGATAGGTGTCAGTGTACTGTTTGGCAATTCCATGCAGTTTTACTTTTCTCCGACACCTTCTGTTCAGGTTGGAGCACTATATAGGCTTTGCCTCATGTTCGCTACTGAACCACACACATATATAGACATAATTTATCAATTTACATTCAATTTTCATTAAAAAGATATTGAATATATCAAGCTTACCACAATTCATGGAAATAATACACAGTTACGTTGACTGGCAATGAATATAGCACAATTTCGATCTGCCGATGTCCCAGGCTTTTATTTAGAAAAATATGCACTGGCGCTCAACGCACTGGTTCTTTAGTAAGTTTATTTGAAAAATGTGGTACTGAACTGACGATCCTAATTGCCTATATTGGCGGGTCTAACCAATCGAGCCATGTTTACCCAAGCGTTTGAAAAAAAGTACCCTTCCTTCCGTCTCCCCTAACAACAAAAGATAGTATTTGTAGCCCGACTAATCGTGTTTAGCCTTACATTTACTTCTATCCAATCAAATAGGATTTTACATGGGGACCTATTTCCCGTTCAATGGTGGTGTCAAAATCTGCCACTGAGCGATTCTGATTTTGGGGTTGTCTGACACCCTCACTATTTCCCTTTGGCTATAATTTGTTAATTCCTAGACTATTTGCGTAACGTTTAACATATTCTTTGTCAGCAAGTCCTAAGGAACCCAACTATATAAATTTTATGGGGCTAAGGGGCTGCGTTCAAAATATGCATTTTCTTCTACCTCCCGTTCACTTCGATCGATGTGGTGTCTGGGTACTGTCAGGCTTTCAAACGTAAACCAGTATAATGTCATATTTCCTAATAAGAATTTTTCAGGTTTTTAAAACCTAACTCTCGTATGGGTAGTGTTTTTTATCACTGTCGATTTGGAAAAAGTTAGTGCTTGTGGCCTTACACGCGTGATGACTTTAATTGTATAGCGAGACGCGTGTTTAGTGTTGTATGCGTTCCTGCTTTCAGCCCTCCCTTCTCTCTATCCTAAGTTCATCTGTCTTTTCATCACGCCATGTATAAAATGAAATTAATGGAAGTATTAATTTAGGTCATTAATCAGCCTGCGTATCTCAAGGTTTTTCTTAGAAATGCAGTACACGTTTTATTGTGTTGTGGAAACGCGTGTATGCTGCTATAGGCTTTTACTATCAACGTGGAACGTTATAATTTGCAGATGAATTAGAAAACAAGGGGGATTTCGAGTACAGTCATTGTGACAGCACTGTTCTTTACCATTCTTCTTTCCTTTTATTGAAGTTATTTTTTTTTAGGCTTTACATTTACTTTTTAATTTATATATGTGGATTAGAATTTCACACGACAACCAGGAAACGAGGGATAACGCGCACTCAGAATCTTCCTTTGCTGCAAGACAACGCGCCCTCTCACAAAGCACGGCTTGTACAGCTAGCAGCCAACGATTTGAATATTGAAATTCTTCCACACACACCATATTCACCAGATTTGGCTCCATCAGACTTTTTTCTATTCCCAAATCTTAAAAAAACAGCTAAAAGGAAATCATTTTGACAGCGATGAAGAAGTTATACTGGCATGTGATGACTGGTTTAGTTTGAAAAATAGGGTGTTTTACTCCCAAGGTCTTTTCAAGATCAAGCAGAGATGGCAGAAGTGTGTCAATTCAGACGGTGGCTATATTGAAAAGGAATAGACACTATACAAAATTTCAGCTCTCTGTGACATGTCTTTCATGATCAGGCCCAACACTTATGTCAAGCCCCTTGTTTGCGCGCGCGCGCGCGCACACACACACACACACACACACACACACACACACACACACACATGGGGATTTTTAATGAAGTAGAACGCGAACGCAGTGCATATAGTACTGAAAACGGACATAATAAAGAATAAAATAGGAAAAATAATAACACCAATCAAGGAACTACTGCAAGATACCGCCAAAAATCAATAACTACGAAGACGATTTAATACCAGAAGTCCAGATAACAGAGCCTAAACAGGATCCTCCAAATTTTCTAGACCGGCAATGATGTTAAACACTCAGTCGCGGATTCCCACGACTTATAGGCAATTTGATCTGTCTGGAGGGAGATTACACAAGCCAGTTTGGCCTACACTAATACAAGCCCAACATCAAACAAACGCTACGGTATCTCAAACGAAAGAGCGCACGCTGTTGAAACAGTCTACTAAACATGGGACAATGTTCTGGGCTGTGTCGTGCAACACTATATATATATATATATATATATATATATATATATATATATATATATATATATATATATATATATATATATATATATATATATATATATATATATATATATATATACAGGGTGTTTATAAAGTCGCTGTGCAGTGAATGTGAAAAATATTTTAGAAATTACGTCACGAATAATGCAAATTTACGTCATGACATTCTGTGTTCCACAATCCCGTGTGTAGCATTACACAACAAGCCGTTGTTATAATCACGGTTTCATTGCTGAAAGGAAATGGTGTTAGCCATTGAAAACAGGGTATTTTTGGTGGAACATGTCTTTCGTAATGGTGGCAAATATACTGAAGAAGTAATTCGACAATTTATGCTGAAATTTTCAGACTCACAAGTCCCCCACCGCAATGCGGTTAGGAATTTGATCGACAAGTTTCGTGCTACGGGTAGTGTGGTAGATGCATACCGATTTGGAAGGCCTTCAACTTCAGAAGACACAATGCTTGATATCCAGGCCAGAATTACAATGAGCCCAAATAAATCTGTAAGGCTGTTGTCTCAATAGGTACACTTACCAATGAGTACCGTTCACAAGGTTCTGAAGAGTATGCTGCACTTTCGTCCATACAGATTAACTTATGTGTCTCAACTCCATGAAAGAGATTACCAATCCCGATTGAACTACTGGATGTGGTTTCAGAACTTTATTTTTGAACAAGGTGATGAAATCCTTGACTTGACTTTCTTCACCGATGAGGCATGGTTTCATCTCTCCGGTTACGTGAACAGTCAGAACAATCGTCTGTGGAACAGTGAAAACCCCCATGAATTATATCAAGTGCCGCTTCATGATCAGAAAGTCGGAGTGTGGTGCGCCTTAAGTCGTATGCGGATAATTGGGCCAATATTTTTCAATGCAACAATCAATGCAGAAAGTTACCGTACTTTAATCCTGGAACCATTCATAGCCCACCTTACAGAGCGGGAAATTAGAGAAGCCTGGTTTCAGCAGGATGGGGCAACAGCACACACAGCAGCAACATCACTTAATTATTTAGAAGGCATATTTGCAAATCGCATTATTTCACGTGGAATCTGGCCTGCTCGTTCACCAGACCTAACTCCGCCTGACTATTATCTGTGGGGTGCACTGAAAGGACAAGTTTATGAAAATAATCGGCAAACAGTTAATGACCTAAAGGCAGAAATCGTCACCCAGATCCAGCAAATATCACCGGCCATTATCCGGAAGGTTTTCGAAAATATGAAGAGGCGAGTCAACACATGTCTTGAGGCCCGTGGTGGACATTTTCAACACATGCTGTAGACACAACTTCATCGTGTTAACAGCCACTTTACAGAATACAACCCAGCCAAGAGCAGTAGTGTCTAGATAAATAATAAAATCTACGTTACAATTTTTTGGGCGTCTTTAAAGCCCCAATTGAAAACCATATTTCACTGCACAGCGACTTTATAAACACCCTGTATATATATATATATATATATATAGATATATATATATATATATATATATATATATATATATATATAACGAAATGAACAAGTCAATACTCAACGCTGCATAAAAGACAAACAAAATCACAGTAATAGTTATAATGAATATCAACCGTATCAAGACAAGATGACATTACAGACTGTACTGGCAAGAATGACACTGAAACCATTCAAAGATAAATAACAATTTCAACTCAACATCTAGCACAGTGACCACAACATAATCGTCATTATTTTCATTTCGCTTCTTTGGAGCATGGGGCCATGAAGTCAGCTAGTCCTCCTAGCAAGAAGCCTGCATCAAACATTCACATGCTACTGCAGTGATTATTTCTGTAGCAATGTGTTTTACGTGACGAGGTTGCTTGTCTTGCGCACATTACGTAGCCTTGTACGCCATGCCTGAGGGCGGAGCAGTCGTATGCTGTCCTTGTCAATCCAGAGACCGCCGGGAGCAACACGGGGTTACAACCTAATAACGTTAAAATATACACTGCAGTCCGGATAAGTAGAAGTCGCTGGGACTATCTAAGATAATTCTGCGTATCTGAAATTCTGCTTTTCTGAAATTCTGCTTATCTGGAGTTTGCTCAGAGCTGGATATTTTGCGGTCAGAATAAGAGAGAAAGTAAAAAGTAATTATTTTAACCCTTTATTTACGACTGTCTCATTGTCTGATAAGCATTTTTGCATCTTTCCAGCTTTTCAAAAGCAAATTAAAAAGTATTAAGTAAAGCATCGTGCCATTTGCTTGTACCATAGGCGCAAATCCCAAAATATTAAACACTAAATATCCTATAACGAAACACAGTGCCCACGTTTTGAAACCACAGCATAATCCATAGAAGCAGCAGCAAGCATACAATCTTAGCATCGAATCTTACCAACAGTAACCACAGAAGTCAAATACTAAACGGGACATGGATACCGGCTTCTGGCCAAGATGGCTGCTTAGCTTTTGTCGTTACAAATTTTCTACATTTTCGTAGTCACCAGTCAAGTACAGACCAGCCATATAGTGTAGCAGAACTGCAAGGAAGGCGAGAAAAACCTAAAAGGTGGGAAGCAGCCCCCATATAAATGCATGCTGAAATCGGATGCACTGGGCCGCAAGGTGCGCAACATGGTGCAACGCAAATCGCCTTGCGATGACTGATGTAGATATTTTAAATTTTATGGTTCCTAAATATGACCACTGCATGATGCAGATATGACTCGGCGAGGTGGTGTTTGACCCAAGAGGACCAACCAAATGGGAAGAGTGCCGGACCCCTTTCTTCAACAGGGTCCACCCAAATATATTGGTGGTCACCTACCTCAGCATTGTGCGGCCAGGGCACAGTGTACCAGGGAAAATGTAACTGACCAAAACACCAAGAAAAGAACGCTAAATATACTCCAATGGAATGCAGAAGGGGTCCTTAAGAAGAAATTACCGTTCGCTAACAAATTACACAATGAACGAATTGACATAGCCTGCATTCAAGAAACACATTTAAATCCAAACCACAGATTCTCTGTAGGAGGATACGAATTATTTCGGTTCGACAGAGAGGACACAAGGGACGAGTACTCGAGTTAATCAGAAACTCCTTACCTAGCACACAGCTTTCTGTTTCTACAAATGGTCAAGCGGAAATTATTGGAGATGACATTACGATTGATGTTTTTGGTGATTTCAATAGCCACTCAGAAAGGTGGGGTTACACAGAGGCTGATACCCGTGGCTCTGAAGTTGAGGACTGGTAAACTGACATCAATCTGCAACTGATCAACAAAGCAGATGATACACCCAGCTTCTGCTCAAGATTATGGCAATCAACCTCAACACCCGACATTGCCTTCTCAACAGAAGACAGCCATAAGATCGAACTTGCGTTCCAAACCAACTGGCTGGCAGTGATGACAGACCGATAAAATTAATGATAAATATGGAACATACACTCAGCTCTCATAAACCATTACCCCGTTGGAACTAAAAAAAACTCCAACTGCAGCATGTTCTCAGTACTGTCAGATAAATGCAGTGGACAAATAGACACCCAAAGCAAAAGAATAGGAGAAATAGCTTATGGAATTAACAAAGCAGTTCTGAAAGCTGCCTTAGAATCAATACCAAGAGGGACGAGAAATGATTTTAAGCCATACTGGACATTAGAACTCAAAGAACTAGAAAAACAAGTAACAGAAGCCAGAAACATAGCAGAAAAATACAAAACAGTTGAGGCAAACATCACTTACAAAGCCATTCCTGCAAAGTACAGAAAAACATTAAACTGTTCAGCAAAATACAGTTAGGTTAAAACAACAGACGCCCTTAACCTTGACAAAGATGGAAGTAAATTATGGAGGCTCGCCCAAGCCTTAAATAATGAAGAATGCAGAAATAAAGAAATAGCTCTTCAGCAAAATGATAAAATACTCACAAAGGAAGAAGCAGCAATTGTCTTCGCTCAAAAATTCACACAGAAGAGCCAGATATATGTTCCACCAGACAGAAAACAAGATATTATCAAAGATATATAACACTGGTATACACACATTTTGGTGCCTTAAATTTTATAGCTGTTCTTGGGTAATTTTGGGTTGCTGATTCCAAAAATGTAATCAGATTTTTTCTATCAGCTCTAGTTTTTGAGATAACTAAGAATGACCATATTAGTAGGGCAATTGTTATGTACAATCCTAGAGTTAGGTGCTATCAGTGGCATTTTGACTTTAGTCTGCATTCATATTATATGTAATTACTGTGCATATATTACCAAAAAATGTAATAAAACTTTATCACTAGCACTTGTTTAGTCAACACGCACAAAAAGGATCTTTTCGAGGACTTCCTGGAATGTGATATGCCCGGACAGTCACGCTTAAGGGTCCAACAGTAATCTGCCATCATGTGGGCATCCCAAAGTCCCTGGTATCTCTCTTCCATTGTTTTTATATCTTGGTGAAATCTTTCACCTTGCTCCTCACTAAAGTCGCCAAGATTCTCCGGAAATAAATGTAAATGGTTATGGAGGTAGTGCAATTTTATGCTCATGTTGCATCCAAGTTCACAAAAACTCGACAGCATGTTTCCAACTAATTCAGAATAATTGTCTGCTTTAAAGTTACCCAGAAAGTTTTGCACAACTAAAACAAATGATGACCAGGCTGTGGACTCTGTTTTGTTCATGGAATCAATAAAATGTGGATCGTTTATTAACTTTCTAATTTGAGGTCCATCAACAATTCCAGCTTTAAGTTTGTCTATGCTCAATTCTGGAAACTTTCTGCATAAGTAATTAAAACAGGTACCATCTTTGTTCAGTGCCTTAACAAACTGCTTAATCAAGCCAAGCTTTATATGTAATGGTGGCAGTAGAACTCTTTTTCGATCAATGAGAGGCTTATTGACAATATTTTTTTCTCCAACTTTAAATTCATCCCTCAACGGCCACTGTTTCATTTTCCAGTGCATATCTTTTGCCATGCTATCCCACAAACATATAAAGCATGGATATTTGGTGAATCCCATTTGCTGGCCAAGCAAGAAGTTCATCATTTTAAGATCTACACAAACCATCCAGTTATGTTCTAAATACTTCAATTTTTCCAGAACTGTGCTTATTGTAGCATACTCCTCCTTCATTGTAGTAGAATGAGCAATTGGAATTGAGCCATATTTGTTACCATTGTGTAAGAGAACACCCTTCAAACTTCTATTAGAGCTGTCAATGACAAGTCGCCACTCATCTGGTGTATAACTTACACCTATTTTGTTAACAAGACCTCCTACATTATTAGTACAAAACACAAGGTTGTTTTCTTTACAAAAGAATGGAATAAAACCTTGCTCTCTGCTGCGATAAAATGTAACCTTTGTTGCAGCAGTCAGTAATTTTTTTTTCTTTTAATCTTGAAGCCAAAAGTTCAGAAGATTCCTTGGAGAGATATAGATCTCGGATTAGATCATTTAGTTCAAGCTGGTCGAAGCGTTGAGCATCTGAAAAATCATCTTCGAAATCACTATCACTGTCACTTGTCGTTCCACATGCCACTGCTGTCTCATCTTCTAGCAGGGAATCCGAAATCTGACTGAAAGTTGGAATTGATATGTCATCTCCGTGTGGAACAGGTCGCCTAGCAGAATCTAAATCTGGATATTTCCACTTTTTGTGATTTTTTCCATTAAATCCCTTAATATTCACAACACAGAAATAACAGTCATCATAGTGGTTCTTGGGCTCTCTCCAAACCATTGGAATTCTAAATTTTAAACATTTTCTTTTCCCACAAGTTCACTGTCGCAGGTGTTCAACACATGTTTTGCAAACAATATGAGGAGCCCAAGACTTGTCCTGGTCACCTAGTTTTGCTTTAAAGTAAGCAAAGTATGCCTCTTTCACAAAAACAGTAATATGCTTCCTATGTTCTTCTTTGAAAGTGTACTCTCCACAAATATAACAAAATAAATGCGGTGAAAGAAAACATGCTCTTCTTGAAGATGATGCCATTCTCTGTTAGAAGTGTAATAAATAATACAGGGTGACCCAAAAAAAGAACGGGTCCGTGCGCGCACAAAAAGTGCGAGCGCGGGCCCGTTTTTTTTGGGTCACCCTGTATTAATGAAATACAAAAATGTCTGTATCTCAAAAACTAGAGCGGCTACAGACAAGTAAATGTGATATTTGGATTGAGCAGGCCTCATTTCTGTACAATCAAGAGTAAAATGTTTGGCACCAAATTTGTGTGTGTGTGTGTAGGGCTGTGTAATTTTACACAAATATAACAACTGTTCCAGAACAGCACATGGCAGCAAACCTCACAATGAGTGAGCTTGAGGCAGCCACTGTATCCCTCAAACAAAGAAAGTCACCTGGGAAAGATGGAGTAGCAAATGACATGCTTAAAGGGCTAGGGCCTATAGCTAAGAAAACTCTCCTCAAGATTATGAACAATAGCTGGAAGCGCGGAATTGTGCCACAGGCCTGGAAAGAAGCAGTACTAGTTCCAATTCTCAAAAAGGCTAAAGACCGAATGGGCTGCAACAGCTATAGATCCATCAGCTTTCTAAGCTGCACGGAAAAGAATATGGAGAAAATGTGTGACGAAATCAGTCGTGCTTTTTTATAACTCTAATTCACTCCGGCAGTATCTCTTCATTTCTTGATTTTTCTCATTCATCATCATTCATGTGGCATATTTATTGCCCTTACATTCTTTTACTGTGACCACTCCTCAGACTTATTTTATTTACGTTCCGCCAGGTGAACTGGGGTATTATCGTAACAATACCCAGTCATTATACCAGTCATACGCATTGCAGAACAGAATCTAGCTGATAAGGCAGAAGGCAAGCGTGCTGCAAGAAAAGTCAGAATGCGCAGCAACACTACTATCGACTCTAACCATGTGTGCCCCGTATGTGGCATGGCCTGTAGGGCCAAAATAGGACTAATTAGCCACATGAGATCACGGCACTGATGTCTCACAATTCAAGTCTGAAGCTGTCGCCATCTTCGCTTGCGATGGGCAACTATTATTATCATACGCTTATCTATTCTCTCAATCTGACAATCTTTTTAAACGCGTCGGTCCAACATTTGACCTTAGGTAAAAAGCTGATGACGGAGTTTACACAAGACGGTGCAGCGCCCGATCGCTGAATAGAACCAGATTGTTTGTCTGGGGCTGCCGACGACCGTGTCTTTGTCTGGCAGATTACACAGAGGGTAGATGCGTTTATCGTTTTTTGTGGGACAATCCCTGGTGATTGTTACAGATAATCCGTCTGGGTAGACATCTTGGCGGAAGACATTACGACAGACAAACATGGTCACATGTTGTTTGAGAGAATGCACAAGATATCACCGGAAATATTACGTCTTTTTATAAAGAGGTCACGCGTTGGAATATTAAATGTACGAGGTAATATTTTAAACACTTGGGGGATTTTTTGAATTGACCCACATAGTCTAAAGAGATTCCATTGGTTTGAAGTGAGCGCCGGGATATACATTGTATTTAATTGGAAAACTCGGCGGAAAGACCATCTGTCATCTGAACTGGAAATATAATGTAGCGAAATCAGAGACACAGAACAGAGAGACTGCAGCGCACGTCATATGAGCGACTCTCGGCAGCCAGTGAGACATCGGACTTAGAATTCCTATATTATAAGTGACAGATCGAAGTATTTGGGAAACTTAAAACCTTAAAAGTAAGCCCGTTTATAATTACAGAGACTGAAAAACTTAAGGGACCAGGACTTAAAATACGAAGACTGGAAACCTAGGAATTGGATCACCCATCAAAGAGGAATTCTTACAGTTTCCCAGACCAAGTGTATCGCAGAACACCCGTCGAAGAGGAATTATCAGTTTCCCAGACCAAGTGTATAGCAGAACACCCGTCATAAGAAGGAATTACTATAATTTCCCACACAAAACTCTATATCTCAGTCAGAATTATTCTGGAATAGTGTGATGCTACGTTATGTGTCTAGGGTATGAGTATGGTGAAGTGTAAGTCACAACAACAGACAGATAAACAATTTAATTTAATCCACTACTCTTGACAACACTGTGACACTCACATACATATAACACTCTACAAAGATATCTTAAAAGAGTCACTGATAAGCTTTCAAATAACAATATGTATTCATTACTGGCATGAATGAATATGTGTCCTGATTCAACTACAAGGGAACCAGGAATCACAATCAATTTAAATTACAAGTTATGTACAGAATGTATTTAATATGAATATTGTAGTGACATATATTATTACAAATGTTCTATGTGTGTCAGTTGTGTAGTAGTAAAATGAGGTAATACTGGTTTTGTTTTGTTCAAGCTCTGTTGGTATTTGTCATCATGACTTCAATAGTTTGTCTTTAGGGACCAGTATTTGAGATGTTCAAAGTTCCTGATTTTAAGACAAGTAAATTCCCCTCTGAATAGTATTTTTATAAAGTTATTTCAAGATGAGGGGACATAATGTTGAGCTCAGCTGGCCAACTCTGCTTATCTTGAGTGATGGCGGCAGGAGAGGACTCCTCTGCTCGAATTCTCCTCTGGGCTCAGGAGACACCTCACTGATAGCTAAAAGGACCAAGGAGTATGCTGTCCGACACTGGATTCAGCAAATCTCTGACCAGATGCTGCTCAGTACCATCAAGACCACTGTCCCTGAAATCAAGAAGGATGTACCTTCTACTTCATAACTAATTTATATTTTCTTTTTACACTGATCACAATACATCACAAACATTGCGTTCAGAGCGTTAGGCCAACAGTCAGCTTCATCTGAAATACTTTATTCCAGTATTACCCTTCCTAATGGTTACTACGCCTCTGCACTTCCAGCATTATTTCTTTCTAGTCAATCATCCAGGTGTCAGTGTACTGTTTGGCCATTCCATGCCGTTTTACTTCTCTCCGACACCCTCTGTTCAGGCTGGAGCATTACAGGCTTTACCTCACGTTGGCCACTGAACTACACATATATATACAGGCATAAATCAACAATTCACATTCAATTTTCATTAAAAGATATTAAATGGTTCAAGCTTACCACAATTCATACGAATAACACAGATACGTTGATTAGCAATGAATTCTGGCACAAACTGGCACAAACTTCCATCTGCCTATGTTCCAGGCTTTTATTGAGCCAAATATATGCTGGCTTCAACGCACTGATGCTTTATCAAGCTATTTTAAACAAGTGGTTTCGAACTAACGCTCCCAAGTGTGTATATCAGCGAGACTGGCCAATGAGCCACGTTTCGACAAGTGTTTGAAAAAATGTTATCTTTTCCCGTCTCCCCTAACAACCAAGATAGTATTTATAGCCTGACCAATCGTGGTTAGGCTTTCATTTGTTGCGCTCCAATCAATTTGGAGTTTACATGGTAGGCTATTTATGTAACGTAAGGTTTTTTTCAAACACGTTATAAAAAAAATTTTATGAGCAGAAATGATTTCATGCTGTCAGGCAGCCTCACTATTTTATTTTGGGTATAATTTATTAATTCCTGGACTATTGGCGTAACGTTTTACATATTATTTGTCAGCAAGCCCTAAGGAACCCAAAAATACTAATTTAAAGGAGCTACGTGGCTGCGTTCAAAATATGCAATTTCTTCTACCTCCTGTTTGGAAGATGTGCTGTCTGGGTACTGTTATGTGTTCAAACGTAAACCCATCTATTGTTATCTTTTCTAATAAGAGTTTGTTATGATTTATAAACCTAACTCTGGGAAAGGGTAGTGTATTTTATCACTGTCCGTCTGAAAAAGTTAGTGCTTGTAGACTTACACGCGTGATGCCAGCATTTGTATATCGCGCGTCGCGTGTTGCATGCGTTCCTGATTTTCAGCCCTCCCCTCTCGCTATCCTTTTGTCCATCTGTTCGTTCGTTTTGGTAACGTAATATAATTAATGTTAGGATTAATTTAGGTCATTACGCAGTACGTCTCAATGTTTTTCTTAGAAATGCAGCACACGTTTCATTGAAGAAGGCGGGTAATAATACAGTAAGCTTTTATATCAACGTGAAAGCGTTACAATTTGCAGACGAAGCAGAAAACAAGGGGGATTTCGAGTACATTCCTTGTGACAGCACTGTCATTTTACCATTGCTCTTCTCTTTATTAATTTTATTTGTTAGGCTTCATATTTACCTAATAATTTATATATGTGGATTAGAATATTTCATGACACCTCCCCTCTTAAAACAGACATTATATGTCAGTCCTTTATTCTATATACACATAGAGAAATTTATTATTATTTCTGGGGTTTACGGTGATTCTCATCACACGGATGGCGGCTTAAAAAATCCGCTCCCAGATTGGTTTTTCCAGATATATATTCAATGCTAAAATTATATGGAGCCAGAAGCAAAGACCATCGGAGTAACCTAGAGTTCTCATGCTTAGCCTGTGCTAAAAACGATAAAGGTTTGTGGTCAGTTTGCAACTTAAATGCCTTCCCATATAGATAAATATTGAATTTCTTTATTGCCCATATTACTGCAAGACATTCTTTTTCGCTAGTTGAGTAGTTGATTTCAGCTTTATTCAACTTTCTGCTAGCATATGCCACTGGGCTTAATTCCCCATCCATGCATCTGATTTCTGTAGTAAAGTTGCACCTAACCCAATATTACTTGCATCCGTCCTTACTATGAATTCTTGACTTAAGTCAGGTAATTTCAAAATGGGTTTACTTGTGAGCTTTTCCTTCAATTCTTGGTAAGTCATTTCACATTGTGGTGTCCATGTAATGCGATCTGGAAGTCCTTTACGTGTCAATTCCGTTAAAGGTGCACATATGGAATTAAAGTTTTTGATATACTTCTGGTAGAAACCACATAATGAGACAAAGGATCTCACGTCCTTCTTGGTTTGTGGTCTCGGGGCTTTCTGTAGTTTCTCTAAATTCTTTGGGTCAGGGGTCATGTTTCCCTGATAAACTGTGTGTCCCAAAAATTCCAATTCTTTACATCCAACGCAACATTTGGTTGGTCGGGCTGTTAAATTTGCCTCCCTAAGTCGATCAAACAGCATGTTCAGAGAGTCAATGTGTTCCTCAAATGTTTCTGTTGCTATAAGGATATCATCATAAAATTTGTTATACAGGGATTATTCAGAGGATCCAATAATTTTCTCATCATTCTAGAGAAGACACTAGGCGCATTCTTCAATCCAAATGGCAATCTATTAAACTCATAGTGTCCTTCTGAGGTACTAAAAGCTAGGTATGGTCTAACCTCAGGTTTTACTGGAATCTGATAGTATCCTTTACTCAGATCCACTTTTGAGAAATATTTAGCTTTATTTAGCCTGGCAAACAGCTGATTTGTATCCGGCAATGGATCCACCTGTCCTTCTGTAATAGCATTCAGTCTCCTGTAATCTATACAGAGTCTATGTTCTCCAGAGGGCTTCCTTAAGAGTACAACACCGGAACTATACGAAGACTCACTGTGCGAAATAATTCCTTCCTTCAATAGATAGTCTATCTCTTCCTTCAAAGCTTTTTCCTTAGCAAACGGAATCGAATATGGTTTCATACAGACAGGTGTGGAGTCTATGAGTTTCATATCATATTCCAATAGGTTTGTATGCCCTGGTCGGTCTGTTAACACCTCTGCATGATTATTTAGAACCTGTTGCACTCTCTCTTTCTGAGTTTTCGTTAAATGTGTACTGATTTTCACCTGTGCTGCTGTCTCACAGGGGTGTAATGGATATTCAAATGATGAAAGTGGTTCCTTTTTCATCTCCATGGCGATGGACAAGGTCAACAAGTGTGTCTCTTCCTGATGTTCTCTTTCCAAATATTTCTTCAGGAGATTCACATGATAGATTTTTTCTTTCCCCTTCTTATCTATCTTATAATTTGTTCTAGACACCTTCTCTAGAACTGTATATGGACCCTGCCATCCAATTTGTAACTTATTCTGACTCCCGGGCAAAAGAAGCAGTACTTCTCTCCCACAGCCAAATTTCTGTCTTTCGCCTTCCTGTTATAATAGGCAGCATGTTTCTTCCTGGCTTGTTTCAAATTTTCATTGGCAAGTTTCCAGCCAGTTTTTAACCGAGTGGTCAGCTCATTCACATATTGGTATGAAGATGTAATGTTTTCCTCTGCCTTTTCATCAGTCCACGTTCTTAACAAAGCTACATATGGACCTTTAATTGTGTGGACCTATTTGTCCATGCACCGGTATGGTCTCTTCCACTTGAAGCTTTATAGTGATGATTTTTCCTCCCAGAATTATCATTCACAAAACGACCGCTACCAATTTTTCTTTTGGGGCTTTCTCCCCTCTTAAAATTCTTGATGAGAGATTTCCTCTCTACATCCTCTTCCTCCAGTTTGTTTAAGTCCGATTGAGGGATTGTCGGCTTATCCTGGGGTAAGACATCTTTTTGCACTCTCCGCATAGTGGCCATTGTAAAACAGTTAAGTGAAGCTTGTCCGTGAAAAGGGGCTTCCCATTCCATTTGGTCCACTTTATCAAATCTATTTTTCCTTTTATTGTCAGGCCTGATTTTGCCCCATGGCGTGTCCAGGTCCTGATCCATGTTCCCACTTGTGGGTGTTCCCTCATGTGCTATGCTACACCTTTCTACAAAATTCTCAATGTCCCATCTTGCTTTGGGCCAATAATAATTGTGAGCCACCTTTTGAATGATGGTACCTATTTTCTCATGGTCCCCATCTGGTTTCACATGTAGGCTCCTTATTAATTCTGTCCTGTATCTTTTTGGAAGAACCAGCTGTCCGTGACCATTGGATCTAGTTCCAGTCTTCCTATACATCAACTTGTTTTTCATGTAAAAATCTCCCTTGCCTGGAGTTGTATGACAAGTTGACAATTTTCTGAAACAAGGCTTGAGTGTTTTATCCCCAGCCTGTGCCTTCCTCATCTCTTCTGGAGTGGTATCTAACATAATATCCTCCTCCTGTCTTGAGGTCGACCTGACCTGAAGGGTTGCCATATACACAGGTTTCCTTCTGCAACGGTCAGTGTCATGATTGTCCATCTGACAATTTTTACACCACCTTTTTCCTTGGTTGAAAGATTTTCTTTCATCATATTTCCTTTCATCGAATTGTGGGAATTTATTTTTATTTTCATACCGTGGCCTATCAAATTGGTGCTTACCTTTATTTTGATCCCTAGGATCAAATTTATTAAAGTTCTGTGGTGCCCTAAAGTTGTCCACCTGTTTCTTTTTATTACCTGTTACCTCTGCTTGAGCTGCTTGATACCTTTCAGCAACATTTAGCAACTCATCCAGCCTCTCTGCACCTTGTTCCATGAGAAACTTTCTCAGGTCTGGAGCCATGGACTCTCTTAGTTGCTCTATAAGGACCATTTCCTTAAGATCTTGGGTTTTCCCCAGAGAAGTCCATTTCTCCAAGTATGTCTCTATTCGTGCAGAGAACTGGTGATAGGTTTCACCTGACAGTAGTTTAGCATTCCTAAATTTTTTTCTGTAAAACTCTGCATTCTTTTCATACCTTAACAAAAGAGCCTGCTTTAGCATGTCATAATTTTCCTGATCACCTCTGCTCATTTTTGCAAAAACTTCATAAGCTGCCCCACGAAGTCCCTGAGATAACTTTAAGCTCCACCTTTCTCTCTCTAACCCATACGTGGTAGCTAATAGTTCGTACCTATTTATATAGCTCTCAATATCATCGTCTTTCTCAACAAAATGATCTAAATGAAAATTCATAGCTGAGATTGAGGCTCCCTGAGTAACCGTAGCATCAGAGGCAAAGGGACTGGCACCATTTTCAGGAGCATGGCCTTGAAACTCAAACTCCCTTAGTCGTAACTCATGTTCCCTTTGTAATCTCTTCTCCTCCTTTTCTGCTTCCCTCTCTGCAGCTAATCCCTTCTCTTCTCTTTCTGCAGCTAATCTTTTGTCTTCTCTTTCTGCTTCCAATTTCTTAGCCTCTTTGTCAGCCTCAATCTGCAACCTCTTAGTCTCAGCCTCAGCTTGCAACCTCTTAGTCTCAGCCTCTAACTTTCTTTCGGCCTCTTTTTCTAATCTTCTTTCTTCGCGTTCAATAAATTTGTCACATTCCGTTGTGACATAGGCAACCATAACTTGCCCATCTAATCCTAACTCTTTTGCAGTCTGAACCGCAGCAGATCGAAATTTGGCCAGGTCCGCCATTGTCTATTATGTAAATTTATACAATGTCTAACCAACAATTCAATCTCTAATGGACAACACAGGCACCGTGAGCTCAACCTTATTTAATTCCACCCAAGGATACCTTTTAATTCTTATATTCCCTGAAGTGAATTACCCCCAATATTTTTAATAGTTAAAGATTCAAAATCCCAAGAGCGAGACCCCAATATATGTGGTGAAGTGGGATGTTATAAATATTTATAGGGGACTTAGTGTACTGACTGAGATCAGCTGTGAAGGTATCTATATCTATTAAGAGTAGTGTATTATAGATAACCTTACTTGCTACCACATATCTATATTATCTCAGTCAGAATTATTCTGGAATAGTGTGATGCTACGTTATGTGTCTAGGGTATGAGTATGGTGAAGTGTAAGTCACAACAACAGACAGATAAACAATTTAATTTAATCCACTACTCTTGACAACACTGTGACACTCACATACATATAACACTCTACAAAGATATCTTAAAAGAGTCACTGATAAACTTTCAAATAACAATATGTATTCATTACTGGCATGAATGAATATGTGTCCTGATTCAACTACAAGGGAACCAGGAATCACAATCAATTTAAATTACAAGTTATGTACAGAATGTATTTAATATGAATATTGTAGTGACATATATTATTACAAATGTTCTATGTGTGTCAGTTGTGTAGTAGTAAAATGAGGTAATACTGGTTTTGTTTTGTTCAAGCTCTGTTGGTATTTGTCATCATGACTTCAATAGTTTGTCTTTAGGGACCAGTATTGGAGATGTTCAAGTTCCTGATTTTAAGACAAGTAAATTCCCCTCTGAATAGTATTTTTATAAAGTTATTTCAAGATGAGGGGACATAATGTTGAGCTCAGCTGGCCAACTCTGCTTATCTTGAGTGATGGCGGCAGGAGAGGACTCCTCTGCTCGAATTCTCCTCTGGGCTCAGGAGACACCTCACTGATAGCTAAAAAGACCAAGGAGTATGCTGTCCGACTCTGGATTCAGCAAATCTCTGACCAGATGCTGCTCAGTACCATCAAGACCACTGTCCCTGAAATCAAGAAGGATGTACCTTCTACTTCATAACTAATTTATATTCTCTTTTACACTGATCACAATACAGCACAAACATTGCGTTCAGAGCGTTAGGCCAACAGTCAGCTTCATCTGAAATACTTTATTCCAGTATTACCCTTCTTAATGGTTACTACGCCTCTGCACTTCCAGCATTATTTCTTTCTAGTCAATCATCCAGGTGTCAGTGTACTGTTTGGCCATTCCATGCCGTTTTACTTCTCTCCGACACCCTCTGTTCAGGCTGGAGCATTACAGGCTTTACCTCACGTTGGCCACTGAACTACACATATATATACAGGCATAAATCAACAATTCACATTCAATTTTCATTAAAAGATATTAAATGGTTCAAGCTTACCACAATTCATACGAATAACACAGATACGTTGATTAGCAATGAATTCTGGCACAAACTGGCACAAACTTCCATCTGCCTATGTTCCAGGCTTTTATTGAGCCAAATATATGCTGGCTTCAACGCACTGATGCTTTATCAAGCTATTTTAAACAAGTGGTTTCGAACTAACGCTCCCAAGTGTGTATATCAGCGAGACTGGCCAATGAGCCCCGTTTCGACAAGTGTTTGAAAAAATGTTACCTTTCCCCGTTTCCCCTAACAACCAAGATAGTATTTATAGCCTGACCAATCGTGGTTAGGCTTTCATTTGTTGCGCTCCAATCAATTTGGAGTTTACATGGTAGGCTATTTATGTAACGTAAGGTTTTTTTTTCAAACACGTTATAAAAAATTTTATGAGCAGAAATGATTTTATGCTGTCAGGCAGCCTCACTATTTTATTTTGGGTATAATTTATTAATTCCTGGACTATTGGCGTAACGTTTTACATATTATTTGTCAGCAAGCCCTAAGGAACCCAATAATACTAATTTAAAGGAGCTACGTGGCTGCGTTCAAAATATGCAATTTCTTCTACCTCCTGTTTGGAAGATGTGCTGTCTGGGTACTGTTATGTGTTCAAACGTAAACCCATCTATTGTTATCTTTTCTAATAAGAGTCTGTTATGATTTATAAACCTAACTCTGGGAAAGGGTAGTGTATTTTATCACTGTCCGTCTGAAAAAGTTAGTGCTTGTAGACTTACACGCGTGATGCCAGCATTTGTATATCGCGCGTCGCGTGTTGCATGCGTTCCTGATTTTCAGCCCTCCCCTCTCGCTATCCTTTTGTCCATCTGTTCGTTCGTTTTGGTAACGTAATATAATTAATGTTAGGATTAATTTAGGTCATTACGCAGTACGTCTCAATGTTTTTATTAGAAATGCAGCACACGTTTCATTGAAGAAGGCGGGTAATAATACAGTAAGCTTTTATATCAACGTGAAAGCGTTACAATTTGCAGACGAAGCAGAAAACAAGGGGGATTTCGGGTACATTCCTTGTGACAGCACTGTCATTTTACCATTGCTCTTCTCTTTATTAATTTTATTTGTTAGGCTTCATATTTACCTAATAATTTATATATGTGGATTAGAATATTTCATGACAATATTCATAAACCACTACAGCAAGCATTGGTGATTTCTTCTAGCTAGTTGTGCGGAAAACCGACAGCAGAGGTGACCCCAGACTCCGAATGGAGTGTTACGGTAGTTCCATTGCAGTCGTCTGCTATAGGTTGGCAGCGTGCAATTTTAGGGGTTACAGCATTTAATATAATCTAAGGTAAATAATTCTTGGACTATTGAACGCTATACACTCGAGCGAATTATGACGTGGTAGCGTTGATAGGTCACGCACCGTGACTAAGATACGGGACCCCTTTTGTGTTTCATAAGAAACTTATGATTGATTCCTATAGTAGTAATGAAACACATAAGAAATTATCCGATGAAGGGCAATCAGAAAATGAAGAAGAGAATACAGAATCTGGTATTAGTGTTACTGTATCTACATCGAGTGATGATTGTCTCATGGATGACAGGGTGACTGCATTAGAAGCGTTACTCCTAGATGAGAAACAGAGATATGCTGACCTGGAAAAAGAAACACAACAGATATATGAACTGTCAACAGCATTGATCACACTCGATTCTTTATGGGATAAGGAGAAGAAGATTAACACTAACTTGGATAAAATAAATAAGAAACAGAGGCAGGAGATTGCTTTCCTGACTTCTGAAAGGGATAATTTAGGAAAGAGGGTCGATTGTCTACTAGATGTACTGGCAGGTAAAAATATATTGATAAAAAACAGAGCGAATAAACGTATTTTACGACATGCAGTCAGTACTAAGGGTGATACTAAGGTGTCTACACACCCAGTGAAAATTATTAGATCATTCCGGGGGAAATATACCTTCCCTCGACAAGATACTACTTCTAATTCTGAAAATAAATGTTGGCGACAGAATCAGGATACAACTGATCCAAAGAAAATTGTTGATGTTATCGACATTAAAAAGGAGAGTACTAAGAAGAGTAAGATGTTGAAAAATAATGTTGGAGTTAAGAATAACGGAAAGATACCAAATAAAATTAATACCAGCACATTTAAACAAAAGAATGTAGGTCGTTCTTTTGATCCGTCTACGACTACATGTGCTACGAATACATCATTACAGGGTAAGGGTCATCATACTCAGGCCCAACATACTATTCCAGTCTATCGAAAGAATAATACTTACATGAGGGACATACATGTCAAGGTACCTCAAGCAACTCATGTTGCACATCAATTATTTTCCCATGTTAGTGACAACGGTCCTACTTATATTGGGAAGGGTGCATATTCTCGCACCGTGTTAGTGCGAAATCTGCCACATGAAACTACCTGGCAGGCACTTAGTAATTTCTTTAAGTACACGGCAGACGTGAAGTTTGTGCGTCTGTTGCCACCTACCAACAACAGGTATGGTGAAGCTGTGGTTACATTTCGTAACAACAAAGATGCTCGGATGGTTATCGAGCATGATAATGGTGTTTATTTTCACCACCATTCTTTGAGATTGAAATTAGTACCTGATTCTGCGTCACGCAGATAACAGGTTACGGTAACACTGTTCGTCACATCTTTGATGACTCAGCACTAGTCAGTCATCATTTCTTTTCTTTATTGGTCATTTATTCTTATATGACTTAGATCTTGTAGGCTTGTCTATTAGGTGACACTTGTGTTGTCTTATCTACGATAACACTTCGTATTTCTGTCTTTATTTGTTTTACCATGCCTACAATAGACAGTAACGTGATTGACTGTTCTAACTATGCTCAGCCAATGCAGCATAAGTTTCGTATATCGTCTATTTGTCTGTATAAAAGACATGCTGCTGAAGGCGACATGGACTTAATCAATGCGCTCAAAATTAATAGGGAACATTTTTATTAAATACCTCCCAAACTTGAGGTAAACATGTGCTACTAAATTGTACACAAATATATCTCCATCAAATGCAGGCAATTTTCTACGGCATTGACGTTTGAATTCAAGGTCTTACAATCGTTTAACAGAATTTCAAGTTCTACTATCGTGACAGTCCCAATTCCACGTAGAACGATGTTTTCAAATTTCGTTACCGATACTATCAAATATATCACGAGTTTACGGGATGTCAAGTCAAGCACGTCAATAATAGATGGCGACAGTTAAAGACTCAGATGCTGTGTACTACTACTTGTTACATAATGGATGTGATTATGATCCGGTAGCATATAAATAACATTTTCGGAAGACGCGTCATGAATGCCGATAGTCTTCTAATAACTTCACAAAAGTAATCATACCAAGAGACGCTAGTCGAACGAGATTAATGATCACAAGAGACATAATCCTATCGTTGAACTCTCGACCTGTGATTGAAACGTCAACTACAATTCAAATAATTGATAATTACAGACATGCGTCTAATTTGAACTCAAGTTGAACAAATTTCGTTATGCGATATGACTAATTTAACGTGATGAAACTCTACTGTCATTCCGGATTGGAACATTTGAACAGTTATTTGGTTTTCTAATGGAAATTCACAAGGATATTAACTACGTATGGATCGTCATATCCAAGATTACTTAAGTTTTACTTAGTAGTTGAATTAATAAAGAAATTAAAATGAAATGTGAGAAAAAAAATGAAATATGAAAAAAATGAAAGAAAGAAAAGAAAGCTCACACAATTCTTAGAATGTTATAACATATTTGATAAGTTTGTGGACATATTACATACTATTTTATTACTTGGTTAGTTAAGTTAGATAGTTAGGAACTACTCAATACAGATAATTAATTTTAAACACACATAACTATATTAATTGATATTTTTTTTTTTAACTTTACTTTACTTGCCTTTACTTCTCATTTTTTTTAAAAATAACATTTTCTTTCATTTTCTTTAATTAAATGTTTAATAACTTCATTCTTAATACACACTTACTATGATTTAATCTTAATTAGTTAGATTAATCTTGACATGACATTTCATTACGACAGACTTTAAGTTAATTGAATAATTAAGTATTGATATTTGACATTTTCTTTTAGTTAATATAACACATATGTATAACTTGATTATTAGTATATTACATGACTGTTAATTAGTCGACATGACCACGACTCTGTTCTAGACAGAACATCGTTGGCCATATGTCGGGTTTTTGTTAAATCTTTGAGATTATACATTAAGATAGGTTTTGAAAAAAATCTATCTAATAGATTTTTTTTCCCCGCTTGGCAGGGAATTGTTACGGTAGTTCCATTGCAGTCGTCTGCTATAGGTTGGCAGCGTGCAATTTTAGGGGTTACAGCATTTAATATAATCTAAGGTAAATAATTCTTGGACTATTGAACGCTATAAACTCGAGCGAATTATGACGTGGTAGCGTTGATAGGTCACGCACCGTGACTAAGATACGGGACCCCTTTTGTGTTGACCGTCAAGCTGAAAAGACGTGTCCTTTCTCCTTCTAGTGTTGGGCATGGTATTGCCGCACAGATATATTTTATTCAAGTACCGACATGGGTCAGTCCATTGTTATTATGAAGATATGAAATGATTAAGGTTAGTACGTAAGTGAACTTAGGGAAGGGTGAATTACAGTCCATAGTATTTGATATTGCCAGACTCATAGACTCACTGTCGGCCGTTGGAATCCCCAACCGCGCGGGCATATAGCTATGACGTTCTGCCTACAGTAATTCGATTATTGGACAAGGACTGGTAGTATATCTACATATATATCCAATATATGATCAAGTTATAATATGTACTTTTTGTGATCAACATGCATGGATTGTCTTGATGTGTACAAACTGTGAATTAAATGTATGGACTCAATGAATTGACTTATCAAGTCAATCGAATTGCAAAGTTCAAGTATTGTTCGAAATCTTCCACCCCGCATTCGCTTAATTTCCATCGAAAGGCACGATGCACTATAACTGAATGAAAAGACTAAAATATCAAAAGAAAAGCAATGGCCAGAAATTTATAATTGCTTTATTCATATTACATGGAACATTGTTCAATAAATAGTGACCCAATTTAATAGAGCAAACCACCTTCAACATGGAGCAGTGATGACTGATGATTACATCACATATGCCTAAAGTGTATACTATTTTGTGAGATATATGCACTTTGTTAATTGTAACTCGGGCAACTCATCATTCGCGATGTCCAGGCACATTTTCCCAGTTAATACCCAGAGGAATAGGGTGAATTTTATTCATCTTCCCTGAGCTAAACTGTTACTCGGGAATTTAAATCTTCTGAAAGATTAACATTTGGTAGGTGGACCGAGATAATGCGCCTGTTAACTGGCAGTCCACAAATGTACTTAGCAGAGACATTTGTTTTCTATTTTGTCTAAAAGTTCGTGGTTACAAGCCATCAGACGATTTGTGGTACTAAAGCCGCTAGTGTGAGGAAAGAGCATCACCACTAACCGCCTACATTGGAAGAGTGTGTGGAGAAGTGCCATCAGCATCACAGCATTGATGAACCATAGCTGCAGGACTCATCTCGAGATAAGTTTTTTTTGTAACAGGCAACAGCAAAACAAGGACATCTATAGCGCCCGACCAAATCTCTACGAGGAAACTTTAATTTAAATTGCACCAATCTTTCCTTATTTATTTTAACCCGTTAAAGACTAATTCACTATTAAATTTGTTACATGTTATTTTAAAACTAAGCAAATATAGTTGATTCAGTTATTACATGTATGAAAGCAAATGTATGAGCCAGAATATATATATATATATATATATATATATATATATATATATATATATATATATATATATATATATATATATATATATATATATATATATATATATATATATATATATATATATATATATATATATATATATATATACATTTAGACATATATTTACTCTAAACAGAGCTATACCACTATAAGAGGAAATTCGCTGAATTAACTCAGCTGGGGGCTTGAACGGGCTTAACCATTGCTTAAATCCTTCACAAAAGGCGACGGACAGATATAAGTTAACCATTGCTCAGCCCTATGCCGCATGGTTCTTGACTTCTGAATTATCGTGTGAATACTCTCTTGGGATAGAAACACCATTACACATCTATCTACATCTCTGCCAAGAGTAATCTTGTGCGAAGGTAAACACCTTTGACGACCCAGTTTAGATACTCTTGAGTTTTGGCCATTGTTGGACCACTACTGCAAAACAGGGGAGGCAATCCGTGACAGAATGATCAACACCAGATTAAGTTGGCACCTCGAAGATAAACAAATTATACTGCAACAACAAGCAGGCTTCAGGCAACACAGATCCACAGAGGACCAAGTCACCTACATTGCACATGAAATCGAAGATGCTTTCCAGGACGGAAAACATAGGTTAGCAGTTTGGGTAGACATGGAAAAAGTATTTGATAGAGTCTGGAAAGATGGGCTTAGAGTTAAAATGCTTAAATATGGAGTCTGTGGAAAACTGTACAACTGGATCAGTCACTATCTAACAAACAGAACAGCAAGAATACAGTTGCTTGGACAGACTAGCAAAAAGACAATAATCGAGCAAGGTGTCCTACAGGGTGGGTTCTCTCCTTCACACCCCTTCTATATATATATATATATATATATATATATATATATATATATATATATATATATATATATATATATATATATATATATATATATATATATATATATATATATATATATATCACACTGAATATTTACAAACAAGAAACATTTGATAAATCAGAAGACTTTTAATTAATTAGAATCTTCTTCCTGGGACTGTTTCTGTAAGTTGTTGATAACTAAATAGGCCTTCTGGTGTGTTGCAGTATTTCTGCACTACTGATGCCTCCACTCTATTCACTGCTGTTTAACAAACTTCTTTCTGTCTATCCTTTGGTGTAGCTAAACAGGCAGGACTTTATTTTTACCACACGATGACGTGATAATATGACATTGTGATGAGTTACTGTTATTTTTATTTTCAACTCGCCCCCTTTTTTTTGTTCCATTTTATTATTTTGGTTCTTTAATTATTCTTAGGCGGTCGAGTTCGTTATTTATTAATTATAGGTTATTCTTTATGGCGCTAGGAATACTCAGACAACCTTCACCGACCTTTATTTGTGGAGATGGGAGAAAACCCCGACCCAGGTTGTAATGCGGAACCAGTGATTCATCCTGGTAGATAGGAGGTTAGAAGCGTTACATAATATTACGTATTATTTTGGCGAGTGAGCTTAAATAATTTTACGATTGCTCGGTCAGAGGTTAAGATTATGATATGATTGGTTGAGCTCGAGTTAATTTATGTGCAGGCATGATATTAGGTCAAAAGTTGGGCAGAAGCGGTTCCTGTGAGATGATGCCAGACGCTATGACTCACCGCGTCTGTCTTGTATCAGACTATTAGCAATATATATAGTGAGCGCCAAAGGTAGCTAGCGCTCACAAGTCCAAGAATTTTGCGCCGTGAATAAGCGTCATTGCAGTCTGCCCGGTTCGGTGAGATTCTGTAAAGTTTGGGTATGTTCATAATTAATAGTTGTGTAGGAAGTTTTTTCCATAGGATTTTAGCACGTTAAAGTAAGCTTTCTTCTGGGATTTAATTTAATTTTTATTAGTCAGGAGTTGCCATCAATTGCTGACTTAAACAAAACTAGAGCCAGTGTAGTGCAAGTTTTGTCTATAATTGTACTATGTATAAGCTAGCAGTATCTATGATTAGCGAAGCGGGTTTTCAGATAATTAACTGTATGAGGTTAGATGCTAAGGTAGAACGGGAGTTCTGTGTAATGTAATAAAGAGGTCCGAGTAACAGCATTGATTATGATAATTGTAGTGAATATACGCGGGTGTGGTTTGTGTGTTAATAAGTTGTGCTATTTGGTAATGTAGTTAGAAGACAAGGTGTGAAGGGGATTTAATATTAACACAGATAGTGTATGTATAAGTGTATTAAATAATTTTGTTAATGTGCTAACCTTCCCGGGGCAGTCTTTAATAAGAATAGGGCTGGGGAATTATTCAGTACAGTAGGATACTGGCTTCAGGGAAGCGATGTTGTGACGCCTACGAGATCACGCTCCTAAAAGACTCAGGTCAGCTCGCGTCTGGGTTTAGCGTAACAGACAGCGAGTAAATTGTGAGGGAGAGATAGGAGGGAGCGGTAATTTAGTCTGACCCTCGGCAGAAATATCTGTTTTATTTCTTGTGTGTAGCTTGTGTGTAGGAGAGATTTATTAATTTAGGGGACACCAGGGTGCATATTTTGACGCACATATTGATTCGGCGCATGGATATGGCACTCATGTCCGTACTTATTTGTTAGGGCCAGAAAATAGATTAATTTGCTTATTATGTTTATGGCCTGAATTCATATGTATTACATATTATTAGTACAAGTAGAATCAGTCCTATATTGTATATTTTGGATGGGTAGGCAGGACTATATTCTTGTTATGCTGCTCTAGCGGAAGTAGGAGTTGTCTTGACAAGTCGTGATGAGTTCCGAGGTACCGTTTACAATGGCGGTTACGCATTTTCCAGGGCTGGTACATTCTTCAGTAAAAATGATTTATGAAGTGGTTTTTCTTCTGTAGGAGATTGTGTCTCTACTAGAGTTTGTGTTAGAGACTCTCCTGATGTACGGTACCATGTATGATTCGGACTCCAGGTAATTCCAGACCCTATTTTTGATGATCTCATGTCGGTTAGACCTAGCTGGAATTGTTTGTGCTTCGCAACGCTAGGGTCATGTTTGTATCGACGAAGATGACGGGCTTCCATACAGCAGTTATGTCTACGTGAAGTAACTGGATTACTGTAGAACTGTATGGAGAAACTTTAGGAAATCATTCATATGCATTTCAAATTAACTTTGGCTTATATATACCCTCCTGTGAGTGAGTGAGCGACAACTCAGGAAGGCGGCCATGTTACATTCCTGTCATCATATTTTTGAATCACTGTCCAAAGAACGGGGCATGTATCTTACTATTCGGACAGTGGCAAGGAGATCTCAATTTTGATAGAAACCCCTTATCGTGGTTTCATAATATGATATAAACTATGAACATAAAGCAACTTTAGTTACTTACCGATCCGCCTTCACTGACGCGCTTAGTCAGATAGGGGATGCGGCCATTATGTATCATGACATTGGAAGCTATTGATGTACTACCCATTATTTATGAATGTGTCATGACATGGGATCTACTATGTATGCCTGCAAATTGATGTCTCAACATATACCCATGATTTACTCATTATGTCCCAGTGTGTGCGTCTAAATAAACTGTGTAAACAAAGATTCCAGCAGTCTGCATTGGTGCCTTGTAGACATAAGCGAATGAGTGCTTAGATTGGTCAGAACACGAACAGTACACCATTCGCGTTAATCACACTCTACACTTCTACTCCATATATACACCATCCTGCGTCGGTTGAATTGACCAAGTTTAGGGCCTGCTTCCCCTGGAGCCTTAGAGGGAAACTACTGTTTACAGCTGCCTTTGCCTTCCCTAACTCAGGACTAGGGTGAGTTACCCATTTACAGCTGGGTAGACTGGAGCATGCCTGATCTCAACAACTCTGTACACTACAATGGACATATACAGTAGTGGCACCACAAACAACATGCTACAGTGATTGATAGTGGAGCTTTACAGAAGAAAGAGAACACACTTTACACCACACTTCTTTACTGTGAGCACTTTACAGAGGTTTACAGGGACACTTTACACTTGTGTGTAGGAGAGATTTATTAATTTAGGGGACACCAGGGTGTAGATGAATCGTGGATGGTAATGTGTTATGTATCAGGTAATTTTGAATTGTTATATAGATGCTGTTATTTTTGTTTTACAGC
Source organism: Oreohelix idahoensis (assembly GCA_024509875.1). NCBI lineage: Eukaryota > Metazoa > Mollusca > Gastropoda > Stylommatophora > Oreohelicidae > Oreohelix > Oreohelix idahoensis. The sequence continues at coordinate 150,355 of JAMPIV010012653.1, forward strand.
GGTTCACGGCGAGGAGGGTGTAGATACACCTAAGCATACAACGGACTGTGCCTTCTAGAGAGAGAGAGAGGCACGAGACATCAGTGAAATTGAAAAAAACTGGGTACGCGCTTGCACCTGGCGCCCAGTTACGTCTGCAACACTCAGAGGAATGAGAAGTTCTCTTGCAGTGAGGAAACATACCTCAGCTGGAACTGGTCTCTAAATAGGAGCTCTTAGATGAGAAGTTCTCTTGCAGCGAGGAAACATACCTCAGAAGGAGCTGGTCTCTAAATAAGAGCTCTTAGCTCGAAAAAGGCCCAATATAAAAACAGGCTACGTTGCCTGGTGTTGTTTACGTACTGCCACAATAATGCAGTAGGCCTAAACCCGAAGTGGGTTAACTCGTCGGTTTGAAGAGTGTCATCAGCAGTGATAAAATGTACAGCCTTATGCAAATAGGTAGATTATATATTCCAAAGGCCCCTTCATCGGTATCCGGGAGAGGAGAGAGGGAAATCATACCTTTCCAAATACTAACGGGAGGAGGTGTATGACGAAAAGCAACTCATCGGAGCCTCAGACGAAGAAGGTAGCGTCAGAAATGGCTCCAACAGTAGTCATTTAGTTTATACATCTTCAGCGGGACAGTGTGTTTAGTTAGTAACAATAGTGTAGTCAGGAGTGGTAGCTCTTACTTAGAGACCCCCACCAAGTATACGTTTTTATCCTTTAGTTGTTTTCGTGCAGGTATGAAAGAGAGCGAGGAAATTTTTGTATTGTGTCTTTCACTTGATTTGTTCTTTTTTTCAAGTTGTGCGAACTCGCACGTTATTTTGTTTGCTGTGGTATTGATTTGTTGTTTAGTAAACTATAAAATGTACACTGGATCAGTTTATCTTCAACTATACTGTACTTGTATGCTTTGACTGTATAGTGGTGTCTGTGGATAATTTAGTGTAACTTTATCTGCTTTCTGGAAGTCAGAGGTGGTGAGACAGTAGCTAGTAAATAAGTCACAAGTGGCGAGGGAGAGTCAATCTAGGTTGTCACCCTTGAAGCTATAAGTCTCATCCTTCCACATTCACTGTAATTCTCATCTTAATCTATCTTCTCAGACTTTCCTCAAAACTAGTGTCTTGTCTCTGTACTCAGACATACTCTAATTAAAGCCACTTTGTGACAGACATCTTTCTGACAGCATTAGATATTGTTAGCTCTTCCCATGAAAGTATCATCCTCTATGCACTACTAGTCTAACTGAAACGTACTGTAACGAACAACTGAAAAAACCCACCAGCTCTTCTAGAAAACATTGCACAGTGAATTCTAAATTGAACACTCATTAAAATAGCACTGAGGCCTTTTAATTTGTTCGTGGCACATTGACATTTGACCTTAAGTCATGATAAGCATGACTACAAAGATCCAATGATAAGCATGACTACAAAGATCCAATGATAAGCACGATTACTACAAAGATCCAATGATAAGCATGACGACTACAAAGATCCAATATAAGAATGACTACAAAGATCCAATGATAAGCATGACGACTACAAAGATGCAATGATAAGCATGACTACAAAGATCCAATGATAAGCATGACTACAAAGATCCAATGATAAGCATGACTAGAAAGATCCAATGATAAGCATGACTACAAAGATCCAATGATAAGCATGACTACAAAAATCAAATGATAAGCATGACGACTACAAAGATCCAATGATAAGCATGACTACATAGATCCAATGATAAGCATGACTACAAAGATCCAATGATAAGCATGACTACAAAGATCCAATGATAAGCATGACGACTACAAATATCCAATAATAAGCACGACTACAAAGATCCACTGATAAGCATGACTACAAAGATCCAATGATAAGCATGACTACGAAGATCCAATGATAAGCACGACGCCTACAAAGATCCAATGATAAGCATGACGACTACAAAGATCCAATGATAACCATGACGACTAAAAAGATACAATGATAAACACGACGCTTACAAAGATCCAATTATAAGCATGACTACAAAGATCCAATGATAAGCATGACGACTACAAAGATCCAATGATAAGCATGACAACTACAAAGATCCAATGATAAGTACGACGACTACAAAGATCCAATGATAAGCACGACGACTACAAAGATCCAATGATAAGCATGACTACAAAGATCCAATGATAAGCACGACGACTACAAAGATCCAATAATAAGCATGACTACAAAGATCCAATGATAAGCATGACTACAAAGATTTAATGATAAGCATGACTACAAAGATCTAATGATAAGCACTACGACTACAAAGATCCAATTATAAACACTACCACAAAGATCCAATGATAAGCACGACGACTACAAAGTTCCAATGATAAGCATGACTACAAAGATCCAATTAAATGCATGACTACAAAGATCCAATGATAAGCACGACGACTACAAAGATCCAATGATAAGCACGACGACTACAAAGATCCAATGATACGCACGACGACTACAAAGATCCAATGATAAGCATGACTACAAAGATCCAATGATAAGCATGACGACTACAAAGATCCAATGATAAGCACGACGACTACAAAGATCCAATGATACGCACGACGACTACAAAGATCCAATGATAAGCATGACTACAAAGATCCAATGATAAGCACGACGACTACAAAAATCCAATGATACGCACGACGACTACAAAAATCCAATGATAAGCATGACGACTACAAAGATCCAATGACTAGCACGACGACTACAAAGATCCAATGATAAGCATGACTACAAATATACAATGATAAGCATGACTACAAAGATCCAATGATAAGCATGACTACAAAGATCCAATGATAAGCATGACGACTACAAAGATCCAATGGTAAGCATGACTACAACGATCCAATGATAAGCATGACGACTACAAAGATCCAATGATAAGCATGACTACAAAGATCCAATGATAAGCATGACTACAAAGATACAATGATAAGCATGACGACTACAAAGATCCAATGATACGCATGACGACTACAAAGATCCAATGATAAGCATGACGCAAACAAAGATCCAATGATAAGCATATATACACGCGGTGGCAAAGCAAACAGAGGCAAACTCGCAGACAATTTTATTTCCTCCTCGCGGTAGTATTTCTGACGTCACTAAAACAAGTAGTTATTTGAAAATACATGCTAGCGAGAGATGAGAAAGGGGGGAAGATGGCCGTCTTGTGTAAAATTTTTATTTGACGATTGACCGTGACAAAATTGAAAATCTAAACCATAATTAAACTGACCATAAAAATCATATGGTAGTATAGCTTAGAGTCCACTGAGCAAGAATATGTTTTAAATAATATGGTAGTCCAAGTGTTAGCCAAGTTATTGAGAAAATACTAAATGTCTACGGACGCGCGACCAGACAGACGGTTGTTCCTGCTTTTTTTTTTCATAACGTTAGTGGGGACGGCAGCTTAGAAAAGAGGCATTGAGGTAAATTCAAATTCGCTTGGGTAAAAAGAGTATAGGGGGAAAGGGGAGCGGTAGGAAAATGTAATCCAAAACGAAACATCTTTTTGTATTGGCATAACTAAAGCAGACTGGCCAATCGACTACCAGACGCAGAGTTTGTTTGGAATTATTTTTGTTTTTCAAAAACTGCATTTGAGTTCTGGTAGTCGCAAGCTTTCGATTGGCCAGTGCTAATAAATATTAGCAAAAGGCTTTCACTATTCATTGCCAGTTGAACAAAACTTTTCATTCAAATACGCTGAGATCAGCTGTGTTAATTTTAAAATCAAATAAAGAAGTATTCACAGTCTGGACAGTGCAGAAGAAACTGAGGCCACTTCTTTGCAAGTCAGCGTCATTTGTTTATATTTCTTGAAATTTGTGGTAAGAATGCTTTATGAATTAATATGTTTAATCCAACTACAAAGTTAGATACTGCTATTGGGAAAAGTGAAGGACATGCCAGGAGCAGACATTGTTGAGTCCTCACATTGAACTGTATCTAACTGATGTATGTTATCATGATTGTTTTTTCATATTATTGCATTAGAATATTAGTAAGCCTCTGTGTTCCATGAACACTGTTCAACATGCCTGAAGCATTTATATTTAAAAAGGAAAAGAAGAGAAAATCATATCAAAGGAAAAGTGGTTACTCCACATTATTTTATTGAGGAAAACTATGTAAACGTACAGTGGCGTATCTGCCATAGGGACCTGAGGTGTGAGTCATGTAAAATTAGGGGCGAGTGCACCTGTAATGCACGCGAGGCTGACCCCATACCACCGTAGGAAAATAATAAATATAATAAGTGATCAGATATAAAAGGCCAGGGTGTCCTTTTGTTGCAGAGGTTTTATTTCCTGTTGCCAGCCGGTAACAGGAAACCTGCTGAGAGAGAATAAAGCCATTAAGTCTCCGACCATTCGTTTATGCTGTCAAAAGATAACGGGAGGAGCTTGGGCATTTTGAGAGATCGAGATTTTCTGCAACTTCATACTGTATTATCATTCTTCAAGGAATCCCAGGTGATGTGTTAAGCATCTGGGTATATCTGACACTTTCGTTTAATAAACACTGGTATTTCAAATCATACTCAGGAAGTTTATGGGGTATGATGAAACTACAGCCCCTCATACACAGTGACTCTCCCTCTTAGATGAATAAAGTGTAAGCTGTGAACATTCCCACAGGAAAGATATATATATTGACTTTATAGTTATTGGGCAAATTGTCCACACATTTTTAGTTGATCTTTTCTGTAAACTATCTTGTCCTCATTTTCAAAGACCTGTCCAAAAGATATGGCTGGACAGGCAGATTAAACTGTACAGAAAAAATATTCATTTTAAAGAAAAACTTAACCACTGGTTTTATTCACTTCCTCATAGAAAATTAAAGTGCTTTTGTGTTGTGTACCATCATTTCATTTCTCCCCTAGACACTAGGTACATCATACACCAGACACTAGAGCCAAAATAGTGACCGTGTGAGATCTAGGGAGGTAGCGTTAGGTTCCCTGCACATAATTCATCATCATCATCATTTATAGAGTCAGGGGCTTACATGTGCTTGACCTCACACGGTTAATACAGACACGGATTTCATTCTTTTAGGATACCATCATAACCTCCCCAGCAAATCAAACTTTGCTACATAAATTGGTAGGCTTGTCCGGGGATTTGAATTTCTCCTAGTACTACATACATTGGGGTCTGGGTTAGCATTAACAACATTCTATTTTTCCCAGGGAATCCCCATATATTATTACCCAAGATTTGGGAAGTGAAGAAAGTGTCAGAACCCAGAATTAATTAAATAAATTTGTACTTAGTTAGAAACTTAGTTAGTACATTTTGTATTATCAGGATGGCAGATCTGGCCACATTTCGCTCTGCGGCTGTCCAGACTGCCAGGGAAATGAATATGGAGGGACAAATCTTGATTGACTATGTCACCTCAGAATGTGATAAATTTATTACAAGGGAAGAACATAGGTTAGCTGAAGAGAGGAGAATGCAGGTAGAAGATGCTAGGGAGATGAAGAAATTAGAGTTAGATAGAGAGGCGCAGAAAGAACTTAAGAGGTTACAGATTGAGGCTGAGAAGGAGGCTAGGGCCTTAGAGGCTGATAGAGAGGCTGAGATCAAGAGGCTCCAATTTCAGGAGAGAAAATTGGAGGCAGAAGAAAAGAGATTGACTGCCGAAAGGGAAGCAGAAGAAAAACGACAGCAAAGGGAGGCAGAAGAAAAAAGATTGACTGCTGAGAGGGAAGCAGAAGATAAAAGATTACAGAGGGAGCATGAGTTGCGACTAAGGGAGTTAGAGTTGCAAGGCCCTGCTCCGGACAATGGTCACAGCCCCTCTACCTCTGATGCTACTGCTAGTCAGGGGGCCTCCAACTCAGGCATGGGGTTCCATTTAGACTATTTTGTAGAAAAGGATGATGACATTGAGTCATATTTAAGCAGATATGAAGTATTAGCCACTACTTATGGGTTAGAAAGAGAAAGATGGGGGGTAAAGTTGTCTCAGGGTCTTCGGGGAACAGCTTATGAAGTGTTTTCCAAAATGAGCAGGGATGACCAAGACAACTATGACATGTTGAAGCAGGCTTTTCTGTTAAGATACGAAAAGAACGGAGAGTTTTATAGAAAGAAATTTAGGAATGTCAGGCTACTGTCGGGTGAGACCTATCACCAGTTCTCCGCCCGGTTAGAAACGTATATGGAGAAATGGGCTTCTTTGGGGAAAACCCAAGATCTCAAAGAGATGATACTCACAGAACAGATGAGAGAGTCCATGGCTCCAGACATGAGAAAGTTTCTCATGGAACAGGGCGCGGAGAGGCTGGGTGAGATAATTAATGTCGCTGAGAGGTATCAGGCAGCCCAGGCAGAGGTAGCTGGCATCAAGAAAAAACCCGTAGATCAGTATAAGGCTCCTCAAAACCATAATAAATTTGACAACAGAAGTAAGCAGAACTTTGATAGGCCTCGAAATGATTTTAAAAATAAAACCTCACATTTCAATGACAGAAAGAATGGTGAAAGAAAACCTTTTCATCAAGGTAGATGGTATTGTAAACATTGTAGGAAGGAGGGACATGACACTAAGTTTTGTAAAAGTAAACCTGCTGGATTTGCTGCTATGAAAAAGGGGAACCAGGAAGTAAAGGACAAACCTGCTGGACAGCAGGAACCTTATCACCCCCAGTTTGTGAGGATGTTGTATGCAATGATGTCACCATTAGGTGCCTGTATGATACAGGTTTAGATTTTGATGCTGTCGTGAGCTCGCACTTGGTGAACCCAGATCAGTATACCACAGAAACAGTGGAGATACAATGGGCCACCAAGGACCTACCACTCCTGAAACTTCCCATTGCAAGGATAACAGTGAAAACTCGCTATGTGGAAGGGATAATCAGAGCAGCAGTGATAGACGCACCCATCTACCCTCTGATATTGGGGTGTCGTTATGTCTACTTGGGGAATCCCAAGAGACCTGTGGTCTTGGCAGCAGTCCAGACCAGATCACAATCCAGAAAGGAAGAAGATGAACCTATAAATACTCATCCAGAGGAGATGAGGATGGCACAGGCCGAAGATAGGTCACTGAAGCCGTGCTATAAGAAACTCCCAAAGAGCCATACTCCTCCTAATAAAGGAGAATTCTATATGAAGAATAAATTGTTGTATAGGAAGGCCGGCACTGGTTCAGCTGGTCACGGACAGCTGGTCCTTCCCAGTTCATATAGGGAAAAGGTGATGGAGTTAGGTCTTACTATCCCCTTCAGTGGTCACATGGGGATTAGTGCAACAGGACAGCGTATAGCTTGTCATTATTTCTGGCCAGGGATAACGGAAGACATAAAGAGATATGTAAAATCCTGTCCCGAATGCCAGAGAGTAGCTCCAAAGCAATGGACTGCTCCAGCAACTCTTGGGGAAATGCCCATAGTGGGAACCCCTTTTGAGAGAGTTGCAGTGGATATTGTGGGACCTCTCACTCGGACCAAGAGGAGGAACAGTTACATCCTTACTCTGGTAGACACTTGTTCTATGTGGGGAGAGGCGGTAGCCCTGTCGTCAATCGATTCGAAACATGAGGCAGAGGCATTACTTACGATATTCACAAGGTTAGGATTCCCGCATCAAATCTTGACTGATAATGGCTCTCAGTTCAAGGGGAAACTAACAGAAGAGATTTTCAGGTTGTTTCAAGCCAAGCACTTTCATTGTAGTCCGTATCACCCCCAAGGGAACGGCCAGGTAGAGAGGTTCAATGAGACTCTCATTTCTATCTTGAGAAAGCTGGCACATGAGAAACCTGATACGTGGGACCAATACTTGCCCACCGCGTTGTTTGCGTACCGGGAAGTACCACATAATTCAACCGGAATGGCACCCGCAACACTGTTATTTGGGAGGCCAATAAAAGGTCCTCTCGAAGCTTTGTTAAGGACCTGGACAGATGAGAAGGCAGAGGAGACTGTTACCTCATATTATCAATATGTGAACGAACTGACCACTCGTTTAAAAACTAGTTGGAAACTGGCAAATGATAATTTGAGACAAGCCAGGAAAAAGCATGCTGCTTATTATAATAAGAAAGCTAAGGATAGGGAACTTGCTGTAGGGGAGAAGGTACTTCTTCTATTGCCAGGCAGCAACAATAAACTTCAGATCGGATGGCAAGGGCCATACACAGTTTTGGAAAAGGTATCCAGAACAAATTATAAGATAGACAAAAAGGGAAAGGAAAAAGTCTATCATGTGAACCTTTTGAAGGAATATCTGGACAGACAAATCCAGGAAAGAACACACCTATTGGCCTTGTCTATCGCAACCGAAATGAAAAATGACCCTCTCTCCTCATTCGAATATCCACTGAAAACCAGTGAAACGTTTGCACAGGTGAAGATCAGTAATCACCTGACAAAAGGACAGAAGGAGAAGGTTCAACAGGTCCTTGAGAAACATACAGATGAGTTAACGGATAAACCGGGGCACACATACTTGTTGGAATATGATATGAAACTACTAGACCCATCACCTATCTGTATGAGGCCCTATTCTATTCCTTTCGCTAAGGAAAAAGCTTTGAAAGAGGAGATAGATTATTTGTTACAAGAAGGGATTATTTCTCACAGTGAGTCTCCTTATAGTTCCTGTGTGGTTTTGTTGCGGAAACCATCGGGAGAACATAGACTGTGCATAGATTACAGGAAACTGAATGCTGTCACAGAAGGTCAGGTGGATCCATTACCTGATACTACTCAACTATTTGCCAGGCTGAACAAGGCAAAATATTTTTCTAAGGTGGATCTTAGCAAAGGCTATTACCAAATTCCAGTAAAGCCTGAGGTTCGACCTTATTTAGCATTTAGCACCTCGGAAGATCATTATGAGTTCAACATGTTACCGTTTGGGTTGAAAAATGCCCCGAGTGTGTTTTCAAGGATGATGCGAAAATTATTGGATCCCCTGAAGTGACGCAAGGAATGTGGGCCTAGGCGCTACATTGTTGCAAAGGTCCTCCTCACAAGATGGAGAATTGAACCCAGTTGCTTATGCAAGCCGCAAGTTGAAAAAGGCGGAAAAAAAATTATTCAACAATTGAAAAGGAATGTCTAGCTTTGATATGGGCTATAAAAAAATTCCAGATTTATTTATATGGCAGGACATTTGTGGTCCAAACGGATCATTCACCTCTCGTATTCCTGTCACAGGCCAAGCATGAAAATTCCAGATTATTGAGATGGTCTTTATTATTGCAGCCATACTCATTTCTGATTGAATATATTCCCGGCCCTCAGAACGTAGGTGCAGACTTTTTGAGTAGACATCCTTATGATGAAGATCAGAGAAACGCTTAAGACTTCATTGAGCTAAGTTATCTCGCAGATTATAACCTGCAAATGAATGCATGTTTTAGGATGGGAGGTGTGTAGTAAAATCTGCGAGAATAATCGCTCGTTTTAGTAAGATTTTAGTCATAAAATGATAATAAATAAACCCGCCCTATTGTGCCTGACGGTGATACTCTCACACGCCAGCATAGCGCTGAATTTTGTACCATGGAACGGCTTAAAACCGATCCCACCGTTTAAACCTACTCGCTTTCCTTGTGATGTACATTTTTAACATTTTGCCCGATCTGATAGAGACTGCGGCAAGACTTACAATTAACGATTTTGCGGAAGTGTGCCGCCAAACTACTGTCTGAATTAACGTAATATTTAACTTTAACGCTGGTAATAAGTAGTAATCCTTACATTTTTTGGTAGTGTAACACGAGACAACAGTTATAATTAACGCAAATTCTTACCCCGCCACGCAAAACCCAGCTTCGCTTGACATTACAAAGATCCAATGATAAGCATGACGACTACAAAGATCCAATGATAAGCATGACTACACAGATCCAAAGATAAACATGACGACTACAAAGATCCAATGATAAGCATGACTACAAAGATCCAATGATAAGCATGACGACTACAAAGATCCAATGATAAGCATGACTACACAGATCCAATGATAAGCATGACGACTACAAAGATCCAATGATAAGCATGACTACAAAGATCCAATTAAAAGCATGACTACAAAGATCCAATGATAAGCATGACTACAAGGATCCAATGATAAGCACGACGACTACAAAGATCCAATGATAAGCATGACGACTACAAAGATCCAATGATAAGCATGACTACAACGATCCAATGATAAGCATGACGACTACAAAGATCCAAAGATAAGCACGACGACTACAAAGATACAATGATAAGCATGACGACTACAAAGATACAATGATAAGCATGACGACTACAAAGATCCAATGATAAGCATGACTACAAAGATCCAATGATAAGCATGACTACAAAGATCCAATGATAAGCATGACTACAAAGATCCAATGATACGCATGACGACTACAAAGATCCAATGATAAGCATGACTACAAAGATTCAATGATAAGCATGACTACAAAGATCCAATGATAAGCATGACTACAAAGATCCAATGATAAGCACGACGACTACAAAGATCCAATGATAAGCATGACTACAAAGATCCAATGATAAGCATGACTACAAAGATCCAATGATAAGCATGACGACTACAAAGATCCAATGATACGCATGACGACTACAAAGATCCAATGATAAGCATGACGCAAACAAAGATCCAATGATAATCATGACAACTACAAAGATCCAATGATAAGCATGACTACAAAGATCCAATGATAAGCATGACGACTACAAAGATCCAATGATAAGCATGACTACACAGATCCAGTGATAAGCATGACGACTACAAAGATCCAATGATAAGCATGACTACAAAGATCCAATTAAAAGCATGACTACAAAGATCCAATGATAAGCATGACTACAAGGATCCAATGATAAGCACGACGACTACAACGATCCAATGATAAGCATGACGACTACAAAGATCCAATGATAAGCATGACTACAACGATCCAATGATAAGCATGACGACTACAAAGATCCAAAGATAAGCACGACGACTACAAAGATACAATGATAAGCATGACGACTACAAAGATACAATGATAAGCATGACGACTACAAAGATCTAATGATAAGCATGACTACAAAGATCCAATGATAAGCATGACTACAAAGATCCAATGATAAGCATGACTACAAAGATCCAATGATACGCATGACGACTACAAAGATCCAATGATAAGCATGACTACAAAGATTCAATGATAAGCATGACTACAAAGATCCAATGATAAGCATGACTACAAAGATCCAATGATAAGCACGACGACTACAAAGATCCAATGATAAGCATGACTACAAAGATCCAATGATAAGCATGACTACAAAGATCCAATGATAAGCATGACGACTACAAAGATCCAATGATACGCATGACGACTACAAAGATCCCATGATAATCATGACGCAAACAAAGATCCAATGATAATCATGACAACTACAAAGATCCAATGATAAGCATGACTACAAAGATCCAATGAAGCTGATATGGAATGAAAATGAAGGAGTTGACCACATGATAATTAATGACGTCATCATGACATGCAGCAGACAGTGCACATTATAATTATTTTTCCCTCCTCGTCGCATTTTGGCGGGTTACTTGCTCGTTTTAAAATAATGTTATTACTATGTACATGATATTCTAACATTCTTCCCAAGCAGCAGTACTGACTACTCTAATTTTTCTTTGGCAGTCTCGTCTAACTGCCCGGCTTTCGTTACCGGTACATGTTCAAGCTAGAACAGGTATCATACACTCTGGTTGAAACAGACTATAGTACATTTACAGGGAGGCGAGAATGAGCAAGATGTCTCCAATTATCGTTATTATAAGTCGTTATTACGCCAGAAAGAAGATTAACACTTTCAATTCACATCAGTCCTGACATTTTCATATATCTCCTGTTCTGTCTTTATTTATTTCTGATATTTTACCGTCTATCCGTCATCAAGTAGGCCTCTGGGTTTACCATTCTCACTACATTTCTGTGGGATACAAGCCATTGTTTGTGATGACAGTAGTCTCTTTTCATGTGTAGAAAATGACCGACTTTCTCCCCCCCCCCCCCCCCCCATACCTCCACAAGATTCGTCAAATGATGTCAAGAGCAAGGGCTTTATTTTTACTTACATTAAATTGTTGTCTTTCTTATTGTATCTTCAAATAGTGTTTTTAAATACTCTTCTTGAAGCTTGGCCTTCAAATCCCACGGGGCCGCTTACTATTTTCCTTTCCCTTGTCCATGTTTGTGCTTCATACAAAAAGAAAGGTTCACTTCTCTGGGTGTTTTTAGTCTTCCTCTACCTCTCTTACCCTGGAGATTCTGGAACAAGGACTGTCACGTGATGCTATCAGCATTAGAGGACACTCCCTTACTGGGTGTTGTACGAGTATCTATCGTCAGCGTTCTCTTCTTATCTCTTGTTCCCCTGGTACTTGTATTGTTCTTGTTATCAGTTTCATATTGGTGAAGTTATCATACCATTTTAATCCTTCAGTGATTGGTGAAGTTATCATACCATTTTAATCCTTCAGTGATTGGTGAAGTTATCATACCATTTTAATCCTTCAGTGATTGGTGAAGTTATCATACCATTTTAATCCTTCAGTGATTGGTGAAGTTGTCATACCATTTTAATCCTTCAGTGATTAATAAAGTTATCATACCATTTTAATCTTTCAGTGATTGGTGAAGTTATCATACCATTTTAATCCTTCAGTGATTGGTGAGGTTATCATACCATTTTAATCCTTCAGTGATTGGTGAGGTTATCATACCATTTTAATCCTTCAGTGATTGGTGAAGTTATCATACCATTTTAATCCTTCAGTGATTGGTGAAGTTATCATACCATTTTAATCCTTCAGTGATTGGTGAAGTTATCATACCATTTTAATCCTTCAGTGATTGTGAAGTTATCATACCATTTTAATCCTTCAGTGATTGGTGAAGTTATCATACCATTTTAATCCTTCAGTGATTGGTGAAGTTATCATACCATTTTAATCCTTCAGTGATTGGTGAAGTTATCATACCATTTTAATCCTTCAGTGATTGGTGAAGTTATCATACCATTTTAATCCTTCAGTGATTGGTGAAGTTATCATACCATTTTAATCCTTCAGTTATTGGTGAAGTTATCATACCATTTCAATCCTTCGGTTATTGGTGAAGTTATCATACCATTTTAATCCTTCAGTGATTGGTGAAGTTATCATACCATTTCAATCCTTTGGTTATTGGTGAAGTTATCATACCATTTCAATCCTTCGGTTATTGGTGAAGTTATCATACCATTTCAATCCTTCGGTTATTGGTGAAGTTATCATACCATTTCAATCCTTTGTTTATTGGTGAAGTTATCATACCATTTTAATCCTTCGGTTATTAGTGAAGTTATCATACCATTTTAATCCTTCGGTTATTGGTGAAGTTATACCATTTTAATATTCGGTTATTGTTGAAGTTATCATACCATTTCCATCCTTCAGTTATTGGTGAAGTTATCATACCATTTTAATCCTTCGGTTATTGGTGAAGTTATCATAACATTTTAATCCTTCGGTTATTGGTGAAGTTATCATACCATTTCAATCCTTCGGTTATTGGTGAAGTTATAATACCATTTCAATCCTTCGGTTATTGGTGAAGTTATAATACCCAATTTTAATCCTTCGGTTATTGATGAAGTTATCATACCATTTCAATCCTTCGGTTATTGGTGAAGTTATCATACCATTTCAATCCTTCAGTTATTGGTGAAGTTATCATACCATTTTAATCCCTCGGTTATTGGTGAAGTTATCATACCATTTTAATCCTTCAGTGATTGGTGAAGTTATTATTGGTGAAGTTATCATACCATTTCAATCCTTCGGTTATGTGTGAAGTTATCATACCATTTTAATCCTTCAGTGATTGGTGAAGTTATCATACCATTTCAATCCTTTGGTTATTGGTGAAGTTATCATACCATTTCAATCCTTCGGTTATTGGTGAAGTTATCATACCATTTCAATCCTTCGGTTATTGGTGAAGTTATCATACCATTTCAATCCTCCAGTTATTGGTGAAGTTATCATACCATTTTAATCCTTCAGTGATTGGTGAAGTTATCATACCATTTCAATCCTTCGGTTATTGGTGAAGTTATCATACCATTTTAATCCTTCGGTTATTGGTGAAGTTATCATATCATTTTAATCCTTCGGTTATTGGTGAAGTTATCATATCATTTTAATCCTTTGGTTATTGGTGAAGTTATCATACCATTTTAATCCTTCGGTTATTGGTGAAGTTATCATACCATTTCAATCCTTCGGTTATTGGTGAAGTTATCATACCATTTTAATCCTTCAGTGATTGGTGAAGTTATCATACCATTTCAATCCTTCGGTTATTGGTGAAGTTATCATACCATTTTAATCCTTCGGTTATTGGTGAAGTTATCATATCATTTTAATCCTTCAGTTATTGGTGAAGTTATCATATCATTTTAATCCTTTGGTTATTGGTGAAGTTATCATACCATTTTAATCCTTCGGTTATTGGTGAAGTTATCATACCATTTTAATCCTTCGGTTATTGGTGAAGTTACCATACCATTTCAATCCTTCGGTTATTGGTGAAGTTATCATACCCAATTTTAATCCTTCGGTTATTGATGAAGTTATCATACCATTTTAATCCTTCAGTTACTGGTGAAGTTATCACACCATTTTAATCCTTCAGTTATTGGTGAAGTTATCATACCATTTCAATCTTTCGGTTATTGGTGAAGTTATCATACCATTTTAATCCTTCGGTTATTGGTGAAGTTATCATACCATTTTAATCCTTCGGTTATTGGTGAAGTTATCATACCATTTTAATCCTTCGGTTATTGGTGAAGTTATCATACCATTTTAATCCTTCGGTTATTGGTGAAGTTATACCATTTTAATCCTTCGGTTATTGGTGAAGTTATCATACCATTTTAATCCTTTGGTTATTGGTGAAGTTATCATACCATTTTAATCCTTCGGTTATTGGTGAAGTTATCATACCATTTTAATCCTTCGGTTATTGGTGAAGTTATCATACCATTTTAATCCTTCGGTTATTGGTGAAGTTATCATACCATTTTAATCCTTCGGTTATTGGTGAAGTTATCATACCATTTTAATCCTTCGGTTATTGGTGAAGTTATCATACCATTTTAATCCTTCGGTTATTGGTGAAGTTATCATACCATTTTAATCCTTCGGTTATTGGTGAAGTTATCATACCATTTTAATCCTTCGGTTATTGGTGAAGTTATCATACCATTTTAATCCTTCGGTTATTGGTGAAGTTATCATACCATTTTAATCCTTCGGTTATTGGTGAAGTTATCATACCATTTTAATCCTTCGGTTATTGGTGAAGTTATCATACCATTTTCCTTTGGTTATTGGTGAAGTTATCATACCATTTTAATCCTTCGGTTATTGGTGAAGTTATCATACCATTTTAATCCTTCGGTTATTGGTGAAGTTATCATACCATTTTAATCCTTCGGTTATTGGTGAAGTTATCATACCATTTTAATCCTTCGGTTATTGGTGAAGTTATCATACCATTTTAATCCTTCGGTTATTGGTGAAGTTATCATACCATTTTAATCCTTTGGTTATTGGTGAAGTTATCATACCATCCTTTGGTTTTTAATCCTTTGGTTATTGGTGAAGTTATCATACCATTTTGGTTATTGGTGAAGTTATACCATTTTAATCCTTTGGTTATTGGTGAAGTTATCATACCATTTTAATCCTTTGGTTATTGGTGAAGTTATCATACCATTTTAATCCTTCGGTTATTGGTGAAGTTATCATACCATTTTAATCCTTCGGTTATTGGTGAAGTTATCATACCATTTTAATCCTTCGGTTATTGGTGAAGTTATCATACCATTTTAATCCTTCGGTTATTGGTGAAGTTATCATACCATTTTAATCCTTCGGTTATTGGTGAAGTTATCATACCATTTTAATCCTTTGGTTATTGGTGAAGTTATCATACCATTTTAATCCTTTGGTTATTGGTGAAGTTATCATACCATTTTAATCCTTTGGTTATTGGTGAAGTTATCATACCATTTTAATCCTTTGGTTATTGGTGAAGTTATACCATTTTAATCCTTTGGTTATTGGTGAAGTTATCATACCATTTTAATCCTTTGGTTATTGGTGAAGTTATCATACCATTTTAATCCTTTGGTTATTGGTGAAGTTATCATACCATTTTAATCCTTTGGTTATTGGTGAAGTTATCATACCATTTTAATCCTTCGGTTATTGGTGAAGTTATCATACCATTTTAATCCTTCGGTTATTGGTGAAGTTATCATACCATTTTAATCCTTCGGTTATTGGTGAAGTTATCATACCATTTTAATCCTTCGGTTATTGGTGAAGTTATCATACCATTTTAATCCTTCGGTTATTGGTGAAGTTATCATACCATTTTAATCCTTCGGTTATTGGTGAAGTTATCATACCATTTTAATCCTTCGGTTCGAAGCAAGAACATATTTATGAAAGTCTGTAATTTTTTTATTGTTGTTTTCGTCAGTGTACTCCATGTTTCAGGTGGATTAACTTTTTTGTTGTAGTTATCGATCATGTAGTCCTGGCTGCATTATTCTGTGTAACTTTTCTCTCCTTCTTCCCACTCATTCTTATTCCTCGTGGGTTACCCGCCCTGTTGATTCGTGGGAACTGTTCCAGGTGATTATGTTGTAGGACACAGGATATTTTTGGTTGCCATGGAATTTCTCATTATAATTGGAAAATGTATCATATCCAAACCTCAACGACTTTTATATTTGGCCACACGCCATAATATGAACAACGGACTTTTTGCCTAAGTTGAACGGGACGCACCTCGCCAAAAACGACGCAAAACTCCAATTAAGGAAAAAAAAAAGCGCAGCAGGGTATACTGGGTACGATGATGTATTATTGCCCATTAGATTTGGAATGATAGGGTCGTGGTTTGATGCTGCTCTTGTTTATTTCTAGTGACCAATGAAATCTTGACAGTTGTTGATGAGTTAACGGGTTCAAAGATTGTTCGCTGTCTTTATACAAGACTACACAATCGACTCCAACTACAGCTTCAACATGACAATGTTCATAGTCAGTCTTCCACTTTGGAGGCTGGAGTCATACATTTTAAAAACGAAATGAGTTTTTGACAGCAAGAGGCAGCACAATACATTCAATATAAAGAAGAAAGTTGAGTTTATGACAGAGTCACATATCTAACATGCAGAAGAAATATGAGTTTTTGAAACTGAGGCTGCGCCTTACATGCAAGCCGCAGGAGAAATGTGAGTTTTGAGGTGGCAGTCTGGCGTTATAAAGCTAAAACTATAGAGGAAACATTTATGATTCCGAGTAAACAGCTTTTGTTGTCGCGCAAAAGGAGCAGAATTGCATGGCTATAAAGAGTGCTTTGTGTTTTGTCTTCAGAGGTATTTTTCATGTGAATCGATTTCTCGAGTTTCAGCATTGTCGCTCGCGCCATTCGGAGTACTGCCCGTTAGCTGCCCCCTATTGCATTACAGGCATACCTCAGAGATATTGCGGGTTCGGTTCCAGACCACCACAATAAAGAGAATATCGCAATATCTCACACTTTTATTTTTTTTGGCTTCCCAGTGCATATAAAAGCCTAAAATCATGTTTACATTATATCTATTAAGTGCGCAATAGCGCTAGGTCTAAAAAAAAAACAACAATGTACTGTAAAATTAAAAATACTTTATTGCTAAAAAAATGCTAATATTCATCAACTGAGCCTTCAGCGAATTGTAATTTTTTTGCTGGTGGAGAGCCAAAATCTGTGGGAAGAAGAAGATTTCCTTTTCCGGGCACGCCAATCGGTTTGCGGGAAGTTTCCTTCAGGGAAGTACCTAGGTTTAATTTTTATATTTTTTTATATTTATTTAGGTTCTTATGTGTCCTATCTAGCCTTCACTTTCTTTGAACATTAATAACACATAAGGAAGGGAAACCCGAGGCCTGTAAACAGTAAATTAATATTAGACAAACATAAAGGTGTGTTTTCAGGCACTCGTAAGAAATAAAGAAGTAGAACACTTAGACAACAGAAAAACAACAGACGTGAGTGGCTTATACAAGCGAATCACACTAACCTCACGGCCAGCTAGGCATCCCTAGGTATGCCTAGCTGGCCGTGAGGTTAGTGTGATTCGTTTGTATAGCTAGGCGGTGTTGTCGTACGGAAGGTACGGGGTTCGAACCCTGGGTAAGCCACTCACGTCTGTTGTTTTTCTGTTATCTAAGTGTTCTACTTCTTTGTAATAGGATTACTGTACCCTCAAGCACGTCGTACAAGGCGACTAACAAGAGATTGTGCGTGAGATAGGCAACATGATTACGTCAAACAAATGGGCTCAGAAACCATTTACTGTAAGAGTATGTCAATGCTTGGTGCAGGCCTCCTGCAAGGGGGACCACTCTACTGGTGGCTCAATGCACGGTATGGAGCACAAACGAAAATCGTGAAGACAAATACGTCTTCAGATATGAAACAAAGAACTAGTACTAGTGGGTTGCTGGGTCTACCGTTATTACAGCACCAGTTGTTAGTGACTGTCTATGATAACCTGTGTCAAGTTTAGCCTTATCGGAGCAGTCCGGTGAGATAGCCGAAGTCATATTTCACCCACGTTACAGCAATCCCCATACCTGTCACGGTATTGACATCTAAGGCTTCCCTGTACTCGTATCCGTCATTTAAGCCATTTTATTATGTCAAGCAATATACGTCTTTCTTTGCCTCTCGTGCGTTGTTACTGTTTTATCTCATCATTTAAGCCACGTGAACTAGAAATAACAAGAATATTCACATTACCAGAATATCAGTCTTCTCAGGAGACAGCTGAGTGAGTGTACAACTGTAGGAACATAGATTGGGTTTTATCGCATACCTCATAACATGAGCACAGTAGATGTATGTCCTACAACAAATACTTCTAGTTAACTTTGTGTTCATTTTTATCTATCTGAATGTTGCTACTTGACAAGTCTTCCATGCTATAAATATTTCATATCAGTTCTTTTCCCTATCATTCCATCTTGGTTTGGTTTGGTTTTAAAGACTATCTTCACTGCACACGGACAACTCCATAAGTGCTCAGATCTCCTCTCTTAGATCACACACCAAGGATCTCAGCACAGAGGGCGAACTCCGCAGCACCGGCCAGCACCCCAATGTGTGTGTGTAGGCCTATATATGATTCACTTACTTACTTAGTCGTTCCCCTTCTACCGTGAGGTGTAGAGGTTTGGAAGAGAGAGCGCCAGACTATCCTATCGGCTGTCTTCCTCCCGGCATGGTTCCATTCTAGTCCTCGATCCTTCAAAGATTGTCTAATGTTGTCCTCCCAGCGGACTCTGGGTCGTCCTCGGGGTCTGGATCCTTGGCTCTTTGTTTCCCATACTTGTCGTGGTATCCGATCTTCTCCCATTCTGCAGACATGGCCAAACCATCTTAATTGGGACTGTTCTACTTGGGTCTGCAGGGGGTAGGATTTAAGGCCTTGACGTATCGTCTGGTTGCGTACCATGTCTCTTCTTGTTACTTCAACCACCTTCCTCAGATACCTCATTTCTGAGGTTTGGATCTGGCTTTCATGGGTTGTAGTCATTGCCCATGACTCGCATCCGTATGTCAAGACTGGGACATAGGTGGAGCGGTATACAGCCATCTTCGTTTTCTTACCAACCTCTCTCTTGCTGAGGAATCTTCGATTTATGGCCTGAAAAAGTCTCCCAGCTGCTGCTTTTCGAGTGGCTAACTCTTCTTTGATGCCTCCCTTTCGGTCTATAATAGCTCCGAGGTATTTAAAGTGGTCGACCTGCTCCAGGACCTGTTCTCCCAGCTTAATCTGATGTTTTCTTTCTTCTCGTGATATCACCATGGATTCTGTTTTAGAGCTGCTTATGACCATCCCTCTCTTCTCCAGCTCTTCCTTCCAGACTTGCAGGTTGGATTGGAGATGTGCCTCTGATTTAGCAATCAGGGCAACATCATCAGCAAATGCCAGCTCCGACATATAGACCTGTCTCATCTTCCAGTACCCCACTGAATACTTTCTTGTTCTCTCCTTACATGCCTTGATGACATCGTCCATAAGGAGTATGAAGAGGTAAGGTGATAGGATATCACCTTGTCTTACACCAGTGGTGGTCCTGAACTCTTCCGACTTATGGTTTGCTGTCCTCACATAATTTCTGCAAGACTTGTAGAAGCTCTGTATAGCATGAATCAGAGGTGCTGGAATATTCTTCCTTGCCAAACAGTCCCAAAGTTTGCTCCAGGGGACCCTGTCAAACGCCTTTTCCAGATCTATGAAACAAAGATGCATCTCACTCTTATACTCAAGGGCCTTTTCACTCAGCTGTCTGAGTGTGAAGATTAGGTCTTGAGTACTTCGATTTGCTCGGAATCCGCACTGGACCTCATCCAATTGTGGCTCAGCTAGGCGTCGGAGTCTCTGCTCTAGGATTCTAGAGTAGATTTTACCAGGGACACTGAGAAGGGATATGCCTCTATGGTTTCCACACTGTCGATTGTCACCCTTTTTAAAAATTGGTGTTATAATGGCAATCTCCCAATCCTTTGGTATGGTCTTGTTGTACCACGCTGCCTGTAAAACTCTTAAGAGTAATAGGTCGCCTGATGCTCCCATGAACTTAACCATTTCTGGTGTTATACCATCATGCCCTGCTGCTTTGCCCAACTTGATTTTCTCCAGTGCTGCCTTCAGTTCTTCCATCTTTATGTCATCTTCACCATCATTGGTTTTCTCTTCTGTGCTAGTGTTTATCATTTCTGATGCTTCACCATGCTCACCATCCAGGAGTTCTGAGAAATATTCTTTCCATCTTCCCATTACTTCCTTTGGGGCAGTAAGCAATTTGCCTTGCTTGTCCTTTATAAATTTGAGAGGGCATTGTTTTTCTTTCCTCATGTTCTTTAGGGTCTTATAGAACAATTTCTGGTTTTCTTGTGCATCTTTTTCTAGCTTTTCTCCAAATTCTTCCCAGGACTTCTGTTTTGCTGCTAGCACTTTGTTCTTTGCTTTTGTTCTGAGTGTCACATATTCTCTATATTTTTCCATTTGTCCTGTTGTGTTTTTAGCTCCTAAGTATTGTTTCCATGCCATTTTCTTCTCTCTTATTTTCTCTTTGACTTCCTCTGTCCACCAAGGTGTCCTCTTTCTCTTGTTTCCAAGTCGGACTTCACCGCATGCTTCTGCAGCAGCTGTCTTTATGATATCCTTGAATTTAATCCAGAGGGTTTCCAAGTCATCAGGTCGTTCTTCTGTGTTGCTCACCGCTGCAGCAATAAGCCCCTGATATCTGGTCTTAATTTCTGGCTCTCTCAGCTTGTAGGTCCTAATGCTCATTTCTCCTGCTCGTTTACTTGGTTTCTTGCGTGATGTTGGACAGTTCCTAGGCTGAGCAACTCTTTCAGTTGTTCTTTTGATTGTTAGCAGGTAGTGATCACTTCCAATCTCTGGCCCCCTCCAGACTCTAGCATCTCGGACATATTTGAATTAGCTTCTCCGAACAATGGCATAGTCGATCACTGACTTCTCATTCTTTGTTGGTTCACATCTAGTGTATGCATGTATGCGCTTATGGGGGAACTTTGTGTTTGTAATGATCAGATTCTGCTCACTGCAGAATCTAAGGAGTCGCTTTCCATTGTCATTGAGAGTATCTTCTCCATATCTTCCGATAACTCCACCCCATCTAGCATGGTCATTTCCAACTCTGGCATTAAAATCTCCGAGCATGATAACTTCATCTAGGCAGTCATCCACTGTCCTTTGAAGCAGCTCGAAGAATTCCTCCTTGACCTCTGCTCTCTCATCCTCATTTGGCCCATACACTATGACCAGGTTGACTATGGTTTCTCCTTCTTTTAGTTTAACAACCATAATGCGCTCCGAGACAAAGTTCCATCCTTTGATACTATCTTTTTGATTTTGGGCCACAATGCAACCCACGCCCCCTTTAGCTCTTTCAGACATGGGTACACCACTGTAGAGCAGCGTGTTGCCATCGAGATCCATGACTCCTTGTCCTTTTTTCTTTGTTTCCGTTATAGCCAGGATTTCTAGTTTTGCTTTCCTCATCTCTTCCACCAGCTCCTCTTCCTTCCCATTTATACTTCTTGTGTTCCAAGTTCAATAAGTCGTAGTCCGTAGTCCGTTCCAGTTCGTCGCCTTTAGAATCAGTCCAGTTTTCTCTCTTCTGTTGCTAGTAATCGTGATTTAAAGCAAACAGGTGATTGGCCTGTTGTGCCTTTGCATGGTGGAGGGGCTGCCTCCTTACGGCCTCCATGCAGGCCGCCCTCCTCCTTTTTCATCCGGGCTTGGGACCGGCATTGGCGGATATATGATTCACACATTCTATAAATATTTTTGTAGTGGGTAGTTTTCTCATTTTTAAATCTTTGCCAGGGCAGCGGCCTGATAGGCCTTCTCTTTACGATTTCCAACTGCCGTGGGATTTTTAACGTGCGCAACTTGCACACGGGACCTCCTATATTTTTGCCTTTATCCGAGAAGGCTAGGCATCTGATCTCAGTGCCCAAAAGACCGGGGGGAGTATGATATCATTAGGACCACTGGTTCTGAAAAAAAAATGCCACCAATTATATTCTTTCAAGTGGGAATCGAACCCGGTACCTCTAGAATTCGAGGCGGACGCCATACCTCTTAGCCACTCCGACCCCCATTCCATCCTGAGAATTCGTAAATACTATAATTATTTAATTATCTCTGATGCCTCATCTCCATATTCAACATTCTTTTGAAAGAGTGCATGCAGAGAATCATGGTTTTTTTTTTTTTCTCGTTTTCCCGGAACGAATTAACTCTTTACAGAAACCGTTGTTCTCCCTTTATTTCTGTTGTATTTATAATTAGTTTTTCAAATATATGTGCAGTATCTTCTTCGGGATTCTGTATGACACTGCTTTCTGACGTAACAAGACTTGAATTGTGCATTCAGAAGGAGAGGTTACCCATTTACAAGTTAATACTATCATAAAAAAGAAAAGCAGTGGGCTGTAAGGCTCGAACTGGAAGAAAAAACTGAAGGCCTACATTCAGAAAGAACTCTGATTTCGTTAGGAGCGACTTGCAGAAAGCTCCCCAAGCTAAAGTCACGACCACAGTAAACTAATACATCTGAAAACCGACTGGATGCCGTCTATAGGAAAACTAGATAAAAACAGCAATGAGTCAACATCAAATAAATGCTAAGACACCATATAAAAAGTCGTTTTCTCTAATATTCGAAGCCAGTCATTGACACACAAAATCGTGCCCGTTATGAACTACATTACATCAGATTGTCGTAAACAATGAATCTAGGCAGTTGGCACGAACAGGAAGTCTCGGCATAAGATAACCAATGATGGTAAATGAGCACAGGTAAAAAGGGAAGCAGAGAAAAAAATATGTCAAATAAACAACACATATTTACAAATTGCTGATAATATTTTACAGCACACTTTCAGATCCGGGAAATCAAATATTAAAATTACACATGGTTAAAGCATCCGTGATGTGGTATGGCTCACGAGCCATCAAGATGAATGAGGACCGTCGAACTAGTTGATCAGCACAACAGCAAGATCGACATAAATACACTTTTGTCTAACAGGAAAATACCACACCAAATAATATGCCTCGAATCGGAAAACCTGTGGAGGTACAATTAGGCAGAGTGACCTCAACAATAACACTAGACAAAGTAAAAGATGACCATCTGGAGGAATAATTCAAAGCCTTACACACAGCAGAAGCTATCAAGAAATAATTCAGACTACGCTCTATTTACTGAGCCGCCCTGGTGCCCAAAGATTTATGAACATTCTTGATTGTTGAAAGGGCACACTGAGTGGTAACATACACCAAATAGAAAAACAAACAATGAACAAGAAATTAAAATTACGGTTTGCGAATAATAAAGACAAATACATTTACAAATGTGTGACAGAATTGTCCGTTCTCTTTTCCTAGCATTCATGTATATCGCCAACATTATTGCTTCACGTCTCATTTTCTGTACTTAATTATTGTTTACACTCCCTTCCCTCAATTCTTGTCATGTTGGACCATCTTTTGCTGATTACGGTAATCAATGACTTTGGTTTTAACCCATATTGACACATGGGATCTGTAGAGAGAAGTGTGGTTTACTAATGTGGAACACATTTCTTACCAGACAGTGAGTGCATGGACGCGCCCGATTAAGAAGTAAACACCTTGGGATGACCACAGACGATTAACGTATCATTGATAATAGTTCTGATTGACTAGTTTTGTTGATTGTTGGCTAGACCAGGTAAATGTCACAATACTTTCCGGACAGATTTGTCGGACGCTAATTATCCATCTTGAAAGAGATTACCTGTGATATATTATGAAGTCGTGAGTGTAAACATGACCAATAATAGACGGAAGCTGACATACCATATATGGAAAGGTGACTTGAAAACAATACATTTTTTGCGGGAATTTTCCGTGAGAGGTAGGAGGAATATACCCCACTAAAATATACGCAAATTTCAAGCTACTGGCTTGACATTTGAGGTGTTAAAATACAACATTTCTGATTGGAGCCTTGTCATATAGTAGCTATCTGGTTGCGTGCCGAATGTTACCATATAATTTAGCACCTTTTGAGTTTACGGCACTGTGAAATTCAACCAGTCAAGAAGACAGCCAAACAAGCCAGAGTATGAAATATGATCAGGATTCCATTTTAAAGGACCGGACAACGTGTTTGAGCATCTTGTGGATTTACACACCAACTCTTCATTTATTAATACGGATAGCCCGGAATCCTAGGAACCTGAAAAGTAAGTCATAGTTGGATTCTATTTGTAAAGTAATACCCCAGAAAACGTGTAAGAGGCATCTGAACCAAGTTGCCGAAACTAATTATCTGAGCCAGAAGTCTGTATTACCAAAGATATTTTGGGGTAAGGTGCACATTTTATAATTCTATATTTTGCATGTATTAACATGTGAAAATTGCTAGTGGATGTTCCTGTCATACGAGGCTGGCAACCTCAGCATATAGAATATGGTTGCATGAATCACCACTGTAAGAACCGGCGAATGCTTCATGCTGGTTTCTCATAGAGAACCAAAAGCAGAGGTAGTCTCAAGTTCCATATGGAGCAGGGAGTGGATGATGACAGAAATAATGTACATAAATATTATATTAACCTTTTCAACCAGTGTAAATGTATATGTAAACATGTTTTATATAAATGCAATGGGTGTTTTCTGCTCCCTGGGATTAACATTAATGCTCAGAGAGGCAGATGGGATGGTGGAATGACAGGGAGTACACCTGATATTCGTGACAGGAAACCCAATACTCAGGAGGGTATGTATCTCTCTCTTATTTCATGATACTAGTCGGTGGTACTAATTGGTGGAACTAGTCTGTGGAACAAGTGTGTAGTATAAGTGGCCTTCACTCAAAGCTAGATACCTAAAGCAGATGGGTCTTAACAGATGCTGGACCATTTTCGCAATTACCCCACGATACTACGAGGGACGTGTTGTGGCCATACTGACAGCTAAGTACACATTCAGAGCTGCCAAGTGAACTTTTTTCTTTAAGAAAATTTACAAAAACCCCTATCCAGATCATCACCAGTGATGACATTGTAAAGAAGATTATTAATTCACCCACACCATTATTTATGTTAGATTTGTTAACGATAATTGATTATTATATTTGTTACCTGTATATTTACAAATTTATAGTTGATTTAGTCATTTTGAGTGACCTGCACCCGTATGTCTAAGACATTTTAAATACCTATAACAGAGCTATTAAAGTAATATTTTACTGATTTAAATCAGTTGGGGGCTCATCAAAACTAGCAAAATTCCTACCCCTCATAGAAGGTCAGGGAAGATAAAAAGTTAACACGGCCTGGATCCTATGAACAGTAGTACTTGATTTCTTAAATTCCTATGAGGCTCCCTAGAATTGAAGCACCATTTTTCAATTCACATCTCTGCCAAGAGTAATCTTGAGATAAAAGTAGATATCCTAAAAGTAGATATCCTAAAAGTAGATATCCTAAAAGTAGATACTCTGAAGTTTAGCCACTGTTGGACCATCACTGCAGAGCAAGGGGAGAAAATCCCATGACATCAAGCTCATCAGTCTGTTTTTCTAGGTGTGTATCAAGTGTCGTTTCTTCTCCCTCCCAGGTGAGGATCAATAGTCTTTTCTTCTCCCTCCCAGGCGTGTATCAAAGGTCTTTTCCGCCGCGTTCTGTATGTGTATGTAAGGTCTCTTCTGCTGCCATCGATAATGCTCGTCTGAGCTGATCGCGTAAAGCCAAGATTTGCAATGAACACTGCATTCGAGCAAAAAGCTCCTTTCACAAGTTGCTCTCTGCCTTAAGTTGTTGCGTTAATCGCGAGACAGTGAATGCTTTGATGCCACTAACCAGAAGTCCCCGCTTCAACAGTGACGTTTAACAAAACAGATTCGGATACATGGCAGCGTAATAACATCAGACGGAAGAGTTGAAGAGTATTACTGCCCAAGGAAAAGCATAGTACCATAAACAAAGTATTTTATGCAATAAATGGTTTTCAACAGAAGTAAAAGAGTTCTTCGGTGTTACATAGAGTCAATCCTAGCACACGAAAGCAAGTCACGGACAATCAGTAAACATGCAAGAAAATGCCTGAAGGCCACATAGAAGTGATTTTGCTGTAGAAGGTTAATTAAAACCAGACGACATGATCTTTTCTATTTGGACATGCGCCCTAATATAACCGACGGACCCTGTGTCTAGGTTGAACAGGGCGCGCCTCGCCAAAACGAAGAAAAATTTTATTATAAAAAAAAAAAAAAGAATTTTAAGAACTGCTAAAGAAGTGAAATGTAAATGTCCTGAACCAATCCAGTGCCCAAATATAGTAATACTCTCTGGAAGCAACCCACCCCTTTTCGGCGTGTTGGTACGTGGAAAATATTGTGGCAATAGGAAAGATTCAAGGTTGAGGGGAAAAGAGATTGAGTAGGACAAGGAGAGAAGATACTTGACAGTTCAAAATCATAGCACAACATAGGGACAGGAAGTTCTGAAGAGACAGGATTGTCCGATTCTAGCTGGCATTGTACTTGACAAAAATTAAGAGTAGAACATATCTGACAGCAAGCAAAACTGATGAAAACAGAGATGGCAATAAAGAGAGAAGATATGGGCACAGTATAACATGATGGCATGGAAACAACGTCAATAACAGAAGTTATACGCATCCAGATTGCTACTATATGACAAGGCTCCAATCAGAAACAACACTAGGAACCCAGAATTTCTGGATAGATCGCCTCAGCCAGTCTACACAAAACATAAGACGGAGAATAAGAAGAAGCGCCAGAACACCATCAGAAAGGCGTACTTTGTTTCAGAAACTACTGCACATTTTTTAAAATATTGCAAAGTCAGTATTTCTTGTGCACTAAGATCATTACAATAATGTACTAACAAGATAAAATATAATTTTATAAATAATTTCTCTGCTCATCAGAACTTTAGGTATCAGACTATCCCATCGAACATTCATCATGGACATATTCATATAATTCTACCAGTTTTATATTCTGACACTAAAGTGTGGTTGCTAGTGTTTAAGAGTTTGACAACTGTTGGATCGATGCACGAATGCGTAATGTCAGGAAATGTTATAACTTTCGACCAAAAATGTCTGGGTAAAACGCAGTAAAAACTAACGTTGGTGGGATGACCAAAAAAAAAAAGTGTGGCTTAGGATAGAGCAGCGTTTCTTAACCAGGGATGCGCTTCTTAACCAGGGATGCGCTTCTTAACCAGGGATGCGCTTCTTAACCGGGGATGCGCTTCTTAACCAGGGATGCGTAAACCCCTGTGGGTGCGAGACCCATTTTCTGGGAAGCAAAACTTGCCTTATATTTGACAGGTGAATCTTCATAAACACTCTATAACACACCGGTGTTAAATGTATTTGTTTATTATAGTAAGCTAGAAGCTAATGAGGTGCCAGGCTGCTTAAGATCTCGTAAAGGAGTGCGATACTTCTTACGATGCTGTAAAGAGGTGGGGGTTTCACCTAAAATTATATTTTTCTTATTTTTGACTTTAGAAGCTTCAATTTTTTTGGTATGCTTAGGACATCAAAAATATTTTGAATAATTCTGACATAAGGTCATCAAAATTGCTGAAAAAACAAAATCGGAGCAAATTGCAAAATACAGGGAAAACATGCCTTAAAATTGTCACACTCACATTAGACTCCACCACCTGCATATCCATTATCTTTGTTGGCATTCTTATGATCCAGGACAGATTTTCTGTGCCTGTATTCTGCTTTTTTCATATCATATGATCTTAGTGAAGCAGAGAAGGGTGCCGAGTCAAAACCAGAAAATCCTTTGATGCAGTATTTCCCAAATAACAGACCAAGATTTTCAAAAATTCCCCTTCTCCCAAGTTATCCATCATTGAAAACTATCAAAGCATCATAAACTGAAAGTTCTAATTTGTCTCTTCCTACAAATGCTGCTTTGGGACATCTGTTCCAGATCAGATTGTGGAAAGACTCATTAGAGTTCTGTGTTCCTCCATAAAGACATTTTGACAACAAGAAGTCTGAAGACAATTCATCAAAGACAGGCTGAATTTCATTAATGACAAATTTAGGCAGCATGTGTTTGTTAGCCTTGTTTATATCCTTTGGGCACCAATCTCCACAATCTTCATGACCTCCAGCACGATGCTTGAGAATGGCCATTATGCTTTTTTCATATTGGAAACTGAACCAATATTTCCTCTTATTGCGGCACCGTAATGACCTTGTATTCTCATAATAGAACTCTTTGTTAACCTTCCAAAATTTCCAATACTCTTATACTTTTTCCCATCTCTTCATACTGCTTGCCTTTACATTCTCAACTTTATCAAGGAGACGTCATCTCATTCGTTTCTGAACATGGCCGCAGCATTCTAATTTTTCAATTTGAACTCCTGAATACATTGGAGGCTTTGCCTCGGCAACAGATTTAAAACTTTTTGAATCCCCATCTCCAAGTTATTTTAAATACTTCAAACCATGTTTTTCCTCAGATCTTCTAAAAATATTAATCATTCCATTTGATTCCATCAGACCAGAGACACCCTCATGGCTTTTTTGGCATGATTTGTGACCTGTCATCCACACTGCAAATTCTTCATCTGTTTTGTATTTCTTTCTAGCCTTACTGCAAGCATCACAGTAATTGGACAAAATTTCGACATCAACAACTTTTGCTGCTCTCACTGGGTTCACAGACAGAACTGTTGCTATGCCATTTTTACTTGAGAAGCCTCTGAGTTGCCAGGTGCCATCACATGACACAGTAACTTCATTTGTCTTAAGATCTGATTTTATTTCTCTGACAGCAGACTCCATACTTTCTTCTGCACATTTTTTGTGGCATGCACAATTTTCTTTTTCAACTCACTGTGTGTTGCTGATGCTACTGGTGGAGGCACATTCATGTTTGTCAGAAAACGTTTAATTTTTTCTTTGTTTATTCCTATGTTAAACATTGACATCTGGAGCATTAAATTTATAATTTCAGCAGATGAAGATAGTTGAAAACTTTCATAACAAAATATACAAGTGAAAGTAAATGAGCTTGACAGGTCATATGGAGTCTCATTCACTGTGTATAAAAAATCTGTAAACTGGTTCAGCTCACTGCTCAAAGTGACAGGTAATGTCAAACACTTTTGACATGGTGTCACGGTATTGTCTCCCCTGCTTTGCAGTAGTGGTCCAACAGTGGCCAAAACTCAAGAGTATCTAATATGGGCTTCAAAGGTGTCTACCTTCGCAGAAGATTACTCTTGGCAGAGTCGTATATAGAAGGGTAATGACGCTTCTATCCCGAGATAGTTTTCACAAGATATTCAGAAAAGCGAAAACAATGTTGCATTGGCTGAGCACGTTAATTCTATGATCTGCCGACAACATTTGTGAAGGATTAAGCAATTATTAGTTTCAGCTCGTTAAGCCCCCGCCTCTGATTTACTCAGTGGATTTATTATTACTCTGGTATAGCTCTGTTTAGAGTGTGTTTAGTAAATTGGCTGAGACAAACATGCAATACATTTAAAATGATTGAATCAAAGCTAAATTTGTATAATTACTAATAACAGATTTAATAATCATTTAGTTTTAACAAGGTTTAAAATAACTGAATAGGTTAAAAGAAAATGTTCATCATTGAAGGAAAGTAGGTTTTGTGAAAAAAGTTCACTTTGGCAGCTTTTAGGTTTCACTTAGCTGCCAATAGTAGTTTCTGCTCCCGCTGATGGGTTCTGTGCAGATAGGTAACTGGAGTTCTCACATCTCTGGTCATGATTAAAGGTGCAGCACGTTCCCAGAACAATCAAGGAGTAACTGCCAAGCTGGTCCCGCGTTTCTACGTAAGTCCACTTCTACCCTCACTTTGTTCCAGAGATTAGTACCCTCACTGGTACCACCACCAACAAACCAATCCTGGCTCACAGACTTTTTGCTCAGATGAAGTTAAGGCACTTGATTAGGCCTCTTACCCGTGTTCTTGGGCGTCGTTACTTTTATAAGATAATTTCTTCTATGACTCCGTGTGTTTCAGTTTCCTCAGCCTGCCTTATTAAAATGGCTTTCCTGGGCTATGTAAGTCCTTCAAGATTGTTCCACAAAGTCCGGTCTGATAAATGGAAATTCTGAATTCTAACTTCTGGCAAGTGTGGTTATGTCTTGGCAAGCGATGAATCTCACAGTGTCTTAACTCTGAAACGCGTCAGATTATATTCACTGTCCTCCTCCGCATTTGTTTGTTATGAAGCTAAGCAAAATCTCCAATCATTTTCAAACATAAAGGTTGGGTGGGGTAATTTCAAAATATTCCGACATGGAATACTTTTGCGCGTGATCCAAAGGTCCAGTTTCCCATATATGGCAATCAAACCTCCGATGCCTTTTGTATCAACTAACAAACACATCGGTAAACTCTCCGAGCAATGTGTGTAACATATAACATCTTACTACTTTATCGCAAGTAATCTTGTCAGTCCTGTCTGTCCAAAATGTGTCATCCAGTATTACCAATTTTGCGACGAGCGCAGTCTGGTCTTATCAGCAATTAAACACATTCGCTGTGCGATTTAGTGTTAAGGTGAT
This sequence comes from Oreohelix idahoensis, assembly GCA_024509875.1. Taxonomy (NCBI): domain Eukaryota; kingdom Metazoa; phylum Mollusca; class Gastropoda; order Stylommatophora; family Oreohelicidae; genus Oreohelix; species Oreohelix idahoensis. Next base: position 181,717 of record JAMPIV010012653.1, read on the forward strand.
GTCTGATGTCGGCCGCTGCCGATATTAACCAGTAAATAAATATCAGAGAAACATAAAGGTATGTTTTCAGGCACTCGTAATAAATAAAGAAGTAGAAAACTAGACAACAGAAAAACAACAGACGTGAGTGGGTTTCGTCTTCTTTATTTCTTACGAGTGCCTGAACATACCTTTATGTTTGTCTAATATTTGTTTACTGTTTACAGGCCTCGGGTTTCCCTTCCTTATGTGTTATAAACCGATATTAACCAACATGGTTGTCTATAATATTATCTCAGCCGCTCCTGCAAATGTTTCGGGAAGGGACGGGTAACAAACAGACGTGATGACTTATGTCTGAGAAGGAAATTACAAAATATCTGCTACACATAGCAGAGAAAAAAAGAAAGTGCGACAATTGAAAGAGTGCAATTAAAAATCAGTACAAAAATGTAACTGATACTGCCGTAGTGAAACAGAGATCGAGAAGGGTCGCCCCATTATGTCACACATGGGACATGTTTAACAAACTCCAAGACACTTTCAATTATGATAATTTTGTATCCTTCAATAGTTTCAGGATCAGTGTGCTTCACAGCTGTAGAAGTAACACTATTTAATTTGCAGAATGATGCAGATTTGTTTTTGGCTTTACTTTCAGCGGGCTGAGAATGACAGCTTGATGATAGTTCGCATGTCTGACATGTGGCTGTGACTTTCGGTTGTTTAAGAGAACCAGAATACCCGTAACCACTAAATTTCTTCTTAATGGGCCTATCCTTCCTTATTTTACCTGAAGCTGTTGATTTTTTAACACAATCCATTTTATTAAATAAGAAATCACTATACATCTGACAATAAACACGCAAACTCAACTTCGCATGCAACAAGAAGCATGTGAAATGTCAACATTCCATACAGTCTAGTCCAATGTAAGCTTGGTGCTGATTGGTTGATGCTGGCGATTTTTGACCCAGATAAGAAGTTTCAACCAATGAAATGTTAGTTCATAACTGCTAAATTTATCAATCTAATGCCCATGCTGGACTAAATACCGAAAAGATTATTAAAATAAATAAATAAATAAAAATGTTATAGCAAAATGAGAAATTATGTGAGGACAGCAAACCATAAGTCGGAAGAGTTCAGGACCACCACTGGTGTAAGACAAGGTGATATCCTATCACCTTACCTCTTCATACTCCTTATGGACGATGTCATCAAGGCATGTAAGGAGAGAACAAGAAAGTATTCAGTGGGGTACTGGAAGATGAGACAGGTCTATATTTCAGAGCTGGCATTTGCTGATGATGTTGCCCTGATTGCTAAATCAGAGGCACATCTCCAATCCAACCTGCAAGTCTGGAAGGAAGAGCTGGAGAAGAGAGGGATGGTCATAAGCAGCTCTAAAACAAAATCCATGGTGATATCACGAGAAGAAAGAAGACATCAGATTAAGCTGGGAGAACAGGTCCTGGAGCAGGTCGACCACTTTAAATACCTCGGAGCTATTATAGACCGAAAGGGAGGCATCAACGAAGAGTTGGCCACTCGAAAAGCAGCAGCTGGGAGACTTTTTCAGGCCATAAATCGAGGATTCCTCAGCAAGAGAGAGGTTGGTAAGAAAACGAAGATGGCTATATACCGCTCCACCTATGTCCCAGTCTTGACATATGGATGCGAGTCATGGGCAATGACTACAACCCATAAAAGCCAGATCCAAACCTCAGAAATGAGGTATCTGAGGAAGGTGGTTGAAGTAACAAGAAGAGACATGGTACGCAACCAGACGATACGTCAAGGCCTAAAATGCCCCCCCCCCCCCCTACAGACCCAAGTAGAACAGTCCCAACTAAGATGGTTTGACCATGTCTGCAGAATGGGAGAAGATCGGCTACCACGACAAGCATGGGAAACAAAGAGCCAAGGATCCAGACCCCGAGGACGACCCAGAGTCCGCTGGGAGGACAACATTAGACAATCTTTGAAGGACCGAGGACTAGAATGGAACCAGGCCAGGAGGAAGACAGCCGATAGAAAAGTCTGGCACTCTCTCTTCCAAACCTCTACACCTCACGGTAGAAGGGGAACGACTAAGTAAGTAAGTTATAGCAAAATGAATGTTTTGCATATATAATTAGCTGATTTGTGGCTGCAACATACATATTTGAAAAATTAATTTAAAATATTTCTAAGCTGAAAACTGCAATAAAAAAATAACATTAGGTAGAAAAATGGTGACACTAAACTGTAGCATCAATACTGAAAAAATGATAATTTTTAAACATAATGAAAAATATGGGTGAAGATGCTGTAAAGGGGTGTAGGCCCTCTAAAAGGTTAAGAAGCACTGGTGTAGATGAACTATAAAAAAAAAAAAAAAATCAAATACAGTATATCATACACGCGTGCACGTGTATTCACGAACTTGTCTTCGTCAAAAAAAGACAGAAAAGTAAACAGCTCAAGCGAACACTTTAAAATAAGTAACAAAAGAAACAACAGAAAAAAAAAGGGGGGGGGGGGGGATACTTTATCAAGAGAAATCACTTCTGGACGTTCAGACAAAACAAAGAGAACCCATAACAGGAAACACGACTGGTTGACGCATGAGCTTTTTGCAAACCGACCAGATAAAAGCAAACATTAATGAAGAAACATAAATATGAGTACGGGTAGAATGAGCAGTTAGACATAGTCCATTAGAAAAAGGTAAGCAAGAAGTGCAATAGCAGAAATGTCGATTAGATTTTTTTTAAAGAGAAGGGCAACCTGGAAGAGGCGGGCTAGAAATTGTATCGATTATGCAAGCAGTCGGCAGTAATAAATGGACGCAAAGGGGATCAACAAAAACTTAAGTGAATCAGATTATTGAGCTGAAACACAATGTGCGTAAGACATGACACTTCAAGAGAACTGCAAAATGCAATCATAAGTGCCAAACTTTGTCGATAAATACAGTCCTGGGTGAGATACTGTGTTGGCGTTAGTAGCGTTCTAGATTTTATATTTATAAAAGTGACAAATAAAGCACGCAATAATATATGTCCGGTAAACAAAACGTGTTTGGAAAATAGTCTAATACATAGAGAAGACGAAGATTTGTGTGTACGTGTTTTAATATCTATCTACATGCTGGGAAAAAGTCGAATACATAGAGAATTCGAAGATCTGTGTGTATGTGTTCTAGTATCTATCTATACTGAAGCACATTAAAAACGCACCACTATTATATATACTGATGCCGAGAAGCTGGAAAAAAAAAGGTGTGGGAATGGATTTTCCCCGTGTTTGTTATGAGGTAGAGAGCGAATGGCTGCTGGAATGGAAAATGCATGATTCAACCCACGGGTTTGTATACAGACTACATGAAAACAATGAAAGTTACACGTGCAACACGATTCCCAACAGCTATGACCCTGAAAATGTGTACGCGTTGTGGCAGTATTCTCGGTATAAAAAGGCAGTTGAGACAAAACACCCAGTACATGTGCTTGAAATGCCACGACTATCTGAAAACGACCGCCAACGAGCCATTGGTATGTTGGAGACCGGAATGAGCTCGCGGGCCATTGCCAGAAGGATGAATTGCCACCACAGCACTATTGTACGTCTCAATGAACGTTACGGAACCACTGGCAGTGCCCGGGATAGACTTCGGAGTGGCCGATCACGAGTTACTACCCCTGCGCAAGATCGTCATATTGTGCTGAGTCACCTAAGGAATCGTTCTCTCCCGGCAAGTCAAACAGCAAGAGCAATCGTGGGTAGACGTGGGCAAGTCTCTCGAATGACAGTCATACGACGACTCAGAGATACAGGCCTTACTGCAAGACGACCTTATGTTGGGCCAAACTTGACTCACAGACATCGTCAGCAGCGCCTGCAATGGGCAGAGCAACATGTCAGATGGACTAGACTGCAGTGGAATGCTGTCCTATTCACAGACGAGAGCAGATTTAACATATCCTTTGTTGATGGACGTATGCGGATTTGGCGACGGTGTGGAGAGCGCTTTGCAGATTGCTGTGTTCGTCAGCACAACCGATTTGGAGGTGGCAGTATTTTCATTTGGGGAGGATTCAGTTTTCACCATCGCTTGCCTCTTCACGTCTTCCGTGGAAATGTTAATGCTGTGACATATCGAGATGAGGTTCTGGATGCATTGGTTGCTCCTGCGTTCACAAATTATCCAGACTTGCAGCTTCTCCAGCAGGATAACGCACATGCGCACACCTCATGCATTACGCAGCAATATCTACAGCAGCAGAACATTGTGACGATTGATTGACCTGCCCTATCACCAGACATGTCCCCTATAGAACATCGGTGGGACGAGCTTGGACGCAGAGTCTACAGGCAAGGTTCTCCAGCTAATCTGCAACAGCTCGAAGCTGCTCTTACACGTGAATGGGACTTGATTCTTCGGAATTTCCTTCAGAGACTTGTGCGTTCCATGCGGAGCCGCTGCCAAGCTTGTTTGCAAGCACACGGTGGACATACCAGATACTGAGGATAGTGTGAATGAATTTTTTTATTGGTTGCATTTTTGGTTTTCTCCCTTGCCTGCACAGAATGCAATGAATTTCATAACAATCAAATGTACAAATTAATGACCAGCATGGATTCATAGGAAAATGAATAAAGATTCCAAATATGTAAACTTGTAAACACTTATATTTACATTTCACACTCTGTTCCTGGATTATACAGGTGGTGCGTTTTTAATGTGCTTCAGTATATATGCTGGGAAAAAAGTCTAATACTTAGTGTCACGGCGCTCTTTTGGCCATGCGGTTAGCCGCTTGTTCGTAAATCGAGCAAACAATTCGGAAGTTGCCGAAGGGCTGACGAAAGTAGACGAGTAGATTGGGGTCATGTGACCAGCGGGAATTTTGGCGCCAAGTGGTTGCAGCGCCATTCGTTGATCGTCCGCCGTCCTGTACGGACGTACTTTTGCCAGCTCGTATGCTGTTCATCTTTCGCCGAACCAGCAATACAGCGCCTGCCAGTAGTGTGTAGTCCTGGTGTTATTTATTCTAGAGAGTAGATTATTCTCTGAGTTGTGGTTTTTTGCAAGTCAAAGCTTATGTCGTAAGTATGAGTTAGACTTTGATAATTGTCAGCTTGACATAGTGATTCTTCTTGCCGCTCGTGTGAGTGAAGCTCACCATAACAGATAGGTTGCCATATTGTGCCTATATTTATAGTGTATATTAACTTGCAGTGGTAGCGCTTATATATTTTGCATTCCATTATGGCCGTTTGTGGCCAATTTGTTGTGTACACAATAAAGGGATATTAGCTGGTTGCAAGCCTTATTTTCTTGTGTAAGCCATTGTTCGTGGTGGTCCCTTAATGTACACGAGCCATTGTCTATCCTTAGTTAAATCCAGCACGGACAGTGGTTATAGCCTAAGAGTGGGGGTAGTTCGCTAGCACCTCCCCCCATCCTGTCTAGGGGTTTGACATCTGGGGGCTAATAGTCCGAGTCTTTGACGTTCCTGAGCCGGTCGAGAGGCCTTTTGGCCATGTTTCTTAGCATTTTGAGTATGTGGTTTCCTGTTCGCTGTTCGGATCCTGGCATTTTTTGGAAAGCATTGTACTACGATTTATTTATTTCGGCTTACTTCTAGAAGGTCTTCGGTACGGTAGGGTTGTAAACAGGCGTCATCATTGTGAGTTGTCATCATGTCTAGGTCAGCGTAAGAAACCAGTTTGCGGTACGATAGTGACCTGGATATCTAAGTAGGTCACAGGCTGGCTTGGTGTGTTTTTCATATCGATTAGGATATTTATGCTCTTGAAAGTTTGCGTTTTTTTTAAAAGTGGTGTGAGAGTGCAGGTTTTTGTTAAGATTTCTCTTTACCGATTGTACTTTCGCTAGCATTGTCATTGCAGGAAGATAGGAATTGTCAGGCGGAGTAAATAGACATAGGACAAGGTACACTTTGCTGGTTGTTGGTAACAATCGTGTGCTCCCTGCAGAGTAAAGTTACAGGTGCAACAGTTTGTGGAGACGACGATCAGTTGTTCCGCTGTCCCTGTGGTTACCGGGTGATTTTGATTGTTACTTTAGGGGGTTGTAGTTTCATTTCGGTATGGTGGTGCCTTCGTAAACTTTCAAGTTTACTAAAGACAAGTAGGGTCTTAGGGAAGATTGGCGCAGGCAGGCTGCTGTTTTCACCAGGTCAAGGTGACTACGATCAAGGTGACTGTGGACGACTGTCTGCATTGTCAGTGTAACTGATCCAGAGTGCGTCTCACCTTGCACATATGGGGGAGGTTGCCAGTGAACCCTGCCTACCAGATTGTCTGATGATATCCTGTTTGCAGACACGTTACATCACAGAACTGCAGTACCTCTTCGCTGTTATGCTACATCGCTGAGCTGCAGTACTTGTTCGCTGAGATGTTACAGATCGAACTGCAGTGTCTGTTTGCTGACGCGCTACATTACCAAGCTGCAGTACTTGCCTGCTGAGACGTTACATCGGCGAACTGCAGGGTGAGCCTGCTGAGCCGTTACATAACCCAGCTGTAGCACTTGTTTGCTGAGACGTTGGATCTCGGAGCTGCATTACACCTGCCTACCGGATATCATATGTTACTGAGCTCAGGTGTGGTCGAGCATTTCTTCCATGATGGTCCATCCAATGCTATGACCTGTGGATAAGCCGTTGCTTGTTCGTGTCCTGCTGTCCATTACCGCTGTGAAGTCTGCTTCAGGCTGCTGTCGACGAACTGCAGTGATGCTTGGCTGCTGACGGATTGAATTGACTGATTGCTGTTGCTTGGAGTACAGCGTTTGAGTGCTTTTGACTGTTTGCTGTGTGCCGTAGCCGACACAGTGCCGAAGAACTTCGCCTTTGATTAGCTCAGGGCTCCGCAACCTTTTTTGCTTCACGGCACACTTAAGTGTCCTTCAGAATTTCACGGCACACTATAATACTTAAGTTCATAAAAAGGTAAATGCACAGGTAGTTACTTATAGATACTAACGCAGGGGAGTAAAATGTTAGAGAGTTCGCTATACTAGATCCAGCTTTATGAGTAGGGGTGACCAGGTATGTAAGTGGGTGGATGAGGTAAATATTTTTTAATTCGCTGCAATCATGAGACAACGCTCCCTAGTTTTTTTGTGATGGATCGGTGGTTTCTGTTGTTGTTGCTGCTGTTTAACTAGGGCTGCTGAGCTCGTCCTTTTTTCACAGCCAACGCCAAGTTGAAGAATTTGTAGAGAGCCCGGCAGTACCTTTCTACTTTCCATGGAGAGTCCTGGGCAAGTGAGCACATGCTGAACTGTCTTATATGGAGCAGGTCATCTACATATGGATGGGCACAGTTGTAGAGAGTCCTGGGCAAGTGAGCACACGCTAAAATGTTTCGTATGGAGCAGGTCATCTACATATGGATGGGCACAGTTGTGGCAACTAGGCTTATAAGAAAAGTTTAATTTGTTTAGGTGTTTGTTGTTTTTTTTGTGTAAGTTATGATCTAAGCTGAAAGATTGTGCTCTGCTTCACACATCGTAGGTTACTGATGTGGATGAGTGGGTTCGTTATACAAGGCACGTCTTGTAGATCTTCTGACCATTGGTTGAGCCATTCCTCGTTGACGTTGTTTTAGAGGATTAATTTAGTTGTCTGCATAATGGCTGGAATTTGTATCTGAACCAATCTTCTCCTAGTTTTACAAGGTGGTCAGTTTTTTTCCTTGATTGGTATGTCCGTGTATCCTGGTATCCACTGGAGAATGACTCTGATGTTGTATGTTGTTAGCAGGTTGTCAATTGTTTCAGCCAGCTGTATTATTTCTTTATTTTCAGTTTGAAAGTATTCTTCTGAAGCCTGAAAAGTTGATTTTGAATCATTGAAGATTATGATATCTGAGGTCTTATAGATTTTTTATTTAAATTTGCCGTATAGCTGGAAAGTGGTGTTTATTGCTTTAATTTAAGCTTAGTGATTAGTACTGAATTCTCCACATAGTTCACATATTCTAATGATCTGCCATTTGGGTACTTCACGTAAGCTTCAAGCCAAGAGTTTATGCTGGCATTGAAGGCAGAGTCTTCTGTGTATGCATACGTCTTTAACTACTATTAGAGTAGTTTCTGTAGTCTCTATAGTAGCTGTCTTCAGTACTGTTGTTGGTATCTCTTGTTGTTGTGCTATCCATTAGTGTTGTTTTTATTATGGGTAGTTTTAATTCCTTACCGGAACGGAGGCGAGGGTATACAATTTCAATTATTTCTCGTGTCTGTGGGGGTAGTGTTGTTCTGCTATAGTTGTTGCTACTGGCAGGATTGATTCTCGATTTAATCTGCTTCTAGTTTTCAACCAACTGTCTGGGTTTTGTGTTCGTTTCTTAATCTTCCACAGCGTTCTGTTTCCATGACAGCACGTTTACGTCGTTGTCTATAAGTTCCATTTTTGTGTCGGTGTCACAGGCAGCTATTGTCGTGGTTCTGGTTCCCCCACACATAAACAAGAGCATGGTTTTGAACTTTTTCTGCCTGGTGGTTTTGTTCATTTTCGACTGTAGTTGAGTAGGTTATTATCTATGACTGATCGGACATATCCCAGGAACAGCTGTCTCAGATTTACTTTTCCTGCTCCCCAGCTAGCAAAATGTTTCACAATGTTCAGGCCTTATCTTCATTTTGTGCATGACGGTTTTGAGGAGTAGCTGTCTGTCAAGCTCCAATCCTAAGTAAGCTGGATTTTCTTATCCAAATTAGAAGTCCGTCGAGTTTTAGTTGGTACACATTCTTGCTTTCCTGGATGCTTGCTTACTTACTTAGTCGTTCCCCTTCTACCGTGATGTGTAGAGATTTGTAAGAGAGAGCGCCAGACTATCCTATCGGCTGTCTTCCTCCTGGCCTGGTTCCATTCTAGTCCTCGGTCCTTCAAAGATTGTCTAATGTTGTCCTCCCAGCGAACTCTGGGTCGTCCTGGGGGTCTGGACCCCTGGCTCTTTGTTTCCCATGCTTGTCGTGGTAGCTGATCTTCTCCCATTCTGCAGACATGGCCAAACCATCTTAGTTGGGACTGTTCTACTTGGGTCTGCAGGGGGTGGGATTTTAGGTCTTGACGTATCGTGTGGTTGCGGAACATGTCTCTGCTTGTTACTTCAACCACCTTCCTCAGATACCTCATTTCTGAGGTTTGGATCTGGCTTTTGTGGGTTGTAGTCATTGCCCATGACTCGCATCCATATGTCAAAACTGGGACATAGGTGGAGCGGTATACAGCCATCTTCGATTTCTTAGCAACCTCTCTCTTGCTGAGGAATCCTCGATTTATGGCTTGAAAAAGTCTCCCAGCTGCTGCTTTTCGAGTGGCCAACTCTTCTTTGATGCCTCCCTTTCGGTCTATAATAGCTCCGAGGTATTTAAAGTGGTCGACCTGCTCCAGGACCTGTTCTCTCAGCTTAATCTGATGTCTTCTTTCTTCTCGTGATATCACCATGGATTTAGTTTTAGAGCTGCTTATGACCATCCCTCTCTTCTCCAGCTCTTCCTTCCAGACTTGCAGGTTGGATTAGAGATGTGCCTCTGATTTAGCAATCAGGGCAACATCATCAGCAAATGCCAGCTCTGAAATACAGACCTGTCTCATCTTCCAGTACACCACTGAATACTTTCTTGTTCTCTCCTTACATGCCTTGATGACATCGTCCATGAGGAGTATGAAAAGATAAGGTGACAGGATATCACCTTGTCTTACACCAGTGGTGGTCCTGAACTCTTCTAACTTATGGTTTGCTGTCCTCACATAATTACTGCAAGACTTGTAGAAGCTCTGTATAGCATGAATCAGAGGTGCTGGAATGTTTTTCCTTGCCAAACAGTCCCAAAGTTTGCTACAGGATACCCTGTCAAACGCCTTTTATAGATCTATGAAACAAAGATGCTCCAAGTGAAAAAGCTATGTACTTATTTTACATGTTTATTTTTAGTTTCCAGAGCTTGCAAGACATAGCTATTGTAGCTAGGACTCTATTATTTTAACTGGTGCCAGTTTGTTGTATTTTTCTGCTGTCCAAATGAACAGGTCTTCTGTATACAGTGCTTTTGATTCCTTCAAGGTGGGAGGTCATTTAAGAAAAAGAGGGAGCAACTTAATGTTGACTGTTGTGGTAATCCCCCTCCAGCGTTATTTTATTGTGTTATTTTGTGAATGATTTAGTGTCTTCTACTGTTGTTTATATTGTTCTATTATTTAGGAATGCTTAAATCCAGAGGTATATTTTCTCCGTGTATGACTATTTTTGTCATTTTGGCGTACAGCCTCTATCTCCGCACTGTGTTGTATGCTTGCTGCAGACCGATGATACAACTGTGGTGTGTTTATCTTCTTGGAATGAATCTAAGTTTTTATGGTTTTGTGTGTGTGTGTATGTACAAAATGTAAAAGATTTTTGTCTATTCTGCAACCTTGTCTGAAGCCTGTCTGACTATCAACGATGACCTTATTTCTTTCCAGCCACCAGTAAAGCCTATGATTCACCATTATCTCATCGAGTTTTCTAATTGCTGAAGTTTGTGAGACTGTTCAGTAGATTTTGGGTTCTTTAGAGGCTTCTGTTTTTTTTAGACTAGGTAAAAAGCAGGGCTGATTGCAAACATCGAAGGATGAGTAGGAACAGTACAAGTCAACACATTTCTAATATTCTCAGCTCGACAGGAATAAACCTGGAGATCGATGCCGAAAAGGGATAATATAATATTTCTCGGTAGTTTTCTGCATTTTTGTAGAGACTAGTTCTATAGTGAAACAATATTGCTGCCTTTTAGGGAGGTCATGAAAAACCAAAAGGTAGGGAAGCAGTCCCAAATGTCGGTTGCACAAGGCGCACAACATAGTGCAACGCAAATCGCCTTAAGATGACAGATACAAATATTACTCAACGAGATGGTGCTCTACCCAAGGAGACCAGCCAGGTAGGAGAGTGCCGGACTCCTTATCTCGATGGGGTCCACCCAAAGCTACTAGTTAAGGTAAAAGGAATTTAAAGGATCCCGTTACACGCCCACTGAGGCATATTGGGAATATGGTGTTAGGACCATATTTTCTTGACCATCGGCACATTAGGGATGATGCGGTCAGCATCACGCCGGCCGCCTTAACCTTCCCAGAATTGCTCTTGTACCCAATTCATGAGGCTGGGTCGACCTCGGAGCAGTTTGCGGTCTAAAAAATCCCACCTCAGCTGGGGATCGAACCACAAAGCTACTAGTATCAATTTACTTCTCTCAACGAAAAACTGTTTGGAGATGTCAGAAACCTTTGGTTGACTACTGCCTTTATTAGAGCCATTAATGTAGAAGTCTGAGGGCGAACGAGGTAGAACTCCCATAGTTGGTTGGTGATGATAACTCAACTTACTATTTGTACAATTTTATATGTGAATTTCTTTCATGGTGTCGCGGCACACCAGGCAGACACTCGCGGCACACCGGTTGCGGAGCACTGGATTAGCTGACACTCATATGCTAGTGAGTAAGACTTGATCACCAGGACTGTGTTACGTGTTATGGTGGACATATTGACTTGCATAGTGGTGTTCCTTCTGGGTTGTGGACTGTGAAGAGTTACACGCTGTGACGGCACTTGTTGGAACTTCTTCGTATATTCGTTAGTGGCGTGTTCGTGATTTTTCATCGTGTATCATCCGTGACTGAGGAGCTACATTGGACCTGCATCGGTGGGGCCAGCGCTGGATCTCCAGATGAGTTTATTGTTTAGTTATATTTTTGTATTGTAAATTGCTAATATCTTGTACATTTTGTTATATTTACTTTCTTCATTTCCTTTTCTCTGTCTATCTATCGTATTCATAATTCCTCACTGTTACGTGCAGTCTTTGATATCTTACAATATTATACATTGGTATACTTGTTATGTTCGCAAATATTTTGTAAACAAAATAGTGCTTAAGGGAAAGTCATTATTGAGTTACTTCCCTTGAAAGTTGTGTCGGCTCTTTCGATCGAACTCCGCGGATGAGTCCAGTTTTCTGCGATTTATTCTTCGTTTGGGTAGTAATAGATTGTTCTTGCTTCAGAATATCTATGGCCTGAATTTATGTGTATTGTTTGTCTGAGTAGGACGAGTCTGTCTTATATCTGTATATCTTTACATATCTAAGTCGAACTATATGTTCTGTTGTCTCTAGAGAGGTCAAAGGCTATTCGGCGGATGTGTCGCTAGAGTGTGGGGTGATTTGGCTTCGTCCCGATAGGGACTGTGTTTTCTATGTCGGCTTGTCGCCGGGGAAAAAGTGATCTCAGTATTTGTGGGGAAAGTGATAGTCGTCTAGACCTATCGTGTATGCTTTACCCCAGTGTTTATTCGTATTGCCAAGGAATGGCAGAATCATATTTCTGATACCAAGGTAATAATAGACACTCTTATGAACTCTCGTACGAAGCCACCATTTTCGATAGGTACGATTTGAATGTCTAAGAGAATATATTTGACTCGATGAAAACGACTTCGATTCCTAGCAGCACTATATCCTGTAGATTGCAGTCAAGTGTTCATGATCAAATCTACAGAGCAATGAAAGATTTAATGAATGACTAACTTTAGGACAGATTCATTATCTGTATCCAAACGTGAGTGACAGCTCACGAGTGAAGCCATCTTGGAACCAAACATGTAGTGACTTTCAAGAAGAGAAAAGGGATGCCCGTATTATCGCTTGATTAGTCCAGAGATCACTGCTACACATGAGAACCCATTGCTAGCGGTTCAATATTATTATATGAAAAAACTGTGCTGAACCTTATGTTAAAGAATCTTCACTAGACGAGATTAGGTAGAAGCCATCTTGGATATTGTTTATAATCTGACGTGCTTTGTCAGTAAACTCAGTTGATATATATATATGGGCAATACTGAGTGCTTGGCTACTGACAGTCCATTATAATATTATTCTACATGAGTGCCCATGTAACATAACATTGCAAGACCAGTTATCCACTGTACCATGATGTATTATGCCAACCTGTGATTTGTCACTATCTGTGCTGTCGAGTGTGTACGTCCAATTAAACTTTAGTAAAGGTACACAGTCGTTGGTGTCGATGACTTCCAGCCATACATGAGTGTAAGAAAAGAACATTTGTCAACACCACGAACCCTTCCTATCATTCACACATTATACACTCCATCTATGTCTACACACCACTGCGTAGGTCAAGTTGACATTCCATACTCGAACCACGAGCAACACAACAACACAGTATTTAACTCTGGTGATGTTCGAGCGAGCTTCAGTAATCAGAACACCAGAGGACTTTATCAACTCTTGCTCAGGGCAAGGGTCTTGTATTAAGAGTTTATCACTCACATTCCGTCCTGGTATGGTAATTGGGCATTTCATTTGGGGTTGTGTTACTCTACCATTTAGGATTAGGTGTCCATTATCTGGTACTACTTCTTCTAGGTATTTAGTTTCTTGACTTTGTTTAGTGCTAGTAGGTATCGTGGGGCTTTATCTATAACTATTTACTATCTAGACAGATATTCCAGGTACTCATATTACTTTATATATACTTAGTATATACGTTAGTATCGGTTGTTTCATTTTTTTCTGTAATTTTGTTCTGATTGATCTGGCTGGTGGCTAGGTAGTGCGCAAACCCTCAGCGTTTCATTGTCTTCATGTAGTTGTCGTTTCGTCCTTTGATATTATTATTATATAAGTGTTGTTGAAGGGAGGACGGGTGGCGAGTTAAATTGATTCTTTTTCCTCGTGGGAAAAGATTGGATTAGACTGATTTTATTCTAGGGCGTTGCTGTGTTTGTTCAGTGGCGGAGTTGGGCAGACGTGCATTCCTGCGGCTGCCCTACTTAACAAACCGAGCACAGTAGTCGTTAGTTGTGGTTTGTATATATGGTGTCATATATATTGAGTGATTCTTATCGTCTGGTTTAAGTGGTGTATCCTCACGTTTCTTACTTACTATCTTGTATACACGTTTAGCGAATTATCCCTTGTTGTCGTATGTTGACATTCACATACTGTGCATGTCATTCTACTTCTGGTCTTGCTTAGCCTATTGTCCTATCATATGCGACTGTTAGGTATTGTGGTGTCACGGAGAGTGTTCATCATTTCTCATTTACATGTTTGCCACTGCAGCCATATAAACACATTGTATTATTAAGTTAGTGAGCATTGCTGCACAGAAGCACTGTTGTGAGTGCTCTTATTGTGTACTTCAGAAGGGTTAATGTATTGATCTGCATTCAGATCATTACCCTTAAATGTTCAATACTTGTAGAGTTCCAGATGGGTAGGAATTCTAGGGTGAGATAATACTATTGTGATATAGTGAATCAGGAGTACAGAGGTGTCTCATTATTCAGGTACATAGTACCGTGATCTTACACTAAGTAACGAGGGTGACTAATCTAAGTAAGTAAGTATACATAAGCCAAGAAGCAGAGTGTGCTGAGTGTCAAGAGATACTGTGCAGAGAGTTTGAGCCTATAACTGATTAGATATATATAGATATACACTGTGACTGTACACCTTACTGAGAGGATGTACATAGTTATAAATTGAGAGTGTACATCATGGAGTTCCCAGATTTTATTCAGATAGGCAAGGAATGTGGTTACACTGGGCAAGAGTTGATGGATTTTGCCAAGGCAGAATTCCGCTCAAAGGAGAACCAGGATGCCTTGAGAGATTTGCGGGCCGCAGAACAGGAACGCAAGAGGGAAATAGAAGAGAGGGAGATAGTTACAAGAGAGGAAGATGAAAGAAGAGATAGAGTTACAAGAGAGGATGATGAAAGAAGATAGAGATAGAATTAGAGAAGGAGAGAATGAGAGTGGCATTGGAAGAGAAGAAACTGCAGGTAGAAGCTGATAAAGAAATAGAATTTAAAAGGCTTGAAATAGGAGTGAGTGGTTAGAACTCGACGCCGAAGGAGTCCCATCGTCCTTTAGGCTGCGACTGCCGAGTTTTAACGACAAAGTAGACAGTACAGACTTCTTCCTCGAAAGCTTCGAGGACGTTCCCTGGCCTGGAAGACAAACAGAGACGAATGACCATCTCTGAGTTCTTTCCGTCCTTATCAGCCATCCAGAGGAAATTACGAAAATTTGAACTCGCCGTGTGCAGTCAAGCGGTGGTAAAGGGCATGTGGCTAGGTATGTTTTACAGACTCAGAGAAGGCGAACGCGGTCGTGTTCTAGACACCTTTAATACTGAAGAATGTCAGGGCTGTAGGCAATTATTCGTGCCAGAAGGGAAACCTTTGTTGATATGCGGCCATACTTTGCCCTGTCTGTCTTCCCTTGATGAGAGTGGAAAACTCGAGATGCACCCAGGTTTTGTGCAGCGAAAGCATGTATCCGTGCTTCGAGACACGGGTTGTACCACTATAGGGATACGCCGGTCTTGCATCGACGAGTCATGTTTGACCGGGAAGACAATGAGGTGCGTCACAGTCGGGGGTAATGTAGAATATTATCCCATAGCCATTGTGAATATTGACACCCCTTTCTTGTCAGGGAGGGAGTGAGCGTGTGTCTTCGAGGCGCCGGTGGCCGACTTGATTGTTGGTAACGTCCGTGGGGTGCGTGGCTGCACACAGGCTGAAATCGAAGAATGGCAAAGGACTAGTCAGCTAGTTGCTAATGCGGTGCTCACCAGGGCACAAGCAAAGGCAGAAAAGGAGCAGGAGACTCCAGAAGCCTTAGGCACGCCATCCGTAGTTGATGTGGTCCCCAGCGACCAGGACACATCAGTCAGCGAATTTATTCAGGTGCAGAGAGCGGATACGACTGTGCGGAGATTATTTGAGCTTGCTACGACAGGTGATATCAGGCATACGAAGACGTCTCGATACTGGTTTGAATTGAAAAATCACGTATTGACCCGTTACTTTGTGAAGCAACAACAGTTTCTGCGACAGGTAGTAGTACCAAGAACTTTGAGAGCGAAGGTGTTGGAGTTAACGCATGACTCCTCCTTCGCCGGCCATATGGGAGTTGCTAAGACTCAACACAGGGTCCTCTCCCAGTGCAATAAAGACATCAATGTGTACTGCTGATCATGTATTGTGTGCTAACAGATGGCTCACATGGGCAGATCGCCAAAGGCCCCTGTTCAGGCAGTGGACTTGTCCTTACGTCCTTTTCAGAAAGTCGCGGTTGATATAATAGGTCCTTCTTCGATCGTGTCGTACAGAGGGTTCCAGTTCATCCTCACGATGGTAGATTTGTGTACGAGATGGCCGGTGGCGGTCACGATGCGTTCGATTACCTCACAGGCGGTGGCTGAAGCTTTACAGCTACTATACAGTAGATTCGGCTTCCCGTACTGTATTCTCTCCGACAGGGGAACGCAGTTTATTGCTAAGGAGATAGCGGAGATCATGAAGTTGTTGGGTATCTCCCAAACGTTTACTTCTCCATACCACCCTCAGGTGTACGGGGTTTGCGAACGCCTAAACGGCGCGGTCAAGCACATGCTGGCGAAGGTGACTGCCGAATTCCCGCAAGATTGTGATAGATATCTCCCGGCAGTACTGTTCGCGTATGTTAAGGACTTTCGAACTGTATTATTATAATTGAGAGTGTTTCTTCTGGTTTATACTTGATTTATTAAACTGTACCGTAACATTGGGTTCGTTAATCATTTTCAATCCTGTGGGCTTGTTCGAGCAATAATAATAGTTCGTTTTTCATTCAATCATTGTGATGTTTGAGTTTATATTGACGCTCGTATTGGTATAATAAAGTGTTAGGTTTGATCAACATGTTTGATAGAAATGATCGACTGTGACAACCAACATAACTGTAGAACTTCTGGAAGATAACCTCCTAACATATATCATCGAACAAAGTCTTAGGATGACGAATTTCTGATTTATTGATGCGATACATCACAGTATGCAGTCGGCGAAATCTACCACAGCAAAGTTAAGTTGACACGGTGGGCGTTACTACTACAGCAGTTTCATTTTACTATTCTCCCAATTGAAAGAGTACATAACGTAGAAGCTGACGCTCTTTCCCGATTGTAATTTTTGGAAAGGACAGGAGTTCTCATAATGAGTTTGCTGTTGTATATGACAAGGTGGATAGCAAATAATTGCACATACCATAGCTAGGAATGCATACTGAGTAGCTGATTCATTTTTATATTTTAGTATCAAGATGGGCTGTAAATTTTTTGTACATCGATGTCATGCTGTATGTCGCCATAAAGGCAAATCGTATAAGCTATAAGCGATGAATAGGCGATTACATGTATCTTGTCTTATAGGTAACGATGATTACTGAACATATGTGTACGCAACAGCCCTACGGGGTATGATTGCTGTGATACCCAGGTGATGCAGCTATTGTCATTTTTTTCGGCTGTTATGACCTTTGGTATGTACTCCTGGATCAGTTTTGACTGATTGTTTATGTTGTATGGGGTTGAGTAGTACGGTGCAAGGATGGCATTTACAGTACAGATGATGATAGGCTGTATGCGGCAATGGGTCTCCGAACTTCTGATGAAGCCGGGGCCCAGCATCCTCAGGATGGAAGACAACTTCGTTTTCTTTCTTGAAGGGGGGGGGGGGGGGGGCGTGCGGTTAGCCGCTTGTTCATAAATCAAGCAAGCCATTCGGAAGTTGCCGAATGGCTGACGAAAGTAGAGGAGCGATTGGGGTCATGTCACCAGCGGGAATTTTGGCGCCAAGTGACTGCAGCGCCATTCGTTGCTCGTCCGCCGTCCTGTACGGACGTACTTTTGCCAGCTCGTATGCTGTTCATCTTTCGCCGAACCAGCGATACAGCGCCTGCCAGTAGTGTGTAGTCCTGGTGTTTTTATACTAGAGAGTAGATTATTCTGTCAGTTGTGGTTTTTTGCAAGTCGAGGCTTATGTCGTAAGTATGAGTTAGACTTTGATAATTGTCAGCTTGACATAGTGATTCTTCTTGCCGCTCGTGTGAGTGAAGTTCATCGTAACAGATAGGTTGCCATATTGTGCCTATATCTATAGTGTATATTAACTTGCAGTGGTAGCGCTTATATATTTTGCATTCCATTATGGCCGTTTGTGGCCAGTTTGTTGTGTTCACAATAAAGGGATATTAGCTGGTTGGAAGCCTTATTTTCTTGTGTCATGCATTGTTCGTGTGGTCCCTTAGTGTACAAGAGCCATTGTCTATCCTTAGTTAAATCCAGCGCGGACAGGGGTTATAGCCTCAGTGTGGGGGTAGTTAGCTAGCACCTCCCCCCACCCTGTCTAGGGGTTTAACACATAGGGAATTCGAAGATCTGTGTGTATCTATTCTAATATTTATCTATATGCTGGTATATACACACACATATGAGAACGCTAGCCACGCAAACACACGCGCAAACACACACGCAAGCACGCACTCGCACACACGGTGCTGACTATCTATTAGAGTTGCAGCTGACGTTTAACACTGGTTCTGGCCTTAGTTTAACGACTGAAGCATAATCATTACATTAATGTCAGCTGATGTAAGGATTAAGGAACCAGTGAATAGGCCCGTCGTGGGCAAATCTCATTGGCGTGGATCGGGAAATTAACTGTGAGAACAAAATATACATTGTAATGGTACAGATCGTACTACAATGTTAATGAAGTCAGATTATTTTAGCTTCTGATGATAGGTCGCAATGTAAGACATTCACCTGGAAGTTAGGCTACATCTAATTAGGATTATTGAATTTTAGAGGAAAAAACTGACGATTTAATTTCAGGAGAATTAGTGTGGCAGAGACGAGATAGAATGATCTTGGCTTATACAGATAAAACAATGTATGTCCATACACTCAGGCGGAGAATAATATGAATATGGAATAATATGTTTGATTAAATATGGGTTGTAAAAAAGAAATAGTGACACAGTGATTTTATTGAAAACGTCAACTACAGCTATGGAAACAACTATCTTACAAATACATGCACCAACTTAATAAAACAACGGCAGGAATATTATGAACAGCAGCATCGCACATTTCCTCCTCATTGTCTTTTAATTCCACATGGAGCATTAGCTGCAACCAGTTTTATCAACGCTTTCCTTGTCTTGGGGATTCTTTTCATGTTTCTTCAGTGTCTTCTTTTCCACCAGTTTTCTCTTCTAATGACTTTCTCTATTTCTTCCAGCCGGTGGATTCCAAATACAAGGTCTACCTTGTGATGATAATAAATGTCTTCCTCTTGGTCTGTCCTGTCCAGTCAACCACCAACGTTACTTCTACACTCCTGTTCCGCCGACTCATTCTCCAGGTGCTGGGCGTTTCCATTAATTCCATTTACATCATCCTGTCACACCATTTTATCTCTCTTTTCTGTACAAGCACCTATTCATGAAAGTCAGCTGGGTTATCTCGGAGCTACAGACTGACTTGACATTTGATTGAGAAATTCTCATATTTGGTGTAGAACTTGATCTCCTTCGATTTCCGCATATTTTCCAATGCAAAGAAAGCCCATTTTGCCTTCCGTTTCTTTATTTTTATATTGACGTCAGTTCTTAATACTCTTGTCTATTTCTGTCCCACAGTCTGGCTATCCTTTGCTTCATTTGTTCTTAAGATCTATCTCTTTATTTAGTGAGCATTTTTAGATCACGCTGACGTGATCTCTTCTCCAGTATTACAATTCCTGCGGCTGTCTAGTTTCTATTATGGAAAAGAAGGAACAAAAAAAAAACCAAAAAAAAACAGCAACACACACACATCACGTGGGCCAGTAAATTATAAGATAAGCTATTGGGCGACATGAATGCGACAACAGCAACACCAAACACACACATACACGTAGGTCAGTAAATTATAAGATAAGCTATTGGGCGACATGACTACGACAACAGCAACAACACACATACACGTAGGTCAGTAAATTATAAGATAAGATATTGGGCGACATGACTACGACAACAGCAACAACACACATACACATACACGTAGGTCAGTAAATTATAAGATAACCTATTGGGCGACATGACTACGACATGACTAAGACAACAGCAACAACATACATACACATACACGTAGGTCAGTAAATTATAAGATAAGCTATTGGGCGATATGACTACGACAACAGCAACAACAAACATACACATAGGTCAGTAAATTATAAGATAACCTATTGGGCGACATGACTACGACAACAGCAACAACACACATACACATACACGTAGGTCAGTAAATTATAAGATAAGATATTGGGCGACATGACTACGACAACAGCAACAACAACACACACATACACTTAGGTCTGTAAATTATAAGATAAGCTATTGGGCGACATGACTACGACAACAGCAACAACAACACACATACACTTAGGTCAGTAAATTATAAGATAAGCTATTGGGCGACATGACTACGACAACAGCAACAACAACAAACACATACACGTAGGTCAGTAAATTATAAGATAAGCTATTGGGCGACATGACTACGACAACAGCAACAACAACACACATACACTTAGGTCAGTAAATTATAAGATAAGCTATTGGGCGACATGACTACGACAACAGCAACAACACACATACACATAGGTCAGTAAATTATAAGATAAGCTATTGGGCGACATGACTACGACAACAGCAACAACAACAACACACATACACTTAGGTCAGTAAATTATAAGATAAGATATTGGGCGACATGAATACGACAACAGCAACAATACACATACACTTAGTTCAGTAAATTATAAGATAAGCTATTGGGCGACATGACTACGACAACAGCAACAACACTCATACATGTAGGTCAGTAAATTATAAGATAAGCTATTGGGCGACATGACTACGACAACAGCAACAACACACATACACATACACGTAGGTCAGTAAATTATAAGATAACCTATTGGGCGACATGACTACGACATGACTAAGACAACAGCAACAACACACATACACATACACGTAGGTCAGTAAATTATAAGATAAGCTATTGGGCGATATGACTACGACAACAGCAACAACAAACATACACATACACGTAGGTCAGTAAATTATAAGATAACCTATTGGGCGACATGACTACGACAACAGCAACAACAAACATACACATACACTTAGGTCAGTAAATTATAAGATAACCTATTGGGCGACATGACTACGACATGACTAAGACAACAGCAACAACACACATACACATACACGTAGGTCAGTAAATTATAAGATAACCTATTGGGCGACATGACTACGACAACAGCAACAACACACATACACATACACGTAGGTCAGTAAATTATAAGATAACCTATTGGGCGACATGACTACGACATGACTACGACAACAGCAACAACACACATACACGTAGGTCAGTAA
This sequence comes from Oreohelix idahoensis, assembly GCA_024509875.1. Taxonomy (NCBI): domain Eukaryota; kingdom Metazoa; phylum Mollusca; class Gastropoda; order Stylommatophora; family Oreohelicidae; genus Oreohelix; species Oreohelix idahoensis. Next base: position 203,055 of record JAMPIV010012653.1, read on the forward strand.
ATTATAAGATAAGCTATTGGGCGACATGACTACGACAACAGCAACAACACATACACCTAGGTCAGTAAATTATACTTACTTACTTACTTAGTCGTTCCCCTTCTACCGTGAGATGTAGAGGTTTGGAAGTACATTATAAGATAAGCTATTGGGCGACAAGAATACGACAACCAGGAAAGGAAAATATCACATGACAAGTAAGTAAAGCACCAAAACGTGGCCAGGAATAATTATGTTGTGATCTTTCTGTTGTGATCTTCCTGATGATGTCATTAATCCTCATGTTGTTATTTCATTTATTTCCGTTTACCTTCAGAAGTAAATAATGACACACAAAGAGTGGCATGAAAGAATAGAAGCTTTATCTAGAGCAATTGTGCTTCTCTGGCAATAGATAAATAGAAGATGGAGCTACTTCATACTTACCCGAACTAGTTAATATAAATGGAAACAATTCAAGGAATTTTGTAAACCACACACATACACACACACTCTAACAGGCACGAATATTTCTTTAAAAAAAAAAAAAAACCACCCTGCCAGGTAGTGATGAGAAGAAATTCGCGTTATTTCAATGGTTTAGTTTCCAGGCTGTTAAGAGCTGCTTTCCGTAATTTCCCGAAAAGATTGCAGGTTGGTGGGAATCTGTTACGAACGGAGACTCTAAGAAAAGTAGAAGGTCTACTTGTAGGATAATATGGAATGGAGAAAAAGAAACGATCAAAAAGAGGACACTGTTTCCAGAAAACTGTTGGTTATATGTAGCATTTTTTAATTAGATGCAATATAATCAGCACGTGGGAAAGTCCAGAAGTTGAATACTATGAATCAGGTCTACCACATAATGATCACAAAGTGATTTTAAAATAATATCACACGAGCGACAACACACATTAATAATAATAATAATAAATTCTTTAAGCACCAAACACGGCGCATAAGGCAGAAACCAGTGCTCTCCAGGTTGTTCGTTGTGACGCCACTCCTCTTAGCTCTTGCACATTATTTAGGCCCAACGTTCTTCCTTCTCTTATTATTGTTCTTCTGAGTGTTTCTTTTGGTCTTCCTTTTTTCCTCTTACCCTCAGGAACCCAAGTGAGCGCCTGTAGTGGTATTCTGTTGTTTTGCATTCGTAGGACATGACCGATATATGACCATCGTCTTTTCCTTATAGCCTATAGTCGGAGACATATTTCTGCCTAGAGTCTTCTCTTATTTGTCGATTAGTCTTGAATTCTTTCCAACTGATGTTCATGAGTTTTCTAAGACATTTGTTCTCGAATGTATTCAGCTTGTTCTCCAATGATTTTGTTATTTTCCGACTCTCACAGCCGTATGTTAACACTGAGGTAACATTTGAATTAAACAGACGAAGCTTGGTATGTATATTCAATGATCGTAATTTCCAAATGTTAGATAATCTATTGAAGGCGCTAGCTGCCAAAGCAATTCTAGTATGGATTTCTCTTGTTGTGTCACCATCCTGAGTCATTTTACTGCCTAAATAATTGAAACTTTCAACTTTCTGTAGTTTTTCCCCGTTCAAGATGATATCAAAGGTCTCGTTAGAAAAGTTCATAGCATTAGTTTTAGAGGCATTTATTTGGAGACCTATTTTAACCGAGAGATTATGTCGTGAAACGAAGTGTAACCCACTACTTTGTTAATCACTATGTCGAGATACAGATTTGCTTCAACCAATCAACTTGCACCGTTCACCAGTCTCTAAGACAGAATAAATTATACTGTTCACGCAGTTCACGCAAGATGGCGGCTAAAAACTGAATAAAATTAGGCTGTATGAGCAAAAGTCGAAACCGGAGGAAACCAATCATTTTGCTCCGCCAGGAACCAACCGAAAGCCTTTCTTAAGCAGTTACCTGCCTATATATTCGGGCGGAATTTTATGCTAACCACGCAATCCCGAACTTGACGCCAGAGATACTGACTGAAGAGGAAGAAGCTGTCACCTCTTGATTTATAGTTTACCTGAGGGCATCGACCTGCAACCTACTTCACTAGTCGAGTCAAACTGGCCGTTTTTTTTAAATCTTGGAGGGTTTATTTGTGTCCTAAAAACCTGAGGTCGTATGTTCGAGTCAATCCCGCTGCCTGGAACTTCTCAGGAGCATAGAGATTGTACAGAAGCTACATCTTTAGTCCCCCTCAGTCTTGGGGGGGGCTAAAGTAACGAGCCTCAGCAGGAGTGGTGTGAACCAAACTAAGGAGAACAGAACGGTTTAAGAGATGAGTACACATTCGTACCATTTCTGTCAGCACTGTGAGCATAGAAACTGTCAGTGATGAGAAAGTGATTTAACTTAGCAAGAGACAAAATTAACAGCATAGCTGAGAAGTGTTATATCCTTAATTAACAGCACAGCTGATCCATGTACTATAATTAAATAACAGCACAGCTGATATAATTTTTTTTGTTCCTATAATTGGAAAACTTGATGTAAAATATTCATATATATATATATATATATATATAAAATAAATATTTGTAAATCACATGTAAACTTACAATTCCATTACATCCCATTTTTTTCAACATTCACCCTTCAGCACAAGAATAGATAGTGTATATACTAAATAAAAACTTAGGAAATTGTATTTGAAGACTTGTCAATTTTATCATTGTTAAGCAAAATCGGTTTCCTTGTTTTTTTTAATATCACAGTTAGTTACACAGCGGAGGTGGCGCTTTATGTCGGTCTCCTCTCTACTATTGGTTTCGAGATCAGATCATTCACAGCCGTAACTAATTTGTGATACCAGTAGTCCTCTCAGACACTGGGACTTCACCATTTTCTGCAGAAATCATATTTCTGTAATTGTCAGTACTATACTGATCCAAGAGTCAAATAAAATCTCTCGCCACACTGGGGGCTCGTTCCTGGGATATTTTTGTATATCTTGAGCCATACTTAGTCTATTCATCTATCTACACTCTAGCTTGTGCCAACCATAGGTAACATAAGAAAATAAATTTTTGTTTGTTGAGAAAATCATTATAGGATTTTTACAAAATTATTTTCTTAGGAGGAGTACCATTTAGTACTCAGTAAATAGTTGATGCTCACAAAGTTGCACGGAAATTTTTTGTTCATTTAAATTAATTAAGTTTAATTACAATAATTGGGTTATAGTAAATATACATACCCCATCTAAGTAACGCCATGGCTGATCTGGTGAAGTTCAGGACTGCGATCATGCAGATGGGTAAGGAATTAAATATGACAGGTGATGCTCTTACTCAGTATGTCACAACAGAAGTGGACAAACACATGGATAGGGAAGAAAGAAAGTTGCAATTAGAGGCAAAGAAAGGCGGTTGCAGGCAGAAGCCAAAAGACTGGAAGCTGAAAGAGAAGCCAAAAGACTGGAAGCTGAAAGAGAAGTCAAAAGACTGGAAGCTGAGAGAGAAGACAAAAGACTGGAAGCTGAGAGAGAAGACAAAAGACTGGAAGCTGAGAGAGAAGACAAAAGACTGGAAGCTCAGAGAGAAGACAAAAGACTGGAAGCTGAAAGAGAAACTAAAAGGTTAGAAGCTGAGGAAAGGAAATTACAAGCAGAGAGAGACCATCAGTTGAGATTAAAAGAGCTTGAAATTCAGGCAAATACTGGCAATAATGGTGGTAGCTCACCTCACTCTGAGAGTAGCTCCAGCCAGAGCACCTCAAGTGGGGCCATGAATTTTCATCTGGACCCATTTGTTGAGAAAGAAGATGCCATCGAGTCGTACCTGGATATATACGAAAGACTAGCCACTACCTATGGCTTAGTGAAAGAAAAATGGAGTCTTAAACTATCTCAGGGATTGAGAGGTGTGGCCTACGATGTGTATTTGAAGCTCTCAAGAGATGACCAGGAAGATTATGACATCCTGAAGCAGGCACTGCTTGTGAGATATGAAAAGAACTCAGAATCATATAGAAAGAAATTCCGAACAGCTAAACTTCTTCCAGGAGAAACTATCACCAATTCTCTGCTAGATTGGAAACCTATTTGGAAAAATGGAGTAGTTTAGGGAAGTGTCAGGATCTGAAAGAAATGATAATGATGGAGCAAGTGAAAGAGTCCATGCCTCAAGAAATGAGGAAGTTTATCATGGAACAAGGAGCAGAGAGATTGGAAGATATTGTAACTGTTGCTGAGAGATATCAAGCAGCTCAGGCAGAATTATTAGGAAATAAGAAGAAGCAGGGTGAAAACTTCAAATCATCACAAAACTATACCAAATATGAACAAAAGGACCATACCACAAGGAACAAACAAAGATTTGACCAAAAGGACAAAAACCCTCTAAGATCGGATAAGACACCTTACCGGAAGGAAGGAAAGTGGTGTAAAACTTGTCTAATGAGTAACCACAATACTGCGGACTGCAGAAGGAAGAATCCTCCTCATCATGCTGCATGTCTTACAACAGGGAATCAGGGAAGGAAGGAAATGGCAGTAAGTCAGAAAGACTTCCATCATCCCCCTGTCTGTGAGGAAGTGACCGTGAATGGCACTCAAGTACTGTGTTTATATGACACAGGATTAGACTTTGATTCAGTTGTGTGCTCTTCTCTAGTGAGTCCTGACCAGATAACCACAGAAACAGTGGAAATCAGAGGACCGATCAAGGGAGCAAGAACCATGACATTACCCATAGCCCGAATCAACATAAGATCTCGCTATGTGGAAGAAGAAATCAAAGCAGCAGTGATGGACGACCCTATTTACCCTTTGATTTTGGGGTGTAGGTATGTTTTCCTTGGAGAACCTATCAAACCCGTAGTTATGGCAACAGTCCAGACCAGGGAAAGCTCCAGGAAAATGGAGGAGAATCCTATCAATACTCATCCAGAAGAGATGAAAAAGGCTCAAGCAGCAGACAGCACGTTGACGCCTTGTTTTGGCAAATTGCCTAAAGCACATAACCCTCCAGAGAAAGGAGACTTGTATATGAAGAATGGCCTACTATACAGAAAAGCTGGAACAGGACCTAAAGGGCATGGACAGCTTGTAGTGCCAAAATCTTACAGGGAGAAGGTTATGACGCTAGGACATGCTATACCCTTCAGTGGACATATGGGAATAGGGGCCACTGGACAAAGGATAGCCTGTCACTACTTCTGGCCAGGAATTACAGAGGACATAAAAAGATATGTAAGATCCTGTCCAGAATGCCAAAGAGTAGCTCCTAAGCATAGGACTGCACCAGCAACACTGGGAGAAATGCCTATTATGGGAACCCCTTTTGAACGTGTTGCAGTAGATATTGTTGGACCCCTCACTAGGACCAAGAAGAGAAATGCTTACATCTTAACCTTGGTTGATACTTGCTCTATGTGGGGAGAAGCAGTGGCCATGTCAGCTATAGATTCAAAGCACGTGGCAGAGGCCCTGTTGACAATATTTACCCGATTAGGTTTCCCGCATCAGATATTGACTGACAATGGGTCTCAGTTTAAGGGAAAGCTAACACAAGAAGTATTCAGGATATTTCAAGCCAGGCACTATCATTGTAGTCCCTACCATGCCCAAGGGAACGGTCAAGTAGAGCGGTTCAATGGTACGCTAATTTCAATCCTTAGAAAGCTGGCGAGTGAAAAACCTGATACTTGGGATACATACTTACCCGCTGCACTATTTGCATATAGGGAAGTACCCCACAATTCAACTGGATTGGCTCCAGCTACCTTGTTGTTTGGAAGACCAATAAAAGGTCCACTGGAAGCATTGCTGCGGACATGGACTGATGAAAAGGCAGAGGAAACAGTGACTTCCTCATACCAGTACGTCAACGAGTTGACATCTCGATTGAAAGCCGGTTGGAAACTGGCCAATGATAACTTAAGACAGGCCAGGAGGAAGCATGCTGCGTACTACAACAAAAAAGCAAAGGATAGGGAACTGGAGGTGGGTGAAAAGGTGTTATTACTGTTGCCAAGCAGCAATAATAAATTGCAGATTGGATGGCAGGGACCCTATGTCATACTGGAGAAACTTTCCAGGACCAATTATAAGATTGACAAGAAAGGGAAGGAGAAGGTATATCATGTCAATCTTCTTAAAAAAATACTATGACAAGGAATCATCAGAAGTTGCACATATTATGACCCTAGCCATTGCAACAGAAATGCACGGTGAACCACTTCACTCTATGGAGTATCCACTCACAACTACAGAGGATTATGTTCAAGTAAATATTAGTGAACATTTAACTCCAGAGCAGAAGAAGAGGGTTCAGAAAGTGTTGGAAACCCATGCGGATGTGCTCACAGATAAGCCAGGTCGTACGAATCTGTTAGAGTACGACATGAAGGTTACCGACCCTACCCCAGTATGCATGAGAACATACCCTATATTCTATGCGAAAGCCCAAGCACTAAGGGAGGAAGTTGATTATCTGTTGAAGGAGAAAATTATCTCGAAGTCAGACTCTCCCTATAGCTCAAGTGTGGTGCTATTGAGAAAGCCGAGTGGTGAACACAGGTTATGTATTGACTACCGGAAGCTTAATGCGATCACAGAATCTCAGGTGGACCCATTACCTGACACCAACCAGCTGTTCTCTACACTGAGTAAAGCTAGGTATTTATCGAAGGTAGATCTAAGCAAGGGATACTACCAAATACCAGTGAAACCAGAAGTTAGGACAATGCTGGCATTTAGTACATCAGACGGACACTACGAGTTTAATGTACTACCTTTTGGGCTGAAAAATGCTCCCAGTATCTTTTCAAGAATGATGAGGAAATTATTGGAACCTCTACAAAATCCCCATATCACTAACTTTATGGATGACATTCTTGTTGCTACAAACACATTTGAAGAGCATATAGTAGCGCTCTCCATGTTGTTTGACATACTGAGAGAAACTGGATTAACTGCACGTCCAACCAAGTGCTATATCGGTTGTAAGGAGTTGGAATTCCTAGGTCACACTATTTCTACAGGTCATTGTTGAAGGACTTTCGTGTGTGGTTACTGGTTGTGTTGCTTGAATTCTGATCGTGCTAATATTCGTACGCGAATGGGGTGAACCTCACCTTTGGTTTGTCGTAATGCCTGAACTTGGCATCAAGATGTAAACAACTGTTCATCTTATTAACTCAGCAACTTGATATAAAATACATAATTCATAATGGTTGAATGGTGAAACGTGGTTCAACGAATAATGCCTCCGGTTCGAGTCCTTCACAATTTAATATGGATACACACATACATAAACAGTTCAATTCACACATGAGGTACATGCATCAATCAATCAATAGCGTAGACTGCTGTTTTACGTGTCAATGTCCGTTTAAGGATACAATGCAGTAATTGTCGTCAGAACATCACAGCTATATGCACGCGCAGATAGAATGGCTACCTGCCGACAGTGAGACTGTGAGTCTAATTACTTCGTATAAAGTAGACGATTATCTTTCTCCTTCCAAGGATTTAGTTAATCACTAACCTCCATAAGTTTCCTCTCATGTAGAGTTCTAGGACTGACCCTGGTCCATCATAAATGCACATATAAATGGCTATATCATGCCATTGAATTGGAAGGTTAACAAAACGCAGCTATTCAGCTTGGCAGTCAAGTAACAAAGGGTAGCGTTTCCTAGTTACCGACTGTGACCCAAACAACGCTAGACACGTCATAATCGATCGTGTATGGAGCGTTCAATAATTGAAACATCTATCGCAATATATTAAATGTCTTAACCTTTACATTTGCACGTCCGCTAACCTTTAGCAGACGGCGTTAATATCATATACCGTAACAATTCCCTGTACACCGGGGAAAAAAAAATCGATAGATTTTTTTTCAAGATCTATCCGACTTAACAATTTTCAAAAAAAAAAATTTAACACAATCGTGACATATGGCCGACGATGTTCTGAGTAGAACCTTGTCGCGGTCATGTCAACTAACTATTTGTCATAGTCATCTAACATTAATCACATTATATATCAATATTATACATATTATTATATCAACTAAATAAAATGTCCAATGTTAATAGTGAATGATAGAATTAAATTAAAGTAAGGTCTGTCGTATTAGTATGTCATATAGGAATTAATTTGACTAATTAAAATTAAATTAATTAATTAAACTAAGAGTTAAATTATTAAGATTCTAATGTAACGCGATGTTATGAGAGAAGAAAAGACAAAATAAGTGAGAAGAAATAGAAAGAAATTCGAATATAAGTTTAACTTAATTGGGTGGGTTAAGTGTTAGTGAATAATAACTATCTAATTTAACTAACTAAATAACGTATAGGTACATTGAAAAAAATATTAATCTAATACTTGTGTGAGATTTATTTTCTCTTTTCATAATTTCTTCTTTTTATATTTCGTTCTCTTTTTTTGTTCTTTCATTTCATTTTTTTTTCTCACATTTCATTTTATTGATAATAATTCAATTAAGAAGTTAAGTTAACTAATTAATTAGTATAGGATATGATGATCCATCCGTAGTCTTGATCCTGATGAATTCTTTTAGGCAAAAATGTTCAAACGTTTACGTTGGAAAGAAATGTCATTTATCCTAGGATCCAAGAATTAAGTGCACATAGGATAATAAGTTCGACTTGTCGTCAGATATTGTTCCATGATTGTTCAACGAATATTCATATATCGTGTATGGACGTTAGACGAAGTTTCAATGTCAATATGTATACCTTGATTGTCTTTAGTTCAATTCTGTGATGCATATAGTGTTTATAAATATTAAATTGAAGGCAAAGTTAGTTCCCTTATAGTTGATACTTCGTTATATCCAATGTAGTGATGATTGACGTGTTTTAGGAATGTCAATGTTGATCATTCGTCGTCAATAGGATTACGTGACAACGCATCCGCCACAATATTTTCAGTGCCAGGAATATGTTCAATGGAGAATTCAAATGGCTGTAGGATGATTGCATATCTGGCGAGTTTTTGGCTCTTGTGGTTAGATCGACGCAAAGATGCTACAGCACGTTGGTCAGTTTGGATGGTGAATGGAGCACCAAGCAAAAACTTTTCAAGTTTAGTTATTGCCCATATATCTGACAAAAGTTCCTTGTCCACTGTGGAATACTTTGTTTCTGCCGGCTTTAGCTTTCTTGAAATATATAAGGTAGGATGTAGAACGCCATCATGGTTCTGGAGCAGGCATGCACCAATGCCGTAGTTACTAGCATCTGTTCGTAAGAAAAATCTTTTGGAAGCATCGGGAAGTCTTAAAATTGGTTCATGCGAGAACAAATTTATAATTTTGTTGAAAGTTTCATTGCATATACCAGTCCATGTCACCTTCACCGGCATGTCTTTTTTTAACAATGAAGACAATACAGCCATGATGGATGACAAGTTTGGTATGAATCTACTGTAATATTGAACAAGTCCTAACAAACTCCTGACCTGTTTCTTCGTCTGAGGAACTGCTATGTTTAGAATTTTGGAGACCGTACTAGGTAACGTTCGGATATATCCCGATCCAATGATATGTCCCAAAAAGGTTATCTCATTACACGCGATTTGAACCTTTGTAGGTTTAGCAGTTAGATTATAATTCCTTAGAGTGTCGAAAACATATCTAAGTCCCGAAACATGTTCCTCAAACGACGAACTAAACAAGCATATGTCGTCAATATATGTAATAACGTCTGGTCTACCTGATAAAATTTGTCGCATCAGGCGAATGAAGGTAGCTGGCGCATTAACAAGCCCAAAAGGCATCACATTCCACTGGTATAGACCTTGTGGAGTGGAAAATGCGGTGTAGTACTTAGCCTTTTCGGTCAGTGGTATCTGCCAATAACCTTTAGTTAAGTCTATCTTACTAAATATAGTTGCGTTGGATAGACGTGGCAGTAAGTCGTCGATAAGTGGATGTGGTTCGCTGTCAACTATAGTCTTAGCATTTAATTTTCTATAGTCAACACATAGTCTGATGTTATTGTCCTTCTTCCGGACAATCACTAATGGAGAAGAGAAGAGAATGGCGAATTACTAGTCTCAATGATTCCCAGAGACAACATCTGTTCAAGTTCCTTAGTAGTTTTAGCAAGGAAATGTAAAGGAACAGAATAGGGATGTACACGAATAGGTGTATCATCATTGAGAGTAATGTCATGACTGATAGCTGATGTGCGACCCGGGACGTCGGTCAACACATCTGGATAAGATTGTAATAGATTAGCAATCTGTAGACGCTGTTGCGGTGTAACCGTTGAAGAGATGGTTACATCCCGCCAAGATTCAGTAGGTTGAACTACTGGTACCGGTAACGGTAACTGTACCTCAGGAAAAGAAGATTCTTCTTCCTGGATGACAGATAAGTTGGAATAATAACAAGTAGATACTGTGTTGCCATCTAGTTCATGAAAAATTGACTGTAAGTGTTCAGGACGTGTATGAAATTGCTTGAGCATGTTAATATGAAATATCTTTTTGTGTCCCTTGATATCTAAGACGTAATCAACGTCGGAAATTTTATCAATGACTTTGTAAGGACCATTCCAAGATATCAATAATTTATTGTTATTGTGAGGAAGTAACACATAAGCCTCATCGCCTGGGAATAATTGGCGTAATCGTCGAGACCTATTTTGTAGAGATCGAGCCTTAGCTTTTGCAGCCTCAGAAGAAGCTGTTGCCAACTGGCAAGACTCAATAATGTTCTTCCGAAGATTAATCACATATTCATAAGATGACTGAGTGTCCTGAGTCATCTCCTCGTCAATTAATAAGTCTTTTATTAGTCCCATAGGACCTCTTGGGGGAGCACCAAAAACTAATTCAAAGGGAGAGAAGCCAGTTTGTTCATGCGGTACCTCCCGATAAGCAAATAGAACAGCTGGGAGTGCTCTGTCCCAGTCATGAGGGTGCTTAACAGTAACCTTATGTAGTAGTTGTTTAAGTGTACGGTTAAGTCTTTCAACCGCACCATTACTCATAGGATGATAAATACTACTTAAATTCCTATCAATGTTCCAAGTTTTCATGACTTCCTTCATGGTGTCAGATATGAACTGTGACCCATGGTCTGATAAAAGTTTTCTAGGAAACCCTATTCTAGAAAAGATGAGATGTAGTGCATCAGCTACATCTGTGGTAGTGGTGGTCTTTAATGGGATAGCTTCTGGCCATCGTGTGCACAAATCAATGCACGTAAGGACGAATCTATGTCCTCTGGCTGATGGTAGCAATGGACCAATAATATCTATTGCCATCTTGTCAAAGGGTCTTACTGAGATATCGCAAGCCTGAATAGGCGCCGTGTGAAAAGCTCCACATGCTTTCACTTCTTGGCATGTAGTACAGGAACGTACATACTGCGAAATATCTCTTGACACTCCTGGCCAAAAGAATGAAGACAGTACTCGAGATCGTGTTCGAGTATATCCCATATGTCCAGCACAATGTGAGTCATGTGCGTGTTGAAGAATGTACCGTCTAAAAGTATACGGGACCATAACTTGTTGTTTCATTTGTGATTTGTCATTAAAACATCTAATCAATATGTCATTTTTAATAACAAACCAATGTTTGTTATTATTACCTGAGGATGGATTGTCAACTTTATCAACCAGCTTAAAAATTTTTTTTAAAGATTTATCCTCTTTTTGTTTGGTTGCAAATGTTTCCCTGTCAATAGGTGAATTGACTACAAACTCCTCTTGGTTGTCTGCATCCATTTTATTATCATCGACTTTCTCCATGAGTTGAGTCTGCGCTCTAGTCGTCACGGCGTTTCCAGTGCATAGGTTATGTTTCTCCCATTCTATGATCTCATCTGGAGTACAATCTTTACTACCGTGTATACGACCAACCATCAGATCAGCTATAGGCTTTTTTAGCATACATACTTTTACATTCCCTGTGAAAAAGGGTGTTCTAATATGAACAATAGCTGTGGGGTAAAACTCAATAGTTCCACCAAATGTCATGCAGCGTACATATTCTCCTGTCGCACAGCTAGGATGTACCAGCGACTGACGTATACCGATCGTTGTGGATCCTGAATCCCTCAGCACTGAGATGACGGATCCATTAACTAATCCCCTGTTAAAAATTAGTAAGCCTGTTCCATCGTTGACTGCAAGACCAACCTGTGGTATAATATGTCCGCAGTTAAGCACTGTTTCTTTCGCCTTCTGAAAAATAAGATTGCATTGTTGGCAACTATTTGCCACATTATAATTAATAGCAAAACATGCAGCAGAAGACTGTGTTGTATTATTGTCAAGTGGGACCTGAGCTATAGGGGTAGTATTATTTGTAACTGCCGCCCCGGTATTATGGTTGTAATGAGATGATCCCCGAGAATGAGATCGATTCCGAGTATAATTGTTAGAATTATCTCGTCGTCCTCTATAGTAACTATTATCTCGATGTCTCGAGCCATGATTATTACCATTCCAGTTATTGTTATTATTGGGAGTATGTGATCGATTATAATTAGTGTTATGTTGACCATTGTGGTAGTTTGTTTGAGGTGAATAATTTCTATCTCGTGATCTACCTCTGTTGAACTCATTTTTATTGTTGAAATCATTATTATGTCCCTTCTGAAAGTTAACATTGTGATTTCTTTGGAACCTACTTCTGTCTACACTGTGATGTCTTTGTTTGTTATTATGATTGTAGGCCATATTAGACGCCACAGGTAGAGGTTCTCTTAATGAGGAGTTAGAAATGGTTGCATTCGGATGTGCCGAACAGTAGTTTAAAGAAATTTTTTCTAACTCGTCGATAGTACCTGGTTTACGCTCCTGCAAATATGCAAAAAATGGTTGGCTAACCGAAGATAATACCTTATCCCGTAGTAGTAAATCAACTAATTTGTCGTATGATTTGTTGACTTCTGCCAGTTCAACCCATCTATTAAATGTATTGCGTATGTTCGCAATGAATCCTGCAAAATCTTTTGGAGATTCAGGTAAAATTCCCTTAAATTTCAACCTACAGTGTTCCTCGTCCAGGTGAAACCTTCGTAAAAGCAAGGACTTAATAGCACCGTAGTTATTTGCTATTGATGGGTCAGCATTTTGAGAAGCCGTCAATGGTTCTCCAACCAAGAATTCATTTAACTTGAGTACCCATGACTCTTCGGGCAAATGATTCGTTTTGCAAGTCTGTTCAAAACGTGACAGGAACGATGAAAGGTCGTCCACGTTCAAGTTGAAAGTGGGTAATTTAAAGTTGTAGAAATGTTTAGTTTGGCTGGATGACGATCCATTTTGTGAGTTATTATTCTGGTTTGCATCAGCACTTTGTGCTTGTAATCTTGCTGTCTCCAATTTAATACGCGCCAATTCCATTTCTTGTTGTAAAATAATTTCCTCTCGTTTCAATTTATTCTCTTCTTCCTGTCTGGCGATTGCTCTTTGCTCTTCTCTTTCACGGTGAGCAATCTCTCTCAATCTATTTTCCTTGGCAATTTGCTTCATCTCACGTTCTGCTTCCTTTCTTTCACGTTCCTCCTCCTCTCTCTTTAATGCTGCCTTTTGTTCCTCTTCCTCTTTCTTTAATGCAGCCTTTTGTTCCTTCATTTCTGCTTTATGTTTTTCCAGTTCTGCCTCAGCAAACTGACGAAGTTCTTGAGATTTATAACCATATTCTTTACCAATTTTAACGAAATGGTCTATAGTAAGCATTTTGACTTTTATCTGGTAAGTAATTATTGGTAATTACTGATTAAAATAGTCAATAGTAGATTCAGAGTAATTATTATACTTACTCAACTTAGGAATATTCAATATAAATAATCACAATAGTACTGAACTCTTATGTCTAAGTTCAACTAATAGACAATATTTTGTAACAATATTGTATCTAAGTACTAACTATATCATAAATAGTTATGATATCTGTTAAATATAATGTAATTACATCACACAATTAATCTCAATATCCAATGATGTTGGGTATGATTCCTAGTAATTATATTGTTCAATGTACTAAGTCACTCTCTTAGTACTGGAAAAGTATATTAAATAATATACAATGGGTCTATTACTTCAAAGGTAGACTATAAGATTATTTTATTTGGTCAATATATATATTATATTATTATGCCCTAGGCATCTCTTATAAATTGTAGTGCTAATTTCTTGGACTATCACTGCATAATTATGCAATGTCCCATATTAACCTTAAATATCAGAAAAAATTAATTAAATTAAATTACAAGTGTATTATTGAATATAATTGTTAAAACTCTTTCTTTGTGTAGTTGTTAACTCATACTGGCTACTAGTTGTTGAATCATGCTTTATTTGTTAAATGATGTGAATGTCCACCAGTGGATAAATGTAGATGTTGGGACTGGTGTAGTAAAGTGTAACGATTGTCAACTCATCAAACCCAGCACAGTTTTGGTCATACAGGTCATCTTGTCCTGGAACGTGATGAGGCTCCGACAAGAATGTGAGTGTAAACAATGAGTGTGTATCTGAATGTCAGTACGCGAATGGTAGAATGATTCGATAGAGTTGACAGGTTGGTAGTACATCACTCATACTCACACTGTTCGAATTCAAGAAGTACTGGAACTACGGTGGTCTTTTTATAACATTTAATGGGACGCACACTTGGACAGTACGTGTATGGTTACAGGAACAAATGTCGACATAGACAGCATAATGTTGATCACAGGAATATCATCTTAAGTTAGCATTCATGCTTGGCAAATATCATAATGGAGCATTCGTAAATAAGCATTCAGCGTTCCATCATGTAAATCATCTGGCTTTACTGACTGGGCACGTCAGACCATAACCAATACATAGGAAGGCTCCTAGACCTAACCTCGTCTAGCGAATATTCCTTCACGTAAAGTTCAATATAGATATATTTCATAATATAGGAATCCCAGACATGGGTTCTCACATGTAGCAGTGATCTCTTGGTTCATCGAGCGATAGTACAGGCATCCCTTTTTCTCACTCGATAAATACAAAGTATATGAATTTCAACATGGCTGTTCTCTCTCTCGTGAGCTTCACTCACTATAGAATATAGACCAAAATTAGTCATTCATTAAATGTCCTCATTTCTTCATAGGTTCTCTCATAGAGGTAATTGAATAATATCATACAATCCAGTGCTGATACATAGGAATGTCTTCTTCCTTTGAATGGATATTCTTTTCAAAAGTACCACTGTGCATCTGCTTATCAACAACGATGGCGAAGCCCAAGTTCATAATAAATTGTGGTTTTACCTTTTTATGCGAAATATAACTTTGCCATTCCTTGGCAAAAGAGAATAAACACTGGGGTAAAGTACATACAACATGTCTAAATGATTATCACTTTTCCCCATCCATATATAGATCACTATTTCGGCAAAAAGCCTGCTACAACAAAACTCGGCATCCTCACAGGATGACAGCCATGGATCACACCCTTTGCTAGCGATACTTCCGCTGCATAGCCTTTGACCTTTTCTAGCGACAACCAAATTAGTTCGACTTAGAAATGCAAAGATATCCATATATAAGACAGACTCGTCCTACTCATACAAACACTACGTATAAATTCAGGCCATAGATATACTGAAGCAAGAACAATCTATTCCTACCCAGCCACAGAATAAATCGCAGTAGGCCTAGAGTCGTCTGCGGAGTCCGATCGAAGATGACAGAACTATTTTCAAGGGAAGCAACCCAAAAATGACTTCTCCTTAAGCACTTAAAAAGGAAATACTTTGCTTACAAAATATTTGCGAACATAATAAGAATATAAATGTATTATATTGCAAGATAGTAAAAATTGCCCTTTACAGTCTTACCACACCTCCCGGGAAAAAAAAAAATAAAATTTTTTTTTTTTAAATACATCTAGGAGCACCGTAGAATAGGCTCACAACGCAAGAATACTGCGCAGATGAAAATATCAGGAATAACTATAATTCCTAATATGACTGGTGAGAATATATATCTCAAAATCTGAGAGAAATTGTTTCCCTACGAATAAATGTTTCCAGGAAGGTGTGATGTACGTATAATACAATTCTGGTAATTATACAATGCATACCAAAAATTCACACTACAATCTTAAATTTATGATTTATGAAGAAACAATCATCAAAGACCAGCGGTGAATTAACATCAATAAACCGCTAAGTAGCGATACCATCATTCTATTATTAAATTACAAATGTGTATCTTAGTAAAGAAACAAAAAATAACTGTTGTAAAGTTATACATATTAAAAAGATCCAATATTTAACAGTTAAGTGGCATCATGTGGGCATCTGGACAGAATGTCCGCCATCACATTTTCTGAACCACGGATAGCTCGTACCGAAAAATGAAAAGGTTGAAGAGCGATTGCGTATCGAGTTGATCTCGAGCTCTTCAAGTTTTTACTTTGGATAGCCGTAAGAGCTTTTTGGTCAGTTTCCACTACGAAATGCGCGCCCAGAAGGAATCTTTGGAGTTTGAGAATTGACCAAACCATTGCCAATAATTCACGGTCTAAAACCGAGTAATTCCTTTCTGCAGCATTAAGTTTTCTGGATATGTACATTACAGGATGCAGAGTTCCAGAGTACTCTTGCATTAGTGCCGCTCCAATCCCAGTGGATGAAGCGTCACTACGAAGAACAAATGTCTTATCTGTTGTAGGTAACACTAAAATAGGTGGTGATGAAAACATAGTTTTGATCTTCTCTAGTGAAGATTGGCATTCATGAGACCAGTGAACCATGTTAGGCGACCCTTTCTTTAATAGCGTAGAGAGAGGTGCCATGATAGAGGACAGATTCGGAATGAAACGTCCATAAAATTGTATGAGACCTAAAAGACTTCGCACTTGCTTTTTAGTCCTAGGGATAGAGATGTTAAGTATCTTAGTGATATTATGGTCTTCTGTCTTCAAGAAACCGTGACCTACTCGATGGCCTAAGAAAGCAATTTCGCTAAAGCCAATACAAGCTTTAGATGGTTTTGCTGTCAGGTTATACTCACGCAGAGTTGATAATAATTCAACTAATCCTGAATAGTGATCTTCCCAAGTATCGCTGAAAAGACAGATGTCGTCTAGATAAGCAATGACATCTGACCGATACGATAGGATTCGACGCATCATGCGTACAAATGTAGCTGGTGCGTTCATAAGGCCGAAAGGCATAAAATTCCATTGGAAAAGGCCTCTGGGAGTAGAGAAAGCGGTAAGAGGTTTGGCGCGTTCGGATAATGGAACTTGCCAATATCCTTTAGACAAATCAAGTTTAGTGAAAAAATGCGATTTAGAAAGACGAGTAAGTAACTCTTCTAGTAAAGGCATAGGTTCAGCATCGAACTTCGTAACTTGATTCAATTTGCGATAGTCAACGCAAAGACGTATGTTATTGTCTTTTTTTCGAACAATAACCATCGGCGAAGAATATGCAGAAGTGGATGGTTCGATTATTTGTAAATCTATCATTTCATCCAACTCCTTTTCAACCTGTGTTTGGAAATGTATAGGGATAGGATAAGGCCTAACCCTAATTGGAGTATGTTCAGTTAGAACAATGTCATGCTCAATGACATGAGTTTGTCCAGGGATGTCAGTGAGGACATCCTGAAATGTTTGTAACATAGACGAAACTTGTCGCCGTTCTCCTAGAGACAAATCAGGAGAAACAGTAACGTCTTTCCATGATTCACTAGAATGAAGTGGGATCATTGGAAGCGGGAGATTAACATCCGAAAAACTTGTTTCCTCATCCTGTATTACAGACAGTGATGAGTAATGACCATGTTTGACATGAGAATCGTCCGTTGCCTGGAAAATAGGCTGTAGATAGTCAGGACGTTCATGGAACTCCGTAAGCATATTGATGTGGAAGGTTTTATGCTTCCCGTTAATATCGACGATGTAGTCAACATCTGAAATTTTCGATATTATATCGTACGGACCTTTCCAACTAATAAGGAGTCTATTTTCACGACAAGGTAGCAAAACAAATGCTTTGTCACCAGGACAAAGTTGTCGTAAAGTTCTCTTCTTATTAGCAAATTGTCTTGCCTTCTGCTTAGCAAACTCAGAAGAGGACGTTGCCAATTTGCATGCTTCGATAATCTTTTGTCTCAGCGCGATGACATACTCGTAAGAAGATTTTGTGTCATCGTCAATATTGTCAGCTGTTATAAGATCATGCAGCAAAGACATTGGGCCGCGCGGTCGCGCGCCAAAGACAAGTTCAAAGGGCGAAAACCCTGTATGTTCATTGGGGACCTCTCTGTACGCGAAGAGGGCCGCGGGTAAAACCCTATCCCAATCCTGAGGATGATCCTCAGTTATCTTCCCTAATAAGTTCTTAAGTGTTCTATTTAGTCGCTCGACCATCCCATTGGACATAGGATGATAGATGCTACTCAAAGATCTCTCTATCTGTAGAGTAGACATTACTTGAGACATGGTATCCGATATCAGTTGGGTGCCATGATCTGATAATATTTCTCCGGGGAATCCCAGCCGAGAAAATATAAGCCAAAGAGCATCTGCAATGTCAGCGGTAGTAATGCTCTTTAGAGGGATAGCCTCTGGCCAACGTGTGCACATGTCTACACACGTTAAGATAAACTGATGTCCTCTAGCAGATTTGATCTTAAATGGACCAATGATGTCTATCGCCATTTTCTGGAATGGACGAATAGGAATATCTGCAGCCTGAATAGGCGCAGCATGACGAGGACCTTTGGATTTGACTTCTTGACATACTTTACAGGATCGACAATAGATCCGTATGTCCTTGTTCACAAAAGGCCAAAAGAAAGCCGCAAGAACTCTTGACTTTGTACGGGAAAAACCCATGTGACCAGCACACTGAGAGTCGTGTGCATGTTGTAAGATCTTAACTCTCAAATTCTTGGGTACAAGAATCTGAGAATGACTTGACTTAGTGGAGTCTTGCACCATACGTACAAGTACGCCATTCTTCATTGTAATCCAAGATTTACAATTTGAATCTTTATTCGGATCACCTTTTGTTACAAGAGTGAAGAATTTCTTAAGAGTCGGATCTTCTTCTTGTTGTTTTATAAACGAGTCACGAGAAATTACCAAGGGATCATCTTGGTTATGCACTTCATTATCTTCAACAGATGAAGTTTCAGGCATATTGAGAGCTTGAGCTCTAGTGCCTACTGCATTAGCAGATTGTATATTTTGATTTTCCCAAACGGAAATTTGCTCCGGAGTACATTCTTTGACTCCGTGAATGCGACCGATGATAAGATCAGCGATCGGATCTGGCAAAAGACATGCGTGTACATCTCCTGTGAAGAAAGGAGTAGCAATCCTAATGATAGCGGTAGAGTATTTCTCTATGGTGCCGCCAAATGTTACGCATTTGACTACTTTGCCTGTAGAATGAGAAGGATCTATGAGTGACTGCCTAACCCCAATAGTTGTGCATCCAGAATCAAAAAGTACTGAGACTGGATTGTCATTTACTAAACCTTTGTGTAAGACAAGAGAACCTCTCCCATCATGCGCGATTGACGCAGGAAGAGCGGGAAGAGGATGGCCACAGCTTAAAGTAGACACTGTGGTTGGCTCAAATAATGTTTTGCATTGGGGGCACTGAGATGCTCTCCCAAAATCAAAAGCGGCACATGCCATATTATTAGAGTCATCATTATCTTTATTTTGTTTATAGGCTTCGTGGGACTCTTGCTGTGCAGAGTTCGCCTGGTAATGAGCTTTATGTTTTTTGAATTGTGCTCTACCTCTGTTATTATTGCCTCTGTACTTATCATTGTTTCCACTATTATAACCTCTACTCGGGTTTGAATCATAGCTCCTTTGGTTACTATCATCATATTCATTATAATGAGTATCTCGGTAATTATGATCCTGTTGTCTCCATGAAGGAAAACTTGGATAGTTTCTAGAATGACTTCCTTTGCGAAAGTTCCTGTAATTATGACCACCCCTGAATCGAGGGCTGTCAGCTCTTCTCCAGGTATTCGAAGAAGAACCCTGAAATGATTGGTTACCTTGGTTCTGATAACTGTAATAGTTACCTTTTTTATTAAACCTATTTTGAGGTCCTTGGAATTTGTGAGAGTGATTAGGGTTGTATGGTGTTGCAGAAGCAACTGGCATACCTTCTTTAACCTTACTGTTGCTAATGGCTACGTCCGGATGTGCAGTGACGTATTGGGTACAATACTGTTCCATTTCTTTTAGAGACTTAGGTTTACGCTCATGTAAGAATTCGAGGAAAGGTTTATTTATACTTGACATAATCTTGTCTCTGAGTATCAAGTCCATAAGGGCTTCATAAGTCTTTTCTGTTTTGGATAGCTCAATCCAACGATCAAATGTAAGTCGTGTCCTTGCAATGAATTCTGAGAATTCTACACCTGCCTCAGGCACCATTGTCTTAAACAACTTCCGATAACCCTCTTCAGACAACTGATACTTCTTTAATAAGGCTGCCCTAATAACATCATAGTTATCTTTGTCAGCCTCTTCAACCAAACTTAAACTAGTCAGAGAATCACCTTTCAGATTTTCTGATAACTGGTTAGCATATTGTGATTTGTCCACATTATGTGCTCGACACGAGCGTTCAAATCTGTTTAGCCAGAATGTTATGTCATCACTGGAAGGGTTGAACGCTGGTACCTTGACCTTGTAAGTAAAGGGTTTACCATTACCACTAGATGCTTGATTAACATTACTTATGTTTGTTAACTTTAACTTTTCTAACTCAAATGCTAAAAGTTCTTTTTGGTGTTCATGTTCTCTTATTGCTTTTTTTTCTTGAGCTTCAGCTTGTAATTTTCTCTCTTCTGCAGCAGCCTGTAATTTTTTCTCTTCAGCAGCAGCTTCATCTTTTCTTTTCTCTTTTTCCATTTCCATCTGGAATCTTTTTTCATCAGTCTGTATCTGCAATTTCTTTTGTTCATCCTCTCTTTGTAATTTTCTTTCCTCAGCTTCTAATTTCTTTTCTTCAATCAATGCTTTTCTTTCTTCAGCAGCCAATGCTTTGTCATATTGAGCAACTGCCCATTCTTCTAACTGCTGACCAGTCTTATCAAGAGCCCTGCCTTGTGTGATAAAATAATCCAAGGTAGACATCTTGTCTAATAAGATCAGTAATTTGCAAAAGTAAATAAATTTACTTTCTTAGTCTTAATCAAAGACTTTGTATGATAACTTTTTAACCTGTGGAAAAATAGTACTTAACTATCCCAATCACTGTGGGAAACAAGCCTTACAAAGGTCTTGTATAAATCCTTATATAATAACAGCTATAAGTTGCTGGTTCACTCTATAATATAAGTGCAGTGCACCAGAAATAGTGTTTTATATCATCAACTGTGTACCTTTAGTAATAGCAATTAACTATCAGTTGATTCTTGTACATCAATTTATATGATCAACTATATTTTAAATAGTGTATGTCGATCAGGCACAAAACAAAACAGTTATACAGAAAAACATGAAAACATTTGCGGAAATGAAATAAATAAAATTGGAAAAACAATAAAAGATAAACCGCAAGAGGATAACAAATACAAATAACGCCACAGTATATAAATATAAATTGAGAATAGAACTGAAAGATAGAATAGGGTAGACCAACAAATTACAAACAAATCAAAACAAACTAAAGAACAGAGGAATATTACAAAAACAACAATGAGTACAGACTTCACAGCTAACACTAATAGCAACAGCTGTCGCAGCAAATTTCCAATGAAGAAAATTGCACCTATAGAAACGCACACATCAGACCCTCTATTACGTGGGATACTCTGCTGTGTGACACCGCCCAACCGAAACAACAACCCGCGGATACAAACAAATATCACATATAAATAGTTAAACATAAATACATAAATGCATAAATAGTATGGCAATATGATGTAAATAGAGTGTTGCAGAAAGAATGTGTTGGAATGAAGGCTCAGTTACACTGCCTAATAGTACAGTACTGTGGTACTTTATTAAACAAATACTTCTGGTCTAATTATTTTAAATTCAACACAGAAATAGAAGCTCCATCGTTGATTTGAATGATAACAATCAATGTAGGACTTCTCAGTTCAATAACATTTTCTTTCGCAAACACTGTCAAATATTCTCCAGTCCTGATGTGTAATGTTCTATGTTTCAACCAAGCTCGCTGTGTAACACTGTCAGTTGTATGGCAAATGTCCAATGAACCAAATGTCAACAAACCCTGACCTAGTTACTGCATACTCTCGACAGGACAGGTCACGCTGACATCACTGTAGAGTTGTACTGCTGATGTATTTGTGTGTCGTAACAGACCCCAAGGAACGTCTGGTCTCAGTAGTTTACTTCTCAATATGGTCACTGTGCAGGTTGACCCAGGAAGCTGGCACACCAGTTGTTAAAACTCTTTCTTTGTGTAGTTGTTAACTCATACTGGCTACTAGTTGTTGAATCATGCTTTATTTGTTAAATGATGTGAATGTCCACCAGTGGATAAATGTAGATGTTGGGACTGGTGTAGTAAAGTGTAACGATTGTCAACTCATCAAACCCAGCACAGTTTTGGTCATACAGGTCATCTTGTCCTGGAACGTGATGAGGCTCCGACAAGAATGTGAGTGTAAACAATGAGTGTGTATCTGAATGTCAGTACGCGAATGGTAGAATGATTCGATAGAGTTGACAGGTTGGTAGTACATCACTCATACTCACACTGTTCGAATTCAAGAAGTACTGGAACTACGGTGGTCTTTTTATAACATTTAATGGGACGCACACTTGGACAGTACGTGTATGGTTACAGGAACAAATGTCGACATAGACAGCATAATGTTGATCACAGGAATATCATCTTAAGTTAGCATTCATGCTTGGCAAATATCATAATGGAGCATTCGTAAATAAGCATTCAGCGTTCCATCATGTAAATCATCTGGCTTTACTGACTGGGCACGTCAGACCATAACCAATACATAGGAAGGCTCCTAGACCTAACCTCGTCTAGCGAATATTCCTTCACGTAAAGTTCAATATAGATATATTTCATAATATAGGAATCCCAGACATGGGTTCTCACATGTAGCAGTGATCTCTTGGTTCATCGAGCGATAGTACAGGCATCCCTTTTTCTCACTCGATAAATACAAAGTATATGAATTTCAACATGGCTGTTCTCTCTCTCGTGAGCTTCACTCACTATAGAATATAGACCAAAATTAGTCATTCATTAAATGTCCTCATTTCTTCATAGGTTCTCTCATAGAGGTAATTGAATAATATCATACAATCCAGTGCTGATACATAGGAATGTCTTCTTCCTTTGAATGGATATTCTTTTCAAAAGTACCACTGTGCATCTGCTTATCAACAACGATGGCGAAGCCCAAGTTCATAATAAATTGTGGTTTTACCTTTTTATGCGAAATATAACTTTGCCATTCCTTGGCAAAAGAGAATAAACACTGGGGTAAAGTACATACAACATGTCTAAATGATTATCACTTTTCCCCATCCATATATAGATCACTATTTCGGCAAAAAGCCTGCTACAACAAAACTCGGCATCCTCACAGGATGACAGCCATGGATCACACCCTTTGCTAGCGATACTTCCGCTGCATAGCCTTTGACCTTTTCTAGCGACAACCAAATTAGTTCGACTTAGAAATGCAAAGATATCCATATATAAGACAGACTCGTCCTACTCATACAAACACTACGTATAAATTCAGGCCATAGATATACTGAAGCAAGAACAATCTATTCCTACCCAGCCACAGAATAAATCGCAGTAGGCCTAGAGTCGTCTGCGGAGTCCGATCAAAGATGACAGAACTATTTTCAAGGGAAGCAACCCAAAAATGACTTCTCCTTAAGCACTTAAAAAGGAAATACTTTGCTTACAAAATATTTGCGAACATAATAAGAATATAAATGTATTATATTGCAAGATAGTAAAAATTGCCCTTTACAGTCTTGTTATAGTATTAATGTAGTATTTAATATATATCATGAGTACAAACAAAACAATGATGCAACTAAAGGGTACAAACAATGTCAAGACGCAAACAAGACATTTTCACAATTAAAAATGAATTTATGAACTAAATAAAACAAGCGGAAGTGTCACAAGCCAAATGAAGGGTCAAGGTCTGACCCGAGGTCAACTTAATATGCAAAGTACACAAAAAAATGACTGCAAAAAATGATGACATCACAGGACTCATAACGGACGAAAATTTAACAATCATAAAATAAATTGATAGTAAGAGTAGACTGGACGAAATAGTTAACGAACATGATACAAAACTGAATAAAATTGTGAACTGAGTACGAATAAAATACACCAGTTATCTACGGAACGGTACAGCTAACACAAATCGTCAAACGACAGCAGATTTGGACAGACAGTCCAATGGCAAACCTCAATGGGGCTTCCAAAAGTGCAATCGTTTAACTGCCCTAAGAAACGACCGAAATCAATTCAGGCATCGTGAGAGCCACAGAATCTAATTTCGGTTCATCCTCCCTACCTCCCACGAATTAACAACACATTAAAACAACCCAAAAATGCATGAAACACATTCAGAAAAGACATGCCTATGCAGGCAAAAGGCATGGACTCAGTATTACTGTTTGCAATGACGACAGTTTAAACAGCTAGACTTATCTTTTCCGTTGCTTAGATCAGTGCTAGAGGTCGTCAACAGCTAGGCCTGTGCCTTTGACTGTCTGCTCCTGTAGTCCATATCGTGTGTTTGCTTCAATGGCTCATGTTTCCCCTGGTTAGACTTAGAAACGGCTTTGGTTTTCTCCGACAGTTCACCTACACGACTTTCGGTGACGTCACGTTGTTAGGCATTATAATGAGTACTGCATCATCTTCGACTGGATCATGTGATCGAAAATTGATCGTAAATATTTGTGGTTAACATGTGCGTAAGGAACAGAAGTTTGTTTCTTTACTGGCCACCACTTTTGTTGAAGGACTTTCGTGTGTGGTTACTGGTTGTGTTGCTTGAATTCTGATCGTGCTAATATTCGTACGCGAATGGGGTGAACCTCACCTTTGGTTTGTCGTAATGCCTGAACTTGGCATCAAGATGTAAACAACTGTTCATCTTATTAACTCAGCAACTTGATATAAAATACATAATTCATAATGGTTGAATGGTGAAACGTGATTCAACGAATAATGCCTCCGGTTCGAGTCCTTCACAATTTAATATGGATTACACACATACATAAACAGTTCAATTCACACATGAGGTACATGCATCAATCAATCAATAGCGTAGACTGCTGTTTTACGTGTCAATGTCCGTTTAAGGATACAATGCAGTAATTGTCGTCAGAACATCACAGCTATATGCACGCGCAGATAGAATGGCTACCTGCCGACAGTGAGACTGTGAGTCTAATTACTTCGTATAAAGTAGACGATTATCTTTCTCCTTCCAAGGATTTAAGTTAATCACTAACCTCCATAAGTTTCCTCTCATGTAGAGTTCTAGGACTGACCCTGGTCCATCATAAATGCACATTCTTCTCTTCTTCTTCTGTCCTTAGCCACCGACCGTCAAAGTATCATATACCGTAACAGTCATATGTCTCCTGACCCAAAGAATATAGAGAAGCTAAAGAAGGCACCCAGACCTCAAACGAAGAAAGATGTGAGATCATTCGTGTCATTATGTGGGTTCTATCAGAAGTACATACCCCACTTTAACTCTCTGTGTGCACCATTAACTAACTTAACGAAGAAAGGACAGCCTGATAAAATCCAATGGAATGCTGATTCTGAAAAAGCTTACACGGAGCTAAAAGCAAAACTCACCAGCAAACCCATCCTTACACTACCCGATATCACACAGGAATTTGTATTAAGAACGGACGCTAGCAGTATAGGTATTGGTGCAACTCTCTTGCAGAAATCAAAAGCCCAGCCGGAGGAACTTTTACCAGTCGCCTATGCCAGTAGGAAGCTGAATGCAGCTGAGTTGAATTACTCGACCATAGAGAAAGAATGTTTAGCTCTAATTTGGTCCATCAACACATTTTCACCTTATCTGTATGGGACACACTTCATTGTCCAAAGCGATCATCAACCTTTAACATTCTTGGCTGCATCTAAAAAGCTAAATTCGAGATTGTTAAGGTGGAGTCTGCTTCTGGCGCCTTATTCCTTTACCGTGAATTACATTCCGGGAAGAGACAACGTAGGAGCTGATTTTTTAAGTCGACACCCTAGTACTCTGGAAGGACAGACGCAAAAGGATTAACCACAGCAGGGGTTTACACGTCAGCTATGACAAGTCACAGCTAGGAAAGGAGGGGGCTATGTCGTGAAACGAAGTGTAACCCACTACTTTGTTAATCACTATGTCGAGATACAGATTTGCTTCAACCAATCAACTTGCACCGTTCACCAGTCTCTAAGACAGAATAAATTATACTGTTCACGCAGTTCACGCAAGATGGCGGCTAAAAACTGAATAAAATTAGGCTGTATGAGCAAAAGACGAAACCGGAGGAAACCAATCATTTTGCTCCGCCAGGAACCAACCGAAAGCCTTTCTTAAGCAGTTACCTGCCTATATATTCGGGCGGAATTTTATGCTAACCACGCAATCCCGAACTTGACGCCAGAGATACTGACTGAAGAGGAAGAAGCTGTCACCTCTTGATTTATAGTTTACCTGAGGGCATCGACCTGCAACCTACTTCACTAGTCGAGTCAAACTGGCCGTTTTTTAAATCTTGGAGGGTTTATTTGTGTCCTAAAAACCTGATGTCGTATGTTCGAGTCAATCCCGCTGCCTGGAACTTCTCAGGAGCATAGAGATTGTACAGAAGCTACATCTTTAGTCCCCCTCAGTCTTGGGGGGGCTAAAGTAACGAGCCTCAGCAGGAGTGGTGTGAACCAAACTAAGGAGAACAGAACGGTTTAAGAGATGAGTACACATTCGTACCATTTCTGTCAGCATTGTGAGCATAGAAACTGTCAGTGATGAGAAAGTGATTTAACTTAGCAAGAGACAAAATTAACAGCATAGCTGAGAAGTGTTATATCCTTAATTAACAGCACAGCTGATCCATGTACTATAATTAAATAACAGCACAGCTGATATAATTTTTTTTGTTCCTATAATTGGAAAACTTGATGTAAAATATTCATATATATATATATATATATATATATATATATATATATATATATATATATATATATATATATATATATATATATATATATATATATATATATATATATATATATATATATATATATATATATATATATATATATATATAAAAAATAAATATTTGTAAATCACATGTAAACTTACAATTCCATTACATCCCATTTTTTTCAACATTCACCCTTCAGCACAAGAATAGATAGTGTATATACTAAATAAAAACTTAGGAAATTGTATTTGAAGACTTGTCAATTTTATCATTGTTAAGCAAAATCGGTTTCCTTGTTTTTTTTAATATCACAGTTAGTTACACAGCGGAGGTGGCGCTTTATGTCGGTCTCCTCTCTACTATTGGTTTCGAGATCAGATCATTCACAGCCGTAACTAATTTGTGATACCAGTAGTCCTCTCAGACACTGGGACTTCACCATTTTCTGCAGAAATCCTATTTCTGTAATTGTCAGTACTATACTGATCCAAGAGTCAAATAAAACCTCTCGCCACAGATGACACAAATTATTTAGAGCAAATATTAACTGAAATCATAATCCAATAGCTATAAAAGTGCATACACATATAAAGCTGTAAAATGTCACAAGAGCTATTTAGAGACTTTACCTACAAGTCTCCGCTTTATGAAATGGGGTGACCAGTTACCTTCGTCGCTGCCTTTGCAATCCATAACTCACGAGCAGAGTCAGGCACCCATTTTTACAGCTGGGTAGACTGAAGTGCGAACAAGTTGGCTTTGAACGGCGTTAACAAGAACTATGCCGACTAAGAAAAACTAAAAATAAATAAGAAGTCTTTAAGTGAGATGGGAAAACCAAGAAGAGAGTATAAGCAGAAACAGAACTGCTTAAGAATACGTGCACAGTGAATGCAAAATTCCACCGAAAAAAACAACAACAAAAACTTTAGTATGGGAAATAAAAGACATACATTAACTGGCAGAAAGAACTTATGGAACAATCGACAAAGAAATACACATGGTTTGTAGAACAGCACAGAAATTGATGTCGAAAAGACAAAACGCATGGAATTAAAAAATATGGAAAAAAAACAGGTGCAAGAGGAAAAACAAAATTTTAAATAATAAAAAGCATTTAAAAGAAGAAATGGAAAAAAAAAAAACTGGCGAAATCATAATAAAAAAGGTAAAGATAAAGGAACCCGTTTGAGGCGTATTGGGAATATGGTGTTAGGCCCATATTTTCTTGACCATACGGGTATAATATGTGAAAGATATATAAACAGGTTTAGCAGAGCATGTATGCTAAGTAAACCATTTGGTGAATGTGAATAAATATGCGACCAACAGTCCAAAAGATGCATTAATATGGCAAAAAGCATTAGTTCTAAAATATATGGTTATGTTTAGAATGAACCTTGAAAATTTACATCTACTTAACCAAAATACAGCATTAAAATAACATCACATCAAAATACGTGTAAATGATTATTCATAACTTTCGAAATTTGGGTTCGTTTTTAACAGAAGTTAACAATGAAAAAAATACCAGTATAATAATTTTCCCCTCGTATTTACTTCAAGTTTAGACTTGCTATTCTTGGTAGTAATGTAATTCTGAACATTTTGGCAAACGTCCCCATCTACAAGGACGCTTCATTAATCATATCATATTTCAAACGATGGCTCATCTCAGCAATTCGTTAACACAGTTTGTTAGTCTTCCGATCAATTTTCAGTGTAAATGAACAGAACGAGAAAGATCGATTTTTTTTTTCAGGCATCATATTTCCAGATTCAACGCCTTTATAACGATTTATTTGGTGTGTTAAAAGATAGCATGTAGACCTACCCCAAAAACTGGTTTCGCCGTGGATGAGCCAACAACATAAAATATGTCCCCAGTCTCCACAGATATGCTGCAGCTCTAACAAGGAACATCAAAGTGGATACTAAAAAGAAAAACTAGTGATATATGAGAAATTTATGAGCTATAAATGAAGGCCATATGAATATGACATACTTTTAAATGAAAGTTCATGAATAGCTCAAACAAAATGCTAGGCTAAATGAAAAGAACTTAAAGGCTTCACTTACCTGCAAGTGACCCTCGTACGATGCCAAGTGTAGTGGTGTCCACCCCGAGTTGTCTCTATGCATCTCATCGAGTCCCCTGTCCAAGAATTGCCTCACTATTGACTCTGATCCTTGAGCAGCAGCCACGCATAGAACAGTTCTTCCATCAGGGTCGATATGATCAACAGCAGCTCCCCAGAACATCAACTGTCTGACCACTAGTTCGTGTCCCATTGACGTGGCTGCCCACAGCGGCGTTATCCCCTTATGGTCTACATGATCAATATCAGCCTCCCATTCCAAAAGCATTTCACAGACTCCAACATGGCCTTCGTATGCAGCGACCAACAGAGGTGTACTGCCGTCCTTGTCCATATGATCAACCTCGGCGCCTCGCTCTAACAGCAAGCTCACAACCTTTTCATGTCCCTCGCTCGCTGGCACGCAGAGGCATGCTACACTTAGCGCAGTGCGACCGTCACAGTCCTCGTGGTCAATTTTTGCACCATGATCAAGCAGTTGCTCAACTATCTCGACATGACCCATATACGCTGCAGCAATCAGAGCAGTTCGTCCCTCATGATCCATTTTGTTGATGTCCGCCTGGTGTTCAAGAAGAAGTCTGACGATATCATCATGTCCACCCCAACAAGCGGCACGTAAAGCTGTTCTTTGTTCTGCATCTGCATGATCTACCTGAGCTCCTTTATCCAGAAGTAATGACACCACCTTGGAATGGCCAGCCCAAGCTGCTGATCTCAATGCTGTCCATCCTTCATGATCAGTATGGTCAATATTTGCACCTGCATTCACTAAGGCTGCCACAATATGAGCATGGCCTTGACGGGCTGCTAGTGTTAAGGCTGTCTGTCCTGATCTATCTTCTAACTCAAGTTCATTTCTACTTGCAAGTAAAGAGTTGACACTTAACAAATCCCCCCTGTATGCAGCTATATGAATGGGTGTCCTCCCATTTGTATCTGCTTCATTCACAGTTATACCTAAATATTCATTCTCTTTTTCAACTTCTTCACTTGGGTTAGTAAAAGATTCCCGGCTAGTAGCACGTGCTTCAAGAGATGGTGACTTTGTACTCGCTTCTGTCAGCAATTTTAAAACTTTGGCATCTTTAGGTATACCAGCGCTAAAACACTTCTCTACATTTGCGCCAGAAAGAACAAGGATCTGTATTAAGTGCTCATACCGAATAGCTTCTGGGAAACGTGCTCTGGCAAGATGAAGTGCAAGATCCTGAACATGAAGCGGAGAAAGTTCTTTTGCATATCTCAGCTGTTTGAGCGCAATCACAGAGTGCCCCTCATCTACATCACAAAGGTACTTCTGCGTACAATGTTTGACGTCGAGTAACCACTCAGCGAAGCTGTGATGAAAGATTGTTTGCTCTTCGTTTGGACCACTAAACATTATTCGGCTCATTAATTTCAACCGCCTATCAAATTCTTCCCTGCTGAGATTGATTTCCCTTACACGCATGCATTCGTACAGTTCGTCTGAACGCAATGCAACTTGTGACGCAAGTAATACATTTAAAATTGACTGTATCTTAGCAAAGTGTTTCTTAATAAACAATCTCTGACAAAGCCACAGATATAGTCCATTTAAAGTCCCGGGTATTTCTCTGACTTCACGAAGCATTATAAAAGATTCTGCCACACCATCTAGAACCATCTCAAGATATAAAAAACAACCATTACTTTTGATATGCAACTGGTTAAGCATCTCAGCAGTATCACGTGACAGGTGTTGTCTGAGACCATCTTCAGCATCCAGTCGACACAAAATGTACTGCTGAACGTCTCTTACTACATGGGACTTTCGCAAATCATCCAGACTGAGCTTTCTAAATCCAGTAAACAACCGTGTGACCGACTTGCTCTGCTTTCTGGCAGTGCAAACTAACAACAGCCATGGTGGAAAATTGGCAATGTGAGCAGCCAACAACTCCGCTATAGTTTGGCTACACGTGTCCCTTTCATGTCCTGGCTGGAAATGGGATTCGTCTATAGAGTCTACCCATATCATTAATGTTTGATTTGGAGGTTCAGATGCATGCAGTGGCTCAAGAAAGGCCACTCTAAAGACTTCATCTGCATTAACCTCACATTCCCGAGGGTCCAGTAAGTGATGAATATTTAAAGATGAGACCTGAGACTTGAAGTCTTTCAAGAGTTGGGACGCACAAGCTTGCGATACCAAGCTCTTGATGAAATTTACCACAGATAAGGACTTGTTATCATGCGCCTGACAGAAATGGTACGCCAGAAGTCGAGAGTTAAGAGTACCTTGCTTACCTTGGGGTGAAGTGGGCCAGACTATCTCGCAACCGAGGGCTGTTTTTCCACTTCCAGAGCCTCCCATGACCAGTGTCCCACATGTTTTGGAAGATGGTCGTGTCTCCAAGCAGTGGAGTAATTTTATAAACGCCCATTCACGGCAGAAAAAACGTTTGCCTCTCAAGAGACAATCTGTCATGTTGAGCAAAATCTTTTATTTAACAGAATGTATTTATAAATGAAGACCAGTATAGAATACAGAAAATGGCGTCTCCGTCAGGTATTAACCTGATCATTTTAAAAAGGGGCGTTGTTGAAACAGTTTCACATGGTTTTACCAGTTACCAGATGCATTTTCTTCTCATATCAATATGTCTGACATCTCCCGGTGCATCTTGATTGCCTCATGGAATATTATTCCTGCAAAAAATACAAAATAAAGCACATGAAAAAAGGATATATTTTTAAACCAGCTTGATCTAATTTATAAAATTGCACAGAAATATGTATTTATTCATATAGGCCATACACCACAATTCACACAGTGATTAATATTTAAATATTTAAAAAAAAATTAAGTGATGTTATCTTTCTTAAATTGTGACACGATGTTCCAAATGCCAGATTTTTCATGAATACATAAGCCAGTGTAATTTTCATATTCATAAACGAATAGACTCCATAGTATTCCAGTATGGTGTATAAGATGATTTTAGTATGAAATTAGGCCTCTAGGGCAACTATGTAACGTTCGTTCGTTCGTTAACTACCATGAGGCGCTTTTACAACGTACTTACTCTTGTATTTTTTTTAATGTAATGTCCATATTATGCTTCCGACAAATTGTGTTGATAATGTAACATATTATTCAATGTTTTAAAAAAAATTTTTCATTGAAACGTTAAGCCGTTTGCAAAACTGTATTTGTAACTTGAATGATTTATGAGATGTTGACACTGCTAATGTTACTACTATTACTACAACTACTACTACTACTATTACTACTACTACTACTACCACTACGACTACTACTATTATTGCTATTATTATTATTATTATTATTATTATTACAATGTATTTCCAGTTCAAATGACACAAGATTAAAATTTTATTTTATAACTTTTTTTTTTTTACATTACATTTCACCACAATTCGAAATAAGTATGTTAAAAAGGAAGACATATTAGAAAAGCTTAACAGACACAGTTCTGTTACACATTCCTCATAGTAGAATAAAGGCATGCTGTTGGCAGAAGAAACAAAGGGTTTCTATATATATATATATATATATATATATATATATATATATATATATATATATATATATATATATATATATATATATATATATATATATATATATATATATATATACATATATATATATATATATATATATATATATATATACAGTACTTTGCAAAAAAAATGGCAGTCATATTTTCGCAACGCAGCACACTCATAGAAGCAAATAATAATAAAAACTGTATGTCCACTCTTTTTTAAATGATTCTTGAGTAGTGCCCAAACGTTTTCAAATGGGTTTAGATCGGGACTGTTGCTGGGCCACTTCAGCACTATCACATTCTTCTCTTGCAGCCATGCTTTGGTGGTATGAGCTGTATGATTTGGGTCATTGTCATGTTGAAATGTGCACCCATCGGGGTACATGACCTGCATAAATGGCAGAAGGTGTCCCTCTAGTATGTCGATGTACCTTTCTTTCGTGAGAATTCCTGTGAAAACACACAGTGGGGTGACACCTCTTGCTGACACCCCTCCCCAAAGATGGAATTTCTAGGTATGTTTCGGTCGCTGGTACACAGGCGTTACAGAGCCTTTCGTCCAAATATTTATTTGAGCAGGATAAGACCAAACAGAACATTCATTTGAAAAAATCACATTGTCCCATGACAAATTTTGGTGTTCGTGGCACCAGTTCAAGCGCATCTGTTTGTGAGTCTCTGTGAGCAATGGTGACGAAATTACCCGCTTTTTTGTGTAATTCATCCTGTGTAGCTCCCGGTTGACAGTAGCATTAGATACCTCTGGGCTTCCCAACTCGATCATGCGCTGCCGTATGTTTTCTTCACTCTTCATTGACCCAGCCCGAACGATTTGGGCGAGACGCCGATGGTCCTTTGTGTCCAAAATTCTTGGCCTCCCACTACCTTCTTTTCGCTCGATTCCATTACCTGCTTTTAATTTACTCACAACTCTGTAGACAGTCCGCTCAGGAATGTTCAAGGTTTTAGAAATGTTAGAACATGTTTGATTTCCTGCATTCCAAAGCTGTGAAATTAACATACACTTTGACTTTGTATCCATTTTCTGCCACTAGCATTAGAAATTGTCGTCTGCTCTATTATCAAGGGACGTTACTCTACGCTAATTTTTTTTTAACTTTTGGTAGTGTTTGCTCACTTAAGTGGAGTGCAAATTTGGGGCAGAACATACATATTTAATTAGATTTCAGCTTATTTAGCTGAGCAATATGACTGCCATTTTTTTTGCAAAGTACTGTATATATATATATATATATATATATATATATCTATATATATATATATATATATATATATATATATATATATATATATATATATATATATATATATATATATATATATAATGAATCATAATCAGTGTCACAGAACTGCCTCCCTTGCTTTGCAGTAGTGGTCCAACATTGGCCAAAACTCAAGAGTCTCTAATATGGGTCTTCAAATGTGTCTACTTTCGCACAAGATTATTCTTGGCAGAGTTGGAGATAGAAGGATAATGATGCTTCTATCTCAAGGTAGTTTTCATAAGATATTTCAGAAGTCAAGAACAATGCTGCGTTGGGCAGGGTAATTGTTAACTTATATCTGATCCGCCGCCTTTTATGAAAAATTAAGCAATTATTCATTTCAGCTCGTTCAAGCCCCCACCCTGATTTACTCAGTGGAATTTTTCTTATAGTGGTATAGCTCTGTTTAGAGTGTAATTAGTACATTGACTGAGACAAACATGCAGTACATTCAAAATGACTAAATCGACGTTAAATGTTTATATTTACAAATAACAGATTTAATAACCACTTAGGTTTTAACAAGGTTTTAAAAAATAAATAATTATTTATCAGAAAAATTATCATCACTGTGTGATGTAATAGTATTTTGTAAAGGAGGTCACTTGGCAGTTTTTATGTGTTACTTAGCTGCCAGTGACGGTTCTGCTCCTTCTGATGGTTTGGTTCTTGGTAGACTGGATCGCTGATCCCGCTCGTCGCTGGTCAAGGTTGTAGGGCGCAGCACGTTCCCAGAAATGTCAGGGAGTGCCCACAAAGTTGGTCCCTCGTCTTAAAGCCCCTTCTGATGATCTAGCTTCGACTACAGGCCAATTGTACCCTTCTTGTTCCAGAGATAGTACCCTCAACTGGTACCACCAACTAGTATGGTAAAAGGATAGAAAAAAATATCCTCTGAGTATTGAGTTTCCCGACACATACTACTTCAGATTTTACCCTCGATGAGAATTAAGCTTAATCCCTCGAGAGAAAACTTTCTTTACATTTACATTGAAGAGCTTTATATTTACTTTACATTCAAAGGAAAAGGTTAATAGTATAGATAGAATATGTTTACATTTACATCAACACTGGTTGAACAATGGCCACAATATAGATTGAATATGTTTCAGTTACATCTGCACTGGTTGGAAAATGTTCACAATATAGATAGAATATGTTTTCATTTATATCTACACTGGTTGAAAAGTTTGAAAACTTTCATTAATTTTAAAGTGAATATGTTTACATAAACATTTACACTGGTTTGTAAATGTAGATATTATAATTAGAATGTACATCATTTCTTTCATCTTTCCCTCCCTGCTCCATATGGAACTTGTGACTACTTATGCTTTTAGTTCTCTTTAAGAAACTAGCGATAAAGCAGTCACCAGCCCTTGCAGTGGTGGTTATGAAATCATCATTCTATATGCTGAGGTTGCCAGCCTTAAATGACTTGGACATCCACTAGCAATTTTCACATATTAATATTCACATGACAATATATACATATTAGTTCACATGTTAGTAATGAAAATATAGAATGTAAAATGTACAACTTACGCCAATCTTGGCTCACAGACTGTTTGCTCAGAGAAATAACGGCACTTGAATAAGCCTCTTACACGTGTTCTTGGGGTCGTTACTTTAACAATAAATTCCCACTTTGACTCTGTGTTCAGTTTCATCAGAGCCCGGTTTTCCTTATTAATGATAGAGTTTTCCTTGGCTGTTTACCTTGAAACGGCAAAAAAATCTGTCTTTCATGTTACGATCGTTTCAAACAGCGTGTGTTTTGGTGGGATAATTCAAATATTTCCACGTAGGAAAAATTCTGCGCGTAATACAAAAGGTCACGTCTCTCATATATGGAAGTGATACTTTTATCTAAAGTAATCTGTTCATGAAAGTCGGACCGGAAACGATTCATTTATGTCTGTCCAAAATGTGTCGCACAGACAAGCAATCTCTTTATCCGTCGCTTGCGCACACACTATCCGTCTCCGGGCGAGTAATTGTATCGCCTGGCACGGCTTAAGCAAACAAAACTATCCGAAAACTGACCAGGCCCATATGGGTTTTACCTGTGTCAGTCTCCGCAAAGCGTGAAGCGCCAAGCAAATGTGATGAATTATCACCAAAAAGGAGTGTCAAATGATTGTAAATACCAAATATCTGTTACATAGCAGAGAAAGAAAAAGATGCTGACCACTGAAAAGCACGTAATTAGTTAGTACAACAACTGTCACAAAATACGGCCGTAGTGGACAAGAGAGCGACCAAAAAATTATGTGACAATCAGGAATAGTAAACTCATAAAAGAAGAAAACAAAGGATACTTTCTCGACTGAATTTACTGAAATCACAACGAATGTGTAGCGACACAATTTCACACGTGACAATTTAGTCAAGAAATTCATATAGCATTCTCACGGAAGTTCGTAGTACAAGTAGATAGTTATGAACACTAGGTCAATGGGATAATGGATAATGTTATTTTTAATCAACTGACACATATAAGTAACTTTTACGTGTCTGCATACAAATAACACAACAGGTATTAATTTTTTTTTTTTTTTTTAAACGACGAGCGGAGAAGTTAAAGTCTTATAAACGGGGACCTACGCAATATAGTTCGAGTAAAATAATATGAAAAGCTCGCCAATGTGGAAATGATGGAAAGTACGAAACAAACTCCAGTGGAATAAGGGGTGTCGGTGTTGCATAGGACACACATTGACGAGATTAGGTAGTAACATTACAATGCAGTCTTTGCTCTACAATGCCCACGGTAAGTGCGATGATAGTTGAAGACCTAAAACATGGAGCAGGAAACTGGAGACAAACACGCGATAAAGACGGCAAGGAAGATCTTGAACGGGTGGCACAAGACAGAAAGGCATGGCGGGAATTTGTAGAAGGTCTATAATTTCCACAGGCAGCTGAATGGTAATGATGATGAGTTTTAGGAACTCGGTGTTACTGACAACAAACAAGGTGACGTACCTGTCAGGCTGTAGTGTTGTGTGTAAACTATATACACAGAAAAGACGAGCCTGTTCTGATTAACGCGTTAGATGCTGCCTATTGACTTTACATCACAAATCGTCAATACTTGAAGACCAAGGGCAAGAGAACGTACGACAAGAAGATGGTTAGATCTACGAGCTTCTGACGATACATGGACTCATATTAGACGTGGACATAAGTCTTACACAAAAACACAAACTTACTCTCTCCGCGGAGGGTGTCGGCACCATCTGGGGAAACTAAATGAAAATTAATCTAAATGGCATTAGTAGGCACGCAAAGATGACTATTGTCAATTATTACATATACTTAAGTGCACTGTCACTCATGTTCTGTCATCAATCTGTCATTACGAGCGAGAGGAATCGTTCTCCAACTATGGGACGCGAATATCGGGCGTGAGGGAATATGCTAGATTATGAGACTTGAAGGGATATGCTAGCGTATGGGACATGAAGGAATATGCTAGAGTATGGGGCGTGGGGGAATTTTCTGGGAGGCATGAGGCAGAACAGTTTGGGAACTACTATGCAAGAATTTTGTGAGCGCAACATTGTCAATGTAACGCTAGACGACTATACTTGAGATACACAAACTTATTTTCAGGATACACCTTATTTTTTAACGATGTACTCCAATTTTTTTTTCAGGATTCATCCTCTAAATTAAATTATGGACTACATTTTCATTCTGAATTATGCGTCAGGGATGAACAACTATTAGAGAAATGTCATAAACTCAATGATCCAGGCATGCTAACATTCCATGGTAGAAGTTCTCACACTTTCGTTCAATCTCATCATTGCTAACATTATGTCCTACCAGCAGAAACTGCCAACACACAGCAAGCAATGTAATGTAATGTAACGTCTGACATTTTTTTTTCATGCAGGAATGCACACAATGTGTAATGCATTCCTTAGGCAGTAAAACAGATAACTGTTGGCACGTGGGTATCCAGGATATGGAGCCGCGACCAGGTTTCTCGGGAGGACTTCCAGCATAGGGTGCAAGACTAAGCAAGCCCGATCGATGATCAGACGTCATTGATTAGGTTCCTTTTTTATTTGAATCCGGACCAGGCGAAGGGATAAGAAAAGTCGGGGTGAAAAAATTGGGAAATGGGTTGTGGTTTGGATGAGAGAGATAAAGAGATGGGGTGTTGACAGTGACAACAATCGATACAGAAGCAGAGGCACATTCCACTGACAGAGATAAGCATGGTGTAACGACTTCAGCGTGATAGTGTCATTTCATAGCACTGTAGTAAATATAATATGTACTGCGCAACCGTTATTTACTCACTTACTTACTTAGTCGTTCCCCTTCTACCGTGAGGTGTAGAGGTTTGGGAGAGAGAGTGCCAGACTATCCTATCAGCTGTCTTCCTCCTGGCCTGGTTCCATTCTAGTCCTCGGTCCTTCAAAGATTGTCTAATGCTGTCCTCCCAGCGGACTCTGGGTCATCCTGGGGGTCTGGATCCCTGGCTCTTTCTTTCCCATGCTTGTCGTGGTAGCCGATCTTCTCCCATTCTGCAGACATGGCCAAACCATCTTAGTTGGGACTGTTCTACTTGGGTCTGCAGGAGGTGGGATTTTAGGCCTTGACGTATCGTCTGGTTGCGGACCATGTCTCTTCTTGTTACTTCAACCACCTTCCTCAGATACCACATTTCTGAGGTTTGGATCTGGCTTTTGTGGGTTGTAGTCATTGCCCATGACTTGCATCCATATGTCAAGACTGGGACATAGGTGGAGCGGTATACAGCCATCTTCGTTTTCTTACTAACTTCTGTCTTGCTGAGGAATCCTCGATTTATGGCCTGGAAAAGTCTTCCAGCTGCTGCTTTTCGAGTGGCCAACTCTTCTTTGATGCCTCCCTTTCGGTCTATAATAGCTCCGAGGTATTTAAAGTGGTCGACCTGCTCCAGGACCTGTTCTCCCAGCTTAATCTGATGTCTTCTTTCTTCTCGTGATATCACCATGGATTTTGTTTTAGAGCTGCTTATGACCATCCCTCTCTTCTCCAGCTCTTCCTTCCAGACTTGCAGGTTGGACTGGAGATGTCCCTCTGATTTAGCAATCAGGGCAACATCATCAGCAAATGCCAGCTCTGAAATACATACCTGTCTCATCTTCCAGTACCCCACTGAATACTTTCTTGTTCTTTCCTTACATGCCTTGATAACATCGTCCATGAAGAGTAAGAAAAGATAAGGTGACAGGATATCACCTTGTCTTACACCAGTGGTGATCCACAATTGTTCCACCATTTGGGATGGCTGCACCATGTCCAACACTAAAAGACTATTCATTACAAAAACGTGCAGTGGCCTAATTTCAGACAAAAACCTCACACAGTGTGTAGACGCATATACATATCTTAACATATTACCACTAAGAAATCGCCTTCTCTTCAACAAAGCCAAATTTATTCACAAAATCTTGTCACAGAATGCTCCAACGTATTTGTGGCCTATTTTCAAATATAGCGGAAGACGCAGTCAACGCTTAAATAAATTACACATGCCCAAGCCTAGGCTCGACTTATTCAAGAAAAGTTTAGCTTTTTCTGCTGCTCATCTGTGGAATACTCTTCCACACGACTTAAAAAATACTCTTAGTCCATATTCATTCAGTCACAGACTTTTCAAATACATCATAAGTGCAGATTATATGCCACCCTAATTTCGTTATGTTCTTAAATAATTACATAACATCATATGTAGGTTTTAAAGATAATTTTGTCCTGTTTAATATTAATTATGATAAGGTACTGTAAATCTGTGTAACTGTTATTGTACTGTTACAATGTTGGGATTTTATTTTATTTTGTTATTTTATTATTTAAGTAATATTTAGGATACATGTGAGAATAAATGGATTCAGTATGGAAGATGAGAGAAAGGAAGGGCAGAATGTTAGACGGGCCTGCGTGCCCAATTCTAAACCCTTTGAAAATAAAGTTCGTTCGTTCGAACTCTTCTGACTTATGGTTTGCTGTCCTCACATAATTTCTGCAAGACTTGTAGAAGCTCTGTATAGCATGAATCAAAGGTGCTGGAATGTTCTTCCTTGCCAAACAGTCCCAAAGTTTGCTCCAGGGGACCCTGTCAAACGCCTTTTCCAGATTTATGAAACAAAGATGGATCTCACTCTTATACTCAAGAGCCTTTTCACTCAGCTGTCTGAGTGTGAAGATTAGGTCTTGAGTACTTCGGTTTGCTCGGAATCCGCACTGGATCTCATCCAATTGTGGCTCAGCTAGGCGTCGGAGTCTCTGCTCTAGGATTCTAGAGTAGATTTTACCAGGGACACTGAGAAGGGATATGCCTCTGTGGTTTCCACATTGTCGATTGTCACCTTTTTTGAAAATTGTCCTTTATAAATTTGAGAGGGCATTGTTTTTCCTTCCTCGTGTTCTGTAGGGTCTTACAGAACAATTTCTGGTTTTCTTGCGCATCTTTTTCTAGCTTTTCTCCAAATTCTTCCCAGGACTTCTGTTTTGCTGCTAGCACCTTGTTCTGTGCTTCTGTTCTAAGTATCACATATTGTCTATATTTCTCTATTTGTCCTGCTGTCTTTTTAGCTCTTAAGTATTGTTTCCATGCCATTTTCTTCTCTCTTATTTTCTCTTTGACTTCCTCTGTCCACCAAGGTGTCCTCTTTCTCTTGTTCCCAAGTCGGACTTCACTACATGCTTCTGCAGCAGCTGTCTTTATGATGTCCTTGAATTTAATCCAGAGGGTTTCCAAGTCATCAGGTTGTTCTTCTGTGTTTCTCACCGCTGTAGCAATAAGCCCCTGATATCTGGTCTTAATTTCTGGCTCTCTCAGCTTGTAGGTCTTAATGCTCATTTCTCCCGTTTGTTTACTTGGTTTCTTGCGTGATGTTGGGCAGTTCCTAGTAGAGATGGCTACTGTGTGTATGTGTCGAAACAATGCTTCGAAACAGCATCGAGTCCGAAAGTTTAGACACACAGCCTGCTTGTTGTTTCGACACAGTTTCAGTTCCTGTCTGCCTCGCTGTTTTGCAGAGACACACTGTCTCACTGTCTCACCTTCCGTGGGCCTTTGTACAATCTGAATCAACCGTTCGGAACATTAGTATGGAATATCAAACATGTCATATTTTTCAGGGATGTGTTATGATGACTTGATTTTACAAGTGATATTATTTTTGCTGAGAAGTTATAGACACTGGAAATTGTGTCAGTGCTGCAGTTGTCCATGTTTTAGGCACTATGTTAAAGTTGAAAGTGTCCGTGTGTTCGTATAAATGTAATGGACACTTTATTAGCTCTGCTGATATCTGTGTACTCGGTGTGGATTTGAATCATTGTCTACCAAAACTAGCTTACTCTAGTTTGATATCATGTGTTATTATTACTGTTATTATTATTGTTGTTTTTTTTTATTATTTTCACATATACTGCAGCTATCATCATATCTCCGTTTTATTTCATCATAATGAAGACTTGTGTAAAAATATTGAATTGTGGTCACACGAAATGCCATAGATTTTCACACATGACAGTAGCGCGCAAGTAAAAACAGTTCATGTATAGTAATGTATACTGTCTATTAGAGACTTCTTTCTCCCCGATACGGGCAATTGTGCCGTTGTGTCAACACACTGTTTTGACACAGTTTAAATCACTGAGCCGACTGTCTCGAAACAGCGGAGTGTGTCGATTTTCCCACCTCTAGTTCCTAGGCTGAGCAACTCTTTCAGTTGTTCTTTTGATTGTAAGCAGGTAGTGATCACTTCCAATCTCTGGCCCCCTCCAGACTCTAGAACCCGGGCATATTTGAATGAGCTCCTCCTAACAATGGCATAGTCGATCACTGACTTCTCATTCTTTGTTGGTTCACATCTAGTGTATGCATGTATGCGCTTATGGGGGAACTTTGTGTTTGTAATAATCAGATTCTGCTCACTGCAGAATCTAAGGAGTCGCTTTCCATTGTCATTGAGAGTATCTTCTCCATATCTTCCGATAACTCCACCCCATCTAGCATGGTCATTTCCAACTCTGGCATTGAAATCTCCCAGCATGATAATTTCATCTAGGCAGTCATCCACTGTCTTTTGAAGCAGCTCGAAGAATTCCTCCTTGACCTCTGCTCTCTCATCCTCATATGGCCCATACACTATGACCAGGCTGACTTTTAGTTTTACAACCATAATGCTCTCCGAGACAAAGTTCCATCCCTTGATATTATCTTTCTGGTTTTTGGCCACAATGCAACCCACGCCCCCTTTAGATATTTCAGATGTGGGTACACCACCGTAGAGCAGCGTGTTGCCATCGATATCCATGACTCCTTGTCCCTTTTTCTTTGTTTCCGTTATAGCCAGAATTTTTAATTTTGCTTTCCTCATCTCTTCCACCAGCTCCTCTTCTTTGCCATTTATACTTCTTGTGTTCCACGTTCCATAAGTCGTAGTCCGTTCCAGTTCGTCGCCTTTAGAATCAGTCCGGTTTTCTCTCTTGTAGTTCGGGTAATCATGTTTTAAAGCAAACAGGTGATTGGCCTGTTGTGCCTTTGCATGGTGGAGGGGCTGCCTCCTTACGGCAACCGTTATACCGAATAAATCAGAACTATATGACTGTTTATCAGAACTACAGCAAGGTCTCGAGTTTCGGCGGTTTCGATTTATGGCAATGTGGTGAAGTGGGATGTTATAAATATTATAGGGGACTTAGTGTACTGACTGAGATCAGCTGTGAAGGTATCTATATCTATTAAGAGTAGTGTATTATAGATAACCTTACTTGCTACCACATATCTATATATCTCAGTCAGAATTATTCTGGAATAGTGTGATGACTACGTTATGTGTCTAGGGTATGTGTATGATGAAGTGTAAGTCACAACAACAGACAGATAAACAATTTAATTTAATCCACTACTCTTGACAACACTGTGACACTCACATACATATAACACTCTATGAGAATATCTTAAGGAGTCACTGATAACTTTTCAAATAACAATATGTATTCATGGTTATCATAAAGGTATATGTGTCCTGATTCAAATACAAAGGAACCAGGAATCACAATCAATTTTAATTACAAGTATATGTACAGACTTTATCAATATGAATATTGTAGTGACATATATTATTAAAATATCCTATGTGTGTCAGTTGTGTAGTGGTAATATGAGGTAATACTGGTTTTGTTTTGTTCAAGCTCTGTTGGTATTTGTCATCATGACTTCAATAGTTTGTCTTTTGGGACTAGTATTGGAGATGTTCTCAGTTCCTGATATTAAGACAATTAAATTCCCCTCTGAATGTTATTTTTACAAAGTCATTTCAAGATGAGGGGACATAATGTTGAGCTCAGCTGGCCAAATCAGCTTATCTTGCGTGATGGCGGCAGGAAAGGACTCCTCTGCTCGAATTCTCCCCTGGGCTCTGGAGACACCTCACTGATAGCTAAAAAGACCAAGGAGTATGCTGTCCGACTCTGGATTCAGCAAAGCTCTGACCAGGTGCTGCT
Source organism: Oreohelix idahoensis (assembly GCA_024509875.1). Taxonomy (NCBI): domain Eukaryota; kingdom Metazoa; phylum Mollusca; class Gastropoda; order Stylommatophora; family Oreohelicidae; genus Oreohelix; species Oreohelix idahoensis. Next base: position 246,653 of record JAMPIV010012653.1, read on the forward strand.
CAGTACCATCAAGACCACGGTCCCTGAAAACAAGAAGGATGTACCTTCTACTTCATAACTAATTGATACTCTAGTTCTACACTGAGCACAATACAACACAAACATTGAGTTCAGAGCGTTAGGCCAACTGTCAGCTTCATCTGAAATACTTTATACCAGCATTACCCTCCTTAATGGTCACCACGCCTCTGCACTTCCAGCATTATTTCTGTCTAATCAATCATCCAGGTGTCAGTGTACTATTTGGCCATTCCATGCCGTTTTACTTCCCTCCGACACCCTCTGTTCAGGCTGGAGCATTATAGGCTTTATCTCCTGTTTGCCACTGAACTACACATAATATATACAGGCATAAATTAACAATTTACATTCAATTTTCATTAAAAGATACTGAATGGTTCAAGCTTACCACAATTTCATGGAAATAAACACAGATACGTTGATTAGCAATGAATTCTGGCACAATTACTGGCACAAATTCCCATCTGCTTATGTTCCAGGCTTTTATTTAACACAAATATGAGCTGGCTTCAACGCACTGTTGCTTTATCAAGATTATTTGCACTAGTGGTCTCGAACTAACGCTCCTAAGTGAGTATATCAGCGAGTCTAGCCAATGAGGCCACGTTTCGACAAGTGTTTGAAAAAATGTTACCTTTTCACGTCTCCCCTAACAACGAAAGATAGTATTTATAGCCCGACCAATCGTGGTTAGTCTTTCATTTGTTGCGCTCCAATCAATTTGGAGTTTACATGGTAGGCTAATTCTGTAACGTAAGATTTTTTTCAAACACGTTATAAAAAAATTTTTATGAGCAGAAATGATTCCATGCTGTCAGGCATCCCCACTATTTTATTTTGGGTATAATTTATTAATTCCTGGACTATTTGCGTAACGTTTTACATATTCTTTGTCATCAAACCCTAAGGAACCCAAATATACAAATTTAAAAGAGCTACGTGGCTGCGTTCAAAATATGTATTTTCTACCTCCTGTTTCGAAGATGTGCTGTCTGGGTACTGTTATGTTTTCAACCGTAAACCCATCTATTGTTATCTTTCCTAATAAGCGTTTTTTATGATTTTAAAACCTAACTCTGGGAAGGGTAGTGAATTTATCACTGTCCGTCCGAAAAAGTTAGTGCTTGTAGTCTTACACGCGTGATGGCAGCATTTGTGTATCGCGCGAAGCTTGTTTAGTGTTCGGCTTTCTGCCTCTCCCTTCTCGCTATCCTTTTGTCCATCTGTCTTTTGATCTTGGTAACATAGTGTAGAAAAAGACATGAATGGAATTTAAAATTTAGGTCAACTTGCATATTTCAAGGTTTTTCTTAGAAAGGCAGCACATTTTATTGTGTGTTTGGGAAACGCGTGTATGTTGCAGAAGGCCTTTAATATCAACGTGAAACGTTACAATTTGCATACGCAGTAGAAAACAAGGGGATTTCGAGTACAGTCATTGTGACAGCACTGTTCTTTACCATTCTTCTTCCTTTATTTATTATATGTATTTATTAGGCTTTATATTTACTTGATAATTTATATATGTGGATTAGAATATTCCACGACAGGCAACTCGGCGAGATGTACGCGCCCGTGAGACGCATTTAATTCAATTTCAATAGAATTGCAGCTAGTGTAGCGACATCTGTTCCTTAGTTCTGGAGAAAAAAAAACTTGTCCTTAATGTGCGAACAGTTTCAATGGTTTTTCTGAAGAAAGCACCGCCGAAACAAAGAAGATTGTGATGGCCCGACGCAACTTAATCTAGAAATTAATCACGATGACATCACAGCGTTGCTAGAATCGCATACAAAGCAACTCAGCAAAGAAGACCTGATGGTAATGGAAGCCAAGATTTTAGAACAAGGGAAAGTCAAAAGCGACATTGAAACTCCAGAATTAAGGCATTTGAAGGTTACAGAAATAGCTGATGCCTTTTGGCTAGGATGACAAAAAGGGATGACAACAATTTGAAAAGCAAGGATCATGATGCCGACAAATTCAACAAGATATACAGAGGTGTCACCAAAGCTACTCGGCGCTGCAACGAAATTTGCGACCAAAAAAAAATAAAATTCTTTTGAGATTTCATTGCACTAGTTCTTCACGGAAGTTGACAAATCACTCGTAGCAACCTCTTCATCATATGTCATTATCGTCTACCGAAACTGCCGATGTCCCGCGCACAAGGTAGAGGCCACGATATTAACAGTTTTTCCTAAAGTTTAAAATGTTTATGTTTTGTAATTTACTGCATTTCATTACACTGTCATTAAAAATAATCCTTTGAAATTTTCTGGTGAAATAAATGTAATATTGCATTATTTCTGTCACTGTTTTACTAACGGACACTTACGAACATTTACAACATGTGCAAATTCCGACTTATGTACAAACCCTGGTTACGAACAACTTTAAGAACACAACTCCATCGTAACCCCAGACCTATACAGCTTTGAATTATGTAACTTTGTGGTGTACAGATTGGTGCTACACAGCTGTGTACAATATAAAGGTGCAGTTAACAGCTCTGTGATATATAGTAATGTAGTTTACAGCTGTGTGATACACAACTGTGCACATTATAGTTGTGCGGTATACACCTTCTAACTCTGTAATACGGAATGTGCTCCTCGGCTTGTCGTTGAAAACAAGATCGCTCTGTGTTTGTTATCTGAAAAGACAGCAGCCATGATACAGAAATACGTGTTGAAAAAACTCTATTTTATTAACTTGGAGATTCCTTTCTTTTGTACCCAATCAAAACAATAGATTTTGCAAAACAATAGTCAAGAATAGAAAATAGATACCACTTGAAATGAAAATCATCTAACTTTAAATAATGTAATAACTTCGTAGTGTATAATATATTAGTAGTATATGATATAATAATTTCGAAATATTAAAACATTTCATTGGGAGCGACATCGGTCAAATTCATTACACACGATATACAGTATATCTGATCATATCTAAATCGTGGTCATCAACGTTATCCACTATTGTGACGAAACGGGGCGACTTCTATCAATCTTTATTTCAGGAGATCAGTGGGAACATATAACCCACCTTATTATATGGAAAAAAGAGATTAATGAAAATATTTCAGATGCAGTGCAGTTCAGAGAGGAATGGGAAACTGGTGCTATTTGATAACAGCCTGGGTGAGATGTGCTGGGTCGGTCAGAGAGATCTGACCTGGTCTTTGTAGTTTATGTATTAGTGTGTGTAAACATGGTGAAGTAGGCAATGTGTTGACACATGGCCTAATTTTGTGGTTTCAGAGTTTCTTTGTCTGGCACTGTGCTAGTGCCAGATGCTCTGAAGAGATCAAACGGTGGATGGAGGAGTAGCCTATCATTTTACCTCAGCACCTGTGAGGAGTGGGTGTGGTAAAGTGGGATGTTATAAATATTTATAGGGGACTTAGTGTACTGACTGAGATCAGCTGTGAAGGTATCTATATCTAATAAGAGTAGTGTATTATAGATAACCTTACTTGCTGCCACATATATATATATATATCTCAGTCAGAATTATTCTGGAATAGTGTGATGACTACGTTGTATGTCTAGGGTATGTGTATGATGAAGTGTAAGTCATAACAACAACAGACAGATAAACAATTTAATTTATTCCACCACACTTGACAACACTGTGACACTCACATACATATAACACTCTAAAGGATATCTTAAAGGAGTCACTGATAACTTTTCAAATAACAATATGTATTCATTGCTGTCATGAATGTATATGTGTCCTGATTCAAATACAAAGGGAACCAGGAATCACAATCAATTTTAATTACAAGTTATATGTACAGAATTTCTCAATATGTATCTTGTAGTGACATGTATTTTTAATAGTATCCTATGTGTGTCAATTGTGTAGTAGTAATACGAGGTAATACTGGTTTTGTTTTGTTCAAGCTCTGTTGGTATTTGTCATCATGACTTCAATAGTTTGTTTCTATGGGAACTAGTATTGGAGATGTTCTCAGTTCCTGGTATTAAAACAATTTACTTCCCCTCTTAAGTTTATGTTACAATGTTATTTTAAGATGGGGGTACATAATGTTGAGCTCAGCTGGCCACATCAGCTTATCTTGCGTGATGGCGGCAGGAAAAGACTCCTCTGCTCGATTTCTCCCCTGTGCTCTGGAGACACCTCACTGATAGCTAAATGGACCAAGGAGTATGCTGTCCGACTCTGGATTCAGCAAAGCTCTGACCAGGTGCTGCTCAATAACTGTAAGACCACGGTCCCTGAAAACAAGAAGGATGTACCTTCTACTTCATAACTAATTTATACTCTCTTTCTACACTGAGCACAATACATCACAAACATTGAGTTCAGAGCGTTAGGCCAACTGTCAGCTTCATCTGAAATACTTTTTACCAGTATTTCCCTCCCTAATGGTTACTACGCCTCTGCAATTCCAGCATTATTTCTGTCTAATCAATAATCTAGGTGTCAGTGTACTGTTTGGCCATTCCATGCCGTTTTACTTTCCTCCGACACCTTCTGTTCAGGCTGGAGCATTATAGGCTTTTCCTCATGTTCGCTACTGAACTACACATATATACAGGCATAAATTAACAATTTACATTCAATTTTCATTAAAAGATATTGAATATTTCAAACCTACCACAATTCATGGAAATACACAGATACGTTGACTAGCAATGAATTCTGGCACAAATACTGGCACAAATTCCCATCTGCTTATGTTCCAGGCTTTTATTTAGCAAAAATATGAGCTGGCTTCAACGCACTGTTGCTTCATCAAGCTTATTTGAACTAGTGGTCTCGAACTAACGCTCTGAATTGTGTATATTCGCAGCTCTAACCAATGAAACCACGTCTCCACATATTTTCAAAAAAATACCCCTTCTATTCGTTTCCCATAACAACGCAAGATAGTATTTATAGCCCGACCAATCGTGTTTAGTCTTATATTTGTTGCGCTCCAATCAATTAGGAGTTAACATGGTAGGCTATTTCCGTAACGTAAGGTTTTTTTTCAAACACGTTATAAAAAAAATTTTAGGAGCAGAAATGATTTCATGCTGTCAGGCATCCCCACTATTTTATTTTGGTTATAATTTATTAATTCCTAGACTATTTGCGTAACGTTTTACATATTCTTTGTCAGCAAGCCCTAAGGAACCCAAATATACAAATTTAAAAGAGCTAAGTGGCTGCGTTCAAAATATGCAATTTCTTCTACCTCCTGTTTCGAAGATGTGCTGTCTGGGTACTGTAATGTTTTCAAACGTAAACCCATCTAATGTTATCTTTTCTAATAAGCGTTTTTCAGGATTTTAAAACCTAACTCTGGGAAGGTTAGTGTTTTTATCACTGTCCGTCTGAAAAAAAGTTAGTGCATGTGGCCTTACACGCGTGATAGTAGTAATTGTGTATCGCGCGACGCGAGTTTAGTGTTGCACGTGTTCGGCTTTCTGCCTCTCCCTTCTCTCTATCCTTTTTGAGTCCATCTGTTCGTTCGTTTTGGTAACGTAGTATAATTAATGTTAGGCTTAATTTAGGTCATTACGCAGTGTGCCTCTCAATGTTTTTCTTAGAAATGCAATACCCGTTTTAATGTGTTGTGGAAACGCTTGTATTTATGCAGTGGCTTATATTTAACGTGGAAACGTTACAATTTGCAGACGAAGCATAAAACAAAGGGGGATTTCGAGTACATTCTTTGTGACAGCACTGTTATTTTACCATTGCTCTTTTCTTTATTAGAATTTATTTGTTAGGCTTTACATTTACCTGACACTTTATATATGTGGATTAGAATATTTCACGACACCTCCCCTCTTAAAACAGACATCCCATGTCAGTCCTTTATTCTATATACACATAGATAAATGTAAGTCAACTTGACTTTACTCTGCTGTGGTGCTATCATGGTTTTATGTAGTTGGGTCCATTCAGAGTAGGCACTACTCATGAAATCGGCCTCAGACTTCTACAACCAATAATATATTTCGGTTATGTTACTGAACAGCCGCAAGTGTGAGTGCTTGTCTTAATGCTGCTTCGCAACCCGTATTCACCATTTCTCTTCTCTGAGTCTGCGCAATGACATGTCCAGAGAACATTATATTTCCCTCAAAATGTACGTTATGAGGAGATAACATATACCTGGTGATAGCAGAGTTTTCGTAGTGGATCCCATAATCTTCTTATTATCTTGTATGAAACATTCGGAATATCCTCAATCAAAGAGGCAACTCAGGGATTCATTACGTTCCTCCGAAATGTTTACATCCAACAATTTTCTCATCATTCTAGAGAAGACACTAGGCGCATTCTTCAATCCAAATGGCAATCTATTAAACACATAGTGTCCTTCTGAGGTACTAAAAGCTAGGTATGGTCTAACCTCAGGCTTTACTGGAATCTGATAGTATCCTTTACTCAGATCCACTTTTGAGAAATATTTAGCTTTATTTAGTCTGGCAAACAGCTGATTTGTATCCGGCAATGGATCCACCTGTCCTTCTGTAATAGCATTCAGTCTCCTGTAATCTATACAGAGTCTATGTTCTCCAGAGGGCTTCCTTAAGAGTACAACACCGGAACTATACGAAGATTCACTGTGTGAAATAATTCCTTCCTTCAATAGATAGTCTATCTCTTCCTTCAAAGCTTTCTCCTTAGCAAACGGAATCGAATATGGTTTCATACAGACAGGTGTGGGGTCTATCAGTTTCATATCATATTCCAATAGGTTTGTATGCCCTGGTCGGTCTGTTAACACCTCTGCATGATTATTTAGAACCTGTTGCACTCTCTCTTTCTGAGTTTTCGTTAAATGTGTACTGATTTTCACCTGTGCTGCTGTCTCACAGGGGTGTAATGGATATTCAAATGATGAAAGTGGTTCCTTTTTCCTCTCCATGGCGATGGACAAGGTCAACAAGTGTGTCTCCTCCTGATGTTCTCTTTCCAAATATTTCTTCAGGAGATTCACATGATAGATTTTTTCTTTCCCCTTCTTATCTATCTTATAATTTGTTCTAGACACCTTCTCTAGAACTGTATATGGACCCTGCCATCCAATTTGTAACTTATTCTGACTCCGGGGGAGAAGAAGCAGTACCTTCTCTCCCACAGCCAAATCTCTGTCTTTCGCCTTCCTGTTATAATAGGCAGCATGTTTCTTCCTGGCTTGTTTCAAATTTTCATTGGCAAGTTTCCAGCCAGTTTTTAAACGAGTGGTCAGCTCATTCACATATTGGTATGAAGATGTAATGTTTTCCTCTGCCTTTTCATCAGTCCACGTTCTTAACAAAGCTACATATGGACCTTTAATTTTGTGGACCTATTTGTCCATGCACCGGTATGGTCTCTTCCACTCGAAGCTCTATAGTGATGATTTTTCCTCCAAGAATTATCATGCACAAAACGACCGCTACCAATTTTTTTCTTGGGGCTTTCTCCCCACTTAAAATTCTTGATGAGAGATTTCCTCTCTACATCCTCTTCCTCCAGTTTGTTTAAGTCCGATTGAGGGATTGTCGGCTTATCCTGGGGTAAGACATCTTTTTGCACTCTCCGCATAGTGGCCATTGTAAAACAGTTAAGTGAAGCTTGTCCGTGAAAAGGGGCTTCCCATTCCATTTGGTCCACTTTATCAAATCTATATTTCTTTTTATTATCAGGCCTAATTTTGCCCCGTGGCGTGTCCAGGTCCTGATCCATGTTCCCACTTGTGGGTGTTCCCTCATGTGCTATGCTACACCTTTCTACAAAATTCTCAATGTCCCATCTTGCTTTGGGCCAATAATAATTGTGAGCCACCTTTTGAATGATGGTACCTATTTTCTCATGGTCCCCATCTGGTTTCACATGTAGGCTCCTTATTAAGTCTGCCCTATATCTTTTAGGAAGTACCAGCTGTCCCTGACCTTTGGATCTAGCTCCAGTCTTCCTATACATCAACTTGTTTTTCATGTAAAAATCTCCCTTGCCTGGAGTTGTATGACAAGTTGACAATTTTCTGAAACAAGGCTTGAGTGTTTTATCCCCAGCCTGTGCCTTCCTCATCTCTTCTGGAGTGGTATCTAACATAATATCCTCCTCCTGTCTTGAGGTCGACCTGACCTGAAGGGTTGCCATATACACAGGTTTCCTTCTGCAACGGTCAGTGTCATGATTGTCCATCGGACAATTCTTACACCACCTTTTTCCTTGGTTGAAAGATTTTCTTTCATCATATTTCCTTTCATCGAATTGTGGGAATTTATTTTTATTTTCATACCGTGGCCTATCAAACTGGTGCTTACCTTTATTTTGATCCTTAGGATCAAATTTATTAAAGTTCTGTGGTGCCCTAAAGTTATCCACTTGTTTCTTTACCTGTTACCTCTGCTTGAGCTGCTTGATACCTTTCAGCAACATTTAGCAACTCACCCAGCCTCTCTGCACCTTGTTCCATGAGAAACTTTCTCAGGTCTGGAGCCATGGACTCTCTTAATTGCTCTATAAGGACCATTTCCTTAAGATCTTGGGTTTTCCCCAGAGAAGTCCATTTCTCCAAGTATGTCTCTATTCGTGCAGAAAACTGGTGATAGGTTTCACCTGACAGTAGTTTAGCATTCCTAAATTTTTTCCTATAAAATTCTGCATTCTTTTCATATCTTAACAAAAGAGCCTGCTTTAGCATGTCATAATTTTCCTGATCACCTCTGCTCATTTTTGCAAAAAACTTCATAAGCTGCCCCACGAAGTCCTTGAGATAACTTTAAGCTCCACCTTTCTCTCTCTAACCCATACGTGGTAGCTAATAGTTCATACCTATTTAGGTAGCTCTCTATATCATCGTCTTTCTCAACAAAATGATCTAAATGAAAATTCATAGCTGAGGTTGAGGCTCCTTGGCTAGCAGTGGCATCAGAGGCAAAGGGACTGGCACCATTTTCAGGAGCATGGCCCTGAAACTCAAACTCCCTTAGTCGTAACTCATGTTCCCTTTGTAATCTTTTATCTTCTGCTTCCATTTCTGCAGCTAATTTCTTCTCTTCTCTTTCTGCAGTCAATCTTTTGTCTTATCTTTATGCTTCCAATTTCTTAGCCTCTTTGTCAGCCTCAATCTGCAACCTCTTAGTCTCAGCTCAGCCTGCAACCTCTTAGTCTCAGCCTCAGCCTCAAATTGTAACTTCTTAATTTCCCTTTCAGCCTCTAACTTTCTTTCGGCTTCAAACCTTCTTTCTTCGCGTTCAATAAATTTGTCACATTCCGTAGTGACATAGGCAACCATAACTTGCCCATCTAATCCTAACTCTTTTGCAGTCTGAACAGCAGCAGATCGAAATTTGGCCAGGTCCGCCATTGTCTATCAGGTATATTTATACAATGTCTAACCAACAATTCAATCTCTAAATATATATCTAATGGACAACACAGGCACGTGAGCTCAACCTTATTTAATTCCACCCAAGGATACCTTTTAATTCTTATATTCCCTGAAGTGAATTACCCCCAATATTTTTAATAGGTAAAGATTCAAAATCCCAAGAGCGAGACCCCCAATATATGTGGTGAAGTGGGATGTTATAAATATTTATAGGGGACTTAGTGTACTGACTGAGATCAGCTGTGAAGGTATCTATATCTAATAAGAGTAGTGTATTATAGATAACCTTACTTGCTGCCACATATATATATATCTCAGTCAGAATTATTCTGGAATAGTGTGATGACTACGTTATATGTCTAGGGTATGTGTATGATGAAGTGTAAGTCATAACAACAACAGACAGATAAACAATTTAATTTATTCCACCACACTTGACCACACTGTGACACTCACATACATAAAACACTCTACAAGGATATCTTAAAGGAGTCACTGATAACTTTTCAAATAACAATATGTATTCATTGCTGTCATGAATGTATATGTGTCCTGATTCAAATACAAAGGGAACCAGGAATCACAATCAATTTTAATTACAAGTTATATGTACAGAATTTCTCAATATGAATCTTGTAGTGACATGTATTTTTAATAGTATCCTATGTGTGTCAGTTGTGTAGTAGTAATATGAGGTAATACTGGTTTTGTTTTGTTCAAGCTCTGTTGGTATTTGTCATCATGACTTCAATAGTTTGTCTTTATTGGAACTAGTATTGGAGATGTTCTCAGTTCCTGATATTAAAACAATTTACTTCCCCTCTTAAGTTTATGTTACAATGTTATTTTAAGATGGGGGTACATAATGTTGAGCTCAGCTGGCCACATCAGCTTATCTTGCGTGATGGCGGCAGGAAAAGACTCCTCTGCTCGATTTCTCCCCTGTGCTCTGGAGACACCTCACTGATAGCTAAATGGACCAAGGAGTATGCTGTCCGACTCTGGATTCAGCAAAGCTCTGACCAGGTGCTGCTCAATAACTGTAAGACCACGGTCCCTGAAAACAAGAAGGATGTACCTTCTACTTCATAACTAATTTATACTCTCTTTCTACACTGAGCACAATACATCACAAACATTGAGTTCAGAGCGTTAGGCCAACTGTCAGCTTCATCTGAAATACTTTTTACCAGTATTAACCTCCTTAATGGTTACTACGCCTCTGCACTTCCAGCATTATTTCTTTCTAGTCAATCATCTAGGTGTCAGTGTACTGTTTGGCCATTCCATGCCGTTTTACTTTCCTCCGACACCTTCTGTTCAGGCTGGAGCATTATAGGCTTTACATCATGTTTGCTACTGAACTACACATATATACAGGCATAAATTAACAATTCACATTCAATTTTCATTAAAAGATACTGAATGTTTCAAACCTGCCACAATTCATGGAAATACACAGATACGTTGACTAGCAATGAATTCTGGCACAAATACTGGCACAAATTCCCATCTGCTTATGTTCCAGGCTTTTATTTAGCAAAAATATGAGCTGGCTTCAACGCACTGTTGCTTTATCAAGCTTATTTGAACTAGTGGTCTCGAACTAACGCTCCTAAGTGATTATATCAGCGAGTCTGGCCAATGGAGCCACGTTTCGACAAGTGTTTGAAAAAATTTTCCCTTCCTACGTCTCCCCTAACAACCAAAGATAGTATTTATAGTCCGACCAATCGTGTTTAGTCTTATATTTGTTGCGCTCCAATCAATTTGGAGTTTACATGGTAGGCTATTTCCGTACGTAAGGTTTTTTCAAACACGTTATAAAAAAATTTTATGAGCAGAAATGATTTCATGCTGTCAGGCATCCCCACTATTTTATTTTGGTTATAATTTGTTAATTCCTAGACTATTTGCGTAACGTTTTACATATTCTTTGTCAGCAAGCCCTAAGGAACCCAAATATACAAATTTAAAAGAGCTAAGTGGCTGCGTTCAAAATATGCAATTTCTTCTACCTCATGTTTCGAAGATGTGCTGTCTGGGTACTGTAATGTTTTCAAACGTTGAGTCCATCTAACTTCGTTCGTTTTGGTTAACGTAGAAGTATAATTATGTTTACAAACTTAATTTAGGTCATGACGCAGTCTTCCTCTCAATGTTTTTCTTAGAAATGCAAATACCCGTTTTAATGTGTTGTGGAAACGCTTGATATTTATGCAGTGGCTTGTATTTATACTGGAAAGGTTACAATTTGCAGACGAAGCTTAAAACAAAGGGGGATTTCTAGTACCCCATTCTTTGGTGACAGCACTTTTTATTTTACCATTGCTCTTTTCTTATTAGAAAAATTTATTTGTTACCACTTTCCATTTACTGATACACTTTCCCCGTATACTTCTAACCCCCCAATAATATTTCCTACAACAGCAAGATATCTATACTCGAACATAACACTCCTCCATGTCATTCCTAAACAATAATTAAACCTCACAACCAATACATCACCTAATAACAACAATTCACACTCCACAAACCTCCCCACACACCCCAATCCAATTTTCCTCAAACAAATACTATAACTCCCCAATACCTACCAAATTAAAACAATATCATATTATCACACATTAAAACATCTAATCCCCAACCTCTATTCCATCACATCCCACAACACCTTCAAACCACCCACACTAAACTTAACGGTGTTTTACATCCCCCTTCCCTATATTCTATCCATATCAACAATAAATCATAACTCCCTCCCTCCTAACAACCCAAACAAACACATCCTTTTTTAATTCCCATCCATACCCCTCATCCCAACACAAATTCACCACCCCCATACCTAACATCTTCATCACCCTTCCACATTATCACTCCTCTAAACTACTATTCACCACCACAAAACCAATAACATTCCCCAAATTCCACATAACAACCCTCTCACCACTTCCAACTAAACTCTCATAAACCTTTACCCTACCAAATAACACCGACATAAATCTATCTCCACTTTAAACTATCCCCCATTCCCAATAACCACCCAATATACCCCCATCCTTCCAAATTTAACACTTAAACATCCCAATACCGGTAAAAACAACTAACATCCCCCACCAAAAAAACGGTGTCAAACTACATATCCCCATACTATCAAAATCATTCCCTAATACACGAATACAATACTGTTTTTTTATCCATACATACAATCTAATCTAACAGGATATCTCATTATCCAAAATTCTAATCCTAAGTAACAGTGAGCCCATAGAGGAAGGATTATAAATTCGCATCTATTCCACCTTACTCCTCGAATTTATACCCGCCGCCGTGCCAATACATAATCTAATCCCCTCAATTGTCATACACCACTCGATGTCCGATAGATCCCCCATTCATATAGGGTGCCACTGAAAACGTACAAAACACTTCCCACTTCTAATTTATAGTACATCCAACCAATATACATACGATAACGAATCTTCTAATCACATGTCAAATACCCCTTCCACTCCTAATACTAAACCCAACTTTAATTACTTCACGTATACTAACCAGCACACAACAATCTCCATCACCATAATCCCTTATCCCACTTCAAAATACACCCTCCACTACTTCCAATAACCTCTACACCCCCCTCACGTCCACAAAGACTTCCATAAACCCTGGATATACATCATTCAATGTCCAATTACAAATATTAACCACCCTAACTATCTATCAGAATAAACAGCTTCCCACAAACTACCCGACCTAAACCCATTCAAAGCTTCCTAACCCATCACCAACCCATCATTTCTAATCATCTGCATGTCCCATATAATACACCATATACATCTTTCATACCAAACATGCCCTATCCAACAACAACACAAACAAACTACCATCATTTAAACAAATTTACATCTACCTAACATCCTTCCCAATTACCCCCATACATACATTCCCTCATATCACCATACCCAAAAAAAATAAATAAACAACTCAAATTTCCTTCATATACCAAATTATCTATAACTAATTAAACAATCACCACTCATAAAAAATAAATCTCATACACCTACATTCTCCACTCCCATCACCATACAACAACTACTTAACCCTAAACTATTCTAAAACTCTCCCAAATCCCCCCCCACCCCAACTTTAAACATATACACAATAGGTAGTTCCATCACCAAAAACCCGTATATCCCACAATTAGCTATTCCCATCTCAACAATACCCTCCCCAGATAGCACACACACTGTCATATTCCTTTATTAATCTAACAGATACATAAAATCGCAACACATTAAATCAATCCCCTAATCAATTTTCCTACACTTATAAAACAACAACTCAACATTCCTACTATATCTCAGAACCACCTCATCCTTTGTCCATATAATATCTAAGAATAAAACTCCAATCAACATCCAACCATATCAACCAAACTGTTAAAATCATCTCCAACTAAAAAACATTTTCTGTGTACCCCATGTGGAAATACACATGGACCGTTACTGGTGTTTTGGAGTCCTCCATAAACAACCTTCAATAAAATCACTCACTTATCACAAATCCTCCATATTCCATTCCACAAACAAACCTCCACCTATTAACCAATACAATAGATCTAAAATTCCCACATCCCCTACTAGACATTCGAGCCACTTCGCTATCCCAACATTCTTATCACTAAAATTTCAATACAATTCTTCAACTCAAGGAGACCACCCCCCTATCTTGTTGCTCAGCTCTCAAACCCCCTTACCACCAATATACCTAAACAACTCCAATCATTCTAACTCATAACTACCTACTATACCTCTTATGTCTACATATACCATCTCCCAAGTAAACAACCCTCCCCCTCCCTACATCCTATATCCACCATGATCCCCCTCCCCAAAAATTAACTCACCGCCAATACATCTCCACCTAACTAACTTCCCACCCTCAAAACATTGTATTCCATATAATACCGAATAAAACACTACAACTAAGACTACTATATTACTAAATATACTAATATACCCCCATGAAACCCTACTCCATTCTATACCACCAAAATAAAAAAACAACTATGTTCGTCAACTATCTAAAAAATATACTCCAGTGAATCCCAACTGATAATAAACATATATATCTCTCCCTACCATCCCTCACACTCTCCCACCTTATTTCTTACTCTCAGAATAATCTCCCTATAATCTATCCTTCACTGTATTCTCATCGCATTCCAATACCACTAGTCTCTCAATCTCTCTTCCATAAAATCTCATCCCATACCTTCAACTCACCTTATTTAAAGTCACTAGTCACACTAAATAATTTCCATCGCCCTATCTCTCCATATAGAGATTCAGAGAGATATAGAGAGAACTCAGACCCCTCCCTTCAAAATCTAACATTCCTCACTATCCATCTCTATTTAACATTCCATATACCACCTCCTCTTCTCATACTCACGAGACTCATTCCTGATCCTCATACTACATGATTCTTCTATTATTCAACAAATAGCTGTTGAATATATCACTGTGTACTATCTCTCCTGTCCCCAAACCTCAGTTATCACTACATCTTCTAACACCCAATCTAATTATACACCAATACTTCTTAATATTCTACAAATAATCTATACAACTTACAACCACAACCTGAATAAAGTATTGTTCAACTAGTTGCACACCATCATCTGTGCATCTCCGGTATCCTCACTCTCTCACAGATTGGTGAATTGCTTATCGATGTGTTATACCAGATGCCACGGTAGATTTCGAAATTCTATAACATAACACATACATCCCCGTCTGTATTCTCAAAATGCTTCGCTGTAATTGATCTCTTAACGAGACGCTTCTACGCTTGAAAACTCCAGTGCTGTGTAAGCAAAATGATAGCTCCCATTTAGTTGACAATATGAGCTCGCGGTATTCTAAATTGAACATCCAACTGTAAGTTCATCATTTACATGAAATGTTCCTGCTAATGTGACTGTCTAAGTATCCTGTGAATCAATAAATAAAATCTGATTCATTCGATCAATGTACTCTTCGAATCCCTTCATAGACCTATCTTGTCTTATACAGGTGGCTAAACCTTATAAAAATATATAATTTGTTTTAACTATCTAGTACCTAATAACCAATCTCTTCCTACTTCCTAGAACCCTACTCACCAATCTACTCTAGTCCGTGTACCACACTTCAACCATATGTGACTATGGTATCTAACGTTATACATACAACCCACGCAGTACCCTCCCCCCCTCATGTGTATTGCATACTGCTCACAGACTCAGCTATTCCATTCTCTCAGAGAGGAATAACAGATATCATTACATCTGTGTGCATAAAACATGTGACATACTGGTTCTTTACCAGCTTGCTATCACAATACTCCATCTTAACCTGTAGGCCATATCAGATTACTCAATGTCTGTTCAGTCATGTAACCAAAACATCATGTATACCTTGCGATAAAACTAGCAATAAACGATTGCAACCTGAACACATCTTTTCATATCTACAATTTTACACATATGCAAAAACATAAATAAACACTGCAACTGGTAGTCGTGTGTGCTAGTGGCTACCCATGTGCAACTATTGACTCCACTCTCTTCCTCACCTCCATCAATTACAAATTTCACATGATAGAATGCCGTATACATACGCTTTTAATCGCACATTCTAGTAATATCCTAAAACTTATCCAAAAATACTTTCATGGATCCATATTTTAAATTACTCCATCTTACTAATCTTACACAACCACTATGAACTCAGCATGTTGTCGCCTAAACTTTAAACACAAGAGAAAGTAAACTAATTTATAGTAAAACCCTCCTCAAAAAATCAAAAAATTTCAACAAAATGAAATATTTTATAGTTCACATTACTCTTCATCAAACAGTTTATACAACATGATCAATATCTCACTCATAAACATCAGTCTTTAATTCACCAAAAATCGATAACCCAGATCTCTAGTACTGTAAAAACTGGTGTCTCTCTAACATTCCTTCATTAATGATTTCATATATAAATCACTACCTAAATCTATGAAATGACATAAATGTAATAATCCTAGAAATATTACATCGCACACTACACTTGTTCCAAATCTTAATTAAATATCATGTATACCTCATTGCTCTGAGCTGCTTTGATACACATATATTCAGCTTTTAAACATTTTCAATATCAATCTCAGCAACAATTTGTACGCTAAAAATCAACCAGCTCTCTGCACTTTGTTCAAACATGAGAAACTATTCTCAGGTTGGAGCCCATGGGACTCTCTTAATTCAAATCTCATCCGAAGGACCCAACAAAATGATCTAAATGAAAATTCATAGCTGAGGTTGAGGCTCCTTGGCTAGCAGTGGCATCAGAGGCAAAGGGACTGGCACCATTTTCAGGAGCATGGCCTTGAAACTCAAACTCCCTTAGTCGTAACTCATGTTCCCTTTGTAATCTCTTCTCCTCCTTTTCTGCTTCCCTCTCTGCAGTCAATCTTCTTTCTTCTGCTTCCCTTTCTGCAGCTAATTTCTTCTCTTCCCTTTCTGCAGCTAATTTCTTCTCTTCCCTTTCTGCAGTCAATCTTCTTTCTTCTGCTTCCAATTTCTTAGCCTCAGCCTCAATCTGCAACCTCTTAGTCTCAGCCTCAGCCTGCAACCTCTTAGTCTCAGCCTCAGCCTCAAATTGTAACTTCTTAATTTCCCTTTCAGCCTCTAACTTTCTTTCGGCTTCAAACCTTCTTTCTTCGCGTTCAATAAATTTGTCACATTCCGTAGTGACATAGGCAACCAAAACTTGCCCATCTAATCCAAACTCTTTTGCAGTCTGAACAGCAGCAGATCGAAATTTGGCCAGGTCCGCCATTGTCTATCAGGTAAATTTATACAATGTCTAACCAACAATTCAATCTCTAAATATATATCTAATGGACAACACAGGCACCGTGAGCTCAACCTTATTTAATTCCACCCAAGGATACCTTTTAATTCTTATATTCCCTGAAGTGAATTACCCCCACTATTTTTAATAGGTAAAGATTCAAAATCCCGGACGAGCCCCCAATATATGTGGTAAAGTGGGATGTTATAAATATTTATAGGGGACTTAGTGTACTGACTGAGATCAGCTGTGAAGGTATCTATATCTAATAAGAGTAGTGTATTATAGATAACCTTACTTGCTGCCACATATATATATATCTCAGTCAGAATTATTCTGGAATAGTGTGATGACTACGTTGTATGTCTAGGGTATGTGTATGATGAAGTGTAAGTCATAACAACAACAGACAGATAAACAATTTAATTTATTCCACCACACTTGACAACACTGTGACACTCACATACATATAACACTCTAAAGGATATCTTAAAGGAGTCACTGATAACTTTTCAAATAACAATATGTATTCATTGCTGTCATGAATGTATATGTGTCCTGATTCAAATACAAAGGGAACCAGGAATCACAATCAATTTTAATTACATGTTATATGTACAGAATTTCTCAATATGTATCTTGTAGTGACATGTATTTTTAATAGTATCCTATGTGTGTCAATTGTGTAGTAGTAATATGAGGTAATACTGGTTTTGTTTTGTTCAAGCTCTGTTGGTATTTGTCATCATGACTTCAATAGTTTGTTTCTATGGGAACTAGTATTGGAGATGTTCTCAGTTCCTGGTATTAAAACAATTTACTTCCCCTCTTAAGTTTATGTTACAATGTTATTTTAAGATGGGGGTACATAATGTTGAGCTCAGCTGGCCACATCAGCTTATCTTGCGTGATGGCGGCAGGAAAAGACTCCTCTGCTCGATTTCTCCCCTGTGCTCTGGAGACACCTCACTGATAGCTAAATGGACCAAGAAGTATGCTGTCCGACTCTGGATTCAGCAAAGCTCTGACCAGGTGCTGCTCAATAACTGTAAGACCACGGTCCCTGAAAACAAGAAGGATGTACCTTCTACTTCATAACTAATTTATACTCTCTTTCTACACTGAGCACAATACATCACAAACATTGAGTTCAGAGCGTTAGGCCAACTGTCAGCTTCATCTGAAATACTTTTTACCAGTATTTCCCTCCCTAATGGTTACTACGCCTCTGCAATTCCAGCATTATTTCTGTCTAATCAATAATCTAGGTGTCAGTGTACTGTTTGGCCATTCCATGCCGTTTTACTTTCCTCCGACACCTTCTGTTCAGGCTGGAGCATTATAGGCTTTTCCTCATGTTCGCTACTGAACTACACATATATACAGGCATAAATTAACAATTTACATTCAATTTTCATTAAAAGATATTGAATATTTCAAACCTACCACAATTCATGGAAATACACAGATACGTTGACTAGCAATGAATTCTGGCACAAATACTGGCACAAATTCCCATCTGCTTATGTTCCAGGCTTTTATTTAGCAAAAATATGAGCTGGCTTCAACGCACTGTTGCTTCATCAAGCTTATTTGAACTAGTGGTCTCGAACTAACGCTCTGAATTGTGTATATTCGCAGCTCTAACCAATGAAACCACGTCTCCACATCTTTTCAAAAAAATACCCCTTCTATTCGTTTCCCATAACAACGCAAGATAGTATTTATAGCCCGACCAATCGTGTTTAGTCTTATATTTGTTGCGCTCCAATCAATTAGGAGTTAACATGGTAGGCTATTTCCGTAACGTAAGGTTTTTTCAAACACGTTATAAAAAAATTTTAGGAGCAGAAATGATTTCATGCTGTCAGGCATCCCCACTATTTTATTTTGGTTATAATTTATTAATTCCTAGACTATTTGCGTAACGTTTTACATATTCTTTGTCAGCAAGCCCTAAGGAACCCAAATATACAAATTTAAAAGAGCTAAGTGGCTGCGTTCAAAATATGCAATTTCTTCTACCTCCTGTTTCGAAGATGTGCTGTCTGGGTACTGTAATGTTTTCAAACGTAAACCCATCTAATGTTATCTTTTCTAATAAGCGTTTTTCAGGATTTTAAAACCTAACTCTGGGAAGGTTAGTGTTTTTATCACTGTCCGTCTGAAAAAAAGTTAGTGCATGTGGCCTTACACGCGTGATAGTAGTAATTGTGTATCGCGCGACGCGAGTTTAGTGTTGCACGTGTTCGGCTTTCTGCCTCTCCCTTCTCTCTATCCTTTTTGAGTCCATCTGTTCGTTCGTTTTGGTAACGTAGTATAATTAATGTTAGGCTTAATTTAGGTCATTACGCAGTGTGCCTCTCAATGTTTTTCTTAGAAATGCAATACCCGTTTTAATGTGTTGTGGAAACGCTTGTATTTATGCAGTGGCTTATATTTAACGTGGAAACGTTACAATTTGCAGACGAAGCATAAAACAAAGGGGATTTCGAGTACATTCTTTGTGACAGCACTGTTATTTTACCATTGCTCTTTTCTTTATTAGAATTTATTTGTTAGGCTTTACATTTACCTGACACTTTATATATGTGGATTAGAATATTTCACGACAGTGGGCCAAGTGAACAACTTTACTACATCGTCACAGGCCAGTTAAGTATTGAAGACCTGGCCTGCTGCTGATTCATCAATATCCATAAATAAATAAAGAACTTTGCCACCATTTACCCTGTTAAAAATCCAATGAACAGTACTAACAAGGACTGGGTATGATGTACACACCACGACCCGACATCCAGTACTAGTTTTCCCAAAGACTCTGTAGTTAGTATTAATATTAGCAAATTTCACATATATATCTATGTACAAACCTTTCATGTAATGATTCAGTTATATGCTCTTTAATTGATATAAATTCATATTGTTTCACACGTTCTGACCAGAAGAAAACTTGGGTCAGGACTAAATAAATTTAAAAAATTGTAAATTTTAAATTTAAACACAGTGTTAATTGACTTGATCATAGAGCTTATTATTATACCTAGTGTTTATATGTGTGTGTCTGTGTACTTAATTACCTGCACACCACATTTCAGTACCCTAGACATTAAACGTAGCTAACATACATAATAGCAGAATAAGTCTGTTTGAGGTCATAGGTGGTAGCAGAAAGGTATCCTGTAAACTCACATAAACTGTTATCTTCAGGGACGTTCACAGCTGACCTCATTCAGTACACTAGGTAACATAGCAACCACACTTAATAACATCAAAACCACCACAGTGGCTAACGATCAGAGCGTAGAAAGCATAAATGAATTAGCTAGCCAAGCTAAAAATCACGTTTGTCATCAAACTTCCAGAGAGAAAAACAACAGTGATCAGCGCTAGTATACAGCAAATAGCTAGATACTTGAAGAAAATTAAATACTAAGAACAAGATACAGAGCTAATATTATCCGTAGTGACAATTATACTTGTGGTAAGAGTATAAATCTCAGCATCAGTATTCCTCTTAAGTATTTAAAGTAAATTTACAGTGCTTTCTTAAGATTCAGTGTTTAGTATAAGCTATGCAACAATATATACAATACAGAATATATACCACATGACATGAAGACATCAGTCTTTATAACATTTCCCAAAAAACCTAATGCAACATAATGTTCAGACTTCAGAACAATCAGCCTGATGAGTCATGCAATTAAAATACTGCTCAAAATCATACAGGACATAGTAAAAAGTAAGGTAGACAGTGAAATCCAAGAAGAGCAGTTTGGTTTTATGGAACAGCGGAACAAGAGAGGCAATATTTTGCCTAAGAATATTAGCAGAAAAATATACAGAGGTCCAAAAAAGTATGTACATGAGCTTCACTGACTATAAGAAGGCGTTTGACAGAGTCCATCATGAGAAAATAATTGAATGCCTCGAAGACATAGGTATTGATGGAAAAGACATACGAATACACAGTAACCTTTATTGGGAGCAAACTGCCACAGTAAAATCTGGAAAGAATTATTCACCAAACATAGACATAAAAAGAGGTGTCAGACAAGGTTGTGTGCTGTCCCCCTGCCTATTTAATCTATACACCGAAAAAATTTTCAAGCAGATAAAGGAAATGTCAGTGGAAGGTCAATAAACAACCTTAGATATGCAGATGATACTGTGTTGTTAGCTGAAATTGAACAGGATTTACAAGAACAAGTGAAGCAAGTGAACAGTATAAGTCATGAATATGGATTGGACATTAATACTGAGAAAACAAAAACTGTGATAATTAGCAAAACCGACGATAAGCCCACATTAAAAATAAGCATAAATGGGGAAATCCTGGAACAAGTCAAGAGCTACTCATATCTTGGTCATATAATAACAGAAGATGGCAGATATGAAACAGAAATCAAGAAGAGAATAGGAATGGCCAGAGCTACATTCAACAACATGAAACAAATACTGATATCTAAACAGTTATCTCACAAATTAAAATTGAGAATCATAAAATGTTATATATATTCTGCACTACTGTATGGTGTAGAAACATGGAAAATGAATAAGCAATTGGAAGAACGAATTGAGACTCTTGAGATGTGGATATATAGAAGAATGGAGCGCATCTCATGGAAAGAGAAGAAAACAAATAAGAAGGTCCTACAAAATCTAGGCATGAACAGAGAATTAATGAGGGAGATCAAAGGTAGGCAGCTAAAATACTCTGGCCACATAAAAATATTTTCTATTTCAGGGGACATTTAATATTTATTTGCCTAAGGAAAATTCATCAAATGTTCTGGCCGAACACTATCTTCAACCACAAACTGCTGACTCGGAGACACCAAGAAGACATACGCACCATCATAGCGGGTAGACGCTGGAATTGGGTTAGTCACATCCTTAGAACATACCCTCACACCCTCACCAGAATTTTATGCATGGACTGCAGAAGGAAAACGAAAGCAACCTGGCGGAGAAATGTGGAAGCAGTTGTCGACAGAGCAATGTGGAGAGAGTTTGTTGCTGCCCTACAAGACGGCACCAGACGTGATGGTCCCTGATTGCTATGTCAGTGAGCAGCCAAGGACCAAAGAAGAAACCATTTATTATCTTACCCCTCCATTTATATTATTTCTTCTTGACAGATGTAAATACAGTGACAAAATAAATCATGTGTACCAGTATTAGTGTACAGCTTTTGTTAGTCCTGAGGTTTTCTCGTAAACTGTTTACTCTTTGTTCTATCGCTTGACGGATTGTTTATACTGACAGAATGCGATTGACAGCGCCAATTTTATTTTTTATAATAAAGTTTTGCCTCGTTTTGCCAGGAATGTAACACAGGACATATTTTTGTAAGACGGTGCATTTCCTCCTTAAAAAAAAAAAAAAAAAAAGAAGAAACATATATTTCATAACTCGTGTCTGTATAGTTACAAGTATAGTTACTTGTCTGCAAAAAGACTGGCGAAATCGGCACATCAACATTCGCTACCGATGCCTGCCCCTTCAAATATGAAACACAATCTAGACTCGCAATTATTTATCTCTCTTAATTTAAAGCCCTTACTTTAATCAAGTTATTTCCGAGTTTTGAAGCATCCAATGATATAAATATATAAATTAAAAAATAATATGGTTTGAAATCAGTTTTACAAGTAAACGGTACACATGAGACAAGGGACGTTTCGGGTTTTACCCTTCGTCAGCCACAGTTACGAACAGGTGACAAGGACAAGAACTACATATAGGTACTACAAAGGTCTATGATGATGAGGAAAACGTCAAATGAGCGATACCAGCAGATGAAACCACGGTGATGAGCAAAACGATAACAGTAAAAATGTAAGAAAATCGTGAAACCAGAAAGACATGTCGAAACAAGAAAGTAAATAATCAACGAAATGAAGACAGAAATGAACAACAATATTAAAATGCGTAAAAAATCACTTAGCTGGATCGAGGAAAGGAACATTCAAAATGGCTGAAAAAATAAGGCGTCATGCGGAAGTGACGTAGGAGCTAGTGACGGCTAAGAACAGATAATTGAGGAAACGAAACGAACCAAAGCAAAAACAAGGATAGATAGGAAAATAACGACAGAAGCCACCAGAATTATGCAAAATGATGCTGGACATTCATCCCAGCAGGAGCTAAAACGCCCATTTGAAAAATGAGACGATTCTCCAAGGAAAAGCGAGTTCAGTCGTCGCCGATACATGAACGGAGGGCAGTGACATGAATGTCAGAGTTACCTGAATGGTCAGGGCTGTTGAAGTGAAGGGCCACCAGTAAATGTTTGCCATGATGGATGTCATTCAAGTGCTCCCGAAACCTGTCTGCCAAACGTCTGCCAGTTTCAGCAATATAGGTCATGCCACACCTCTTGCAGATGATAGCATAAATCAGGTTTCTGGATTCGCATGTGAAAGACTCCCCAATGGCAAATTTACCGTTCGGAAAGGAGACTGACTGCGTTTGGAGTACAAAAGGACAGGTCTTACATATGCGGCGTTGGCACGGTTTAGTGCCAAAGTGAGAAGGACTAGTTTGTCTCAAGCGACTATGCACAAGGATATCCCTAAAATTCTTATCCTTACGATATGCCAACAAAGGGGTATCACGAAACAACTCTCTGGTATCAGGATCGGAGTGGAGAATAGGCAGATGACGGAACAGAATTTTTTTCACCGCCAAACAGTGAGGGTGGAAAGTTAAGACAAGTTTGAGTCTGTCAGATGTAGTAGCAGGTTTAGCAGTAAGTGCAACCTGACGAGTGACGGGACTAATGCGATTAAGGGCATCAGATAAGACTCTTTCAGGATAGTGACGTCGGCGAAAAAACTCGAGCATTTCTTGAGCTCGTTCACGGAAATCATCTTCATCGTGACATATCCGACGTAAGCGTAGAAGTTGAGAGTAGGGAATGGAATTTTTACAGCTGGGAGGGTGAGAAGAGGTGTAAAGAAGGAAACCATGAGCATCAGTAGGTTTATAGAAGACAGAGGTAGTAAGGCCAGTAGGAGTAATATTGACAGTGAGGTCAAGGAAGTTAACTGAAGTGGTAGAAATATGAGAAGTGAATTTGATTGCAGGATGGAAATTGTCAACATAGTCAATGAATCTACGGAGGTTGACTTCAGACATGTCTGTGACACCAATACCATCGTCGATATAGCGACGGTAAAACTCAGGTAAGGGTCCATCGTAACTTTGAAGCACCAAATATTCAAAGTGACTGTTACGTACATTTATTACCTAAGGGGGTAGTCTTCGGTCCTGCCAAATGTACGCACCAGTCTTGATATAGTTATATTATTTGTGCGGTCGAATGATTCGCGCACTGACGTGCACGAAGCAGTGAGTGTTGCTTTGGGACGCACGGGTAACCTAGCTGAGTAGTTTGTGACGTCATTTTTGAAGGGGCAACATGGAACTTGTTTATGTCCATGATTGTTATATTATATTTGTATTCAATGGCATGTTTATGGAAAGCCATTTATTCTAGTGATCTGTATTGGTCTTCAGGTCGAAACCAATAGCAGCAATGTCACGTAAGTTATCGCCCCACTTCTTATTTAAAGCTGTATTATAAGGCCGCTCTAATACTAGTCTAGCGGGAATATGTTATTCCTAGAATGGATCTACAGAGTCGTTTGCCTTTAGGATTTGTATCGTAGAAGAAGGATTCCTACGAGTGGAAGAAGTTATTGATTACCTTATGCACATGTTTTAATATGCTGTTACAACAATGCCAGAAGCGTGGCATAGAATGGGAGAGGTTAGTCAACTGGAATCTCTAACCTGTTCGTATTATCGTGTATGACTTTGTTTGAAACTATATGCTATCTAACGTTATGTTTTGGAGAACGTATGGGATTGTGAAGTATGATATGGAAGATTTTATCCTGGAGTATGAATACGTTACCATGATAGACGTCCTTGAGAGAAGGTCAACGGACTTGAATGAGAAGAATATTATACGGTAACAGTTTGTGATCCTTAGTCACTTGAGTCAGAGGACTTTATGGTAGAGAATCTTCAGGAACTTTAAAAGTAATTACCATTATGCTGATGTATGATCTTTGCGCCTGTGACGATGTTAGTCTTGTCCACTCCGTCTGTGTCATGTTGAATAAAATCGATGTACAGTTATCACCGACTTATGTACTGCCAGTACTTGCCCAGTTCACTACTTGTTGAAGTTCGTTGGAAGAATATTGTTGACATTCGTTCATTTTAACCATTCGCGTTTGAAGCTACCTCTTCACCAGTATAAACTGTACTCAACCATAAAACGAACTCAACAGTGACCCATGAAGAGGCAGGCATAACTCGGGCCCATTTTGGTGCCCATAGCAAAACGCCACTAGTTTGATTAAAGAACTGGCCATTGAATTCAAAAGAGTTGAGAGTGAGGACCAATTCCGCAAGGCGAAGAAGAGAGCCGGTGCTAAAAGTAAGGTCAGTGCGTCTGTCGATAAAAAATTGTAGTGCTTTAAGGCCATCAGAGTGTGGAATGGAAGTATAAAGCGAACAAACATCCAGAAGGAAAAGACGGTAAGTGTGGTCAGGTGTGAATTGGATGGAATCAAAAGTAGTGATAGCATGGCTGGTGTCCTTAAGATAGGAAGGTAGATTGGCCACTAATGGTTGCAAAATACTATCCAGGAAATCAGAGATACGTTCAGTGGGACAAGAGCAGGCTGAAACAATAGGTTGACCCGGATTGTCAATTTTGTGAACCTTAGGAAGAATGTAGAAGGAAGGTTTACCTAGACTACTATCAAGAATATGGAGAGACATGGCACTAGAAGGAAGGATGTTATCTTGGATGAGATCACGAATAGTAGCATGAACAGTAAGATTATGGCGGACTATGGCTTCCCCAGAACTGGGTGAGTAAAAGGTGGAGTTGCCGATGATATAAATGACCATAACTCATACATGCGGATTTACACCAACACTATGATTTCATTGCCAAACCTAGACATTGAGCAACCAATTAGAGAGATCGCAACGTCTGAAATTAGATGTCTGAGAAAACACCCAGCGGTGCAGAAGGCCCCGGACGTGAAATCATTAGTACATAGAGCCCCGACTGTTGATTCGGGATAGAGGTACAAATCAATAATCTAAACAACTGGTGGATTTTATAATGTTTACTGTTAATAATATTTGACGATCAAAAGCTGTGTTTGCTAATGTAGGGGCATGTCAGAAAGCCTGCATTAATTTCTTCATTTGCTATTCCGGAATAATATAAAGATTTCGGTACATGTCTTAGGTTACGATGTAAAATCATTTAATATCAATATTGTACGTTTGTTTTTCAAAGTATTCTACCAGTTTTTTTTTCCCCCAGAAACTATCAGCCTTATTTTAATACTAATATAACTTCCTACTACAAAGCTTAAAGCTAACACGTCTCTACTACAAAGCTTACTACTAGCATGTTTCCTACTATGAAACTTACTGCTTAAGTAGGTTCCTACAACAAATCTTCAGCTAACATAATTTCCGAATACAAAGCTTACTGCTAACATAAATCCCTACTACAAAATTGACTGTTAACATAACGTTCTGCTACACAGGAATTTAACATAATTTCCTGCTACAAAGTTTACTGCTAACTAAGTCCCTACTACACAATTTACTGTTAACATAAGGTTCTGCTACACAGGAATCTTAATATAATTTCCTGCTACAAAGTTTACTGCTAACTAAGTCCCTATTCCACAATTTACTGTTAACATAAGGTTATGCTACAAAAGAAGCTAACATAATTTCCTGCTACAAAGCTTACTGCTAACATAAGTTTCTGCCACCCCCTTTTTGCAGCTGGTCCTGTGCCAAATAGAGGAAGCCATGTGAAAAATCGATGTCGGGATGGTGGTCTGATATAAATCTCCGATGCCAATATGGCGCTCCGGCTTTACAACGTTGTGCCTTCGCGTATTGCTGACTCTCGGTTTTATTGTTTTTATTTTTCTTGTCTTCCCCACAATCTTTTCTCACATACAGACACACACTCTCTCTCTCTCTTTCTCTCGCATGTATTTACGTTCTGAGGTCTTTTAAAAGAAATGAAATATTGTTTCAAAGATCCGATTTAGAATCTCTCACATAACGTGAATCTAGGTTAACAAAACTTGTGATTTAAAAAATATATCATTTTCTCTGATATACGTCTTACCTCACCCCTCTCCCCCCTCCTACACACATCCATCACCCCCCTTATCGCTTTGTGTATATGTGTTTGTGAGTGATATTTTCTCACTATTTGCCTATGCCATACACATTTTACCTCTAACGGTCATAAATAATCTCTGACTTTCTCATACGTACTTTCTGGTGTTCACACAAACGGTGTAGTCTCTCATTGTCATCAAATGTTCTTTCATCTCTATATTTGTTGACCTCAGTGATGCACATAAGACAAAGCAGTAGAAATGAAGAATCAGGAAGTTACTGTAGTAGGAACAACACCATAAACAAAGAGTGACATAGAAATACAGAGAGAGAGAGAGAGAGAGAGAGAGAGAGAGAGAGAGAGAGAGAGAGAGACAGAGACAGAGACAGAGACAGAGAGACAGAGAGAGATAAAGAGACAGAGAGTTAGAGCGAGAGAGAGATACAGTGAGAATCAAATGGTATGGACAACTCATCGTAAAGAAACCAAAATCAACAGACGATCTGGCTAAAGGCTAAGAGATATAAGTATTAAATGATGTCAACAAATAAACGATAAGACTCTAGCCAATGGACTCGCGTCACACAAGAACAAAAGAGGTTTCTGTCCCAAGATGCTCAACTTATAATGCACACAGAAGAAAAGATAATGGAAAAAAAGCATGTCCTCTTACTTACGATCAAAGAATAAAAGAAAAGCAAATACGTATCCTTCAAGCATAATACATCGAGTGAATAGAGAATATAAAGAGTAAACACAATATATATATATATATATACAGTACCTGATATGATGGAATGTATCAAATTAATGGAATGGTCACAACAGATAATAATTCTTCTTCTTCTTCATAAACTCTCAGACGTTAACTTGAATATGTTCAAAGAAAGCAGTGGTCAGCTTGAGGCTGTTGATATCTCCATAGAGCTTTATCAGGAACGGCCATTAGTGCTTTCTCTGGTCCTCTTAATTTAGGCATCTCTGAAGCAGATGTTCAGCAGTCATTTTATCGGTGCCACAGTTTTTTATTGGTAGTTCCTATCGTTAGCTTGTTGAATAGGTGGTATCTCAATCTGTTGTGGCCTGTGCGGAGTCTGAAGATTACCACTTGTTCTCTTCTGTTGAGCTGGTTATATGCATCACTTTTTTGTGTGACGTGGACGCTCTGCTTCCCATTGGTTCCTGTATTTGCTTCTGATATAAATCTTTGCCTCTTCGAAAGTAATATACTTGTATTAGGCTGAGGTAGGTTTACACCTTTCCGCCAGTCTGACAGCTTCTTCATTGCTGGAGATGTTGCAATGACATGGGGCCCACAGTACTACAACTCTTTTGGATCGCTGGCTCAGTTTGTGGATTACTACTCTTAAGTCATCAGTTTGTGGAGTACTACTCTTAAGTCATCAGTTTGTGGAGTACTACTCTTAAGTCATCCAGGTCTGCATTGTTCTGGCTCTTCAGTGTTGCAATTACTGACATCGCATCTGTAAAGAAAGCTACTTGTCTCTCGGTGCTTTCCTGTTGTTGCAAACAAGGATTAATGGAAAAGAGTATCCACTAATGTCGCGGGGTTCTTTACTAAATTTTAATGTTGAGAAGGTGGTGTGAATCTCCCCGTGTTGTGTTAGTGAGTGGTCTGTAGGTGTGATAGCGGGCCGGGACCTCTTAGGGTAATGTGATAGAATCACTAGGTGTCAGATGGCAGGCCTAGTGACGTGGTCTAAGTTTAGATTTCTCCGGTTTAATCTTCCAAGTTAAAGATTATCTTAGTACTGGTCAACTCCGCCAGAGGTGGTGATTCTTGGATGATCTTTTTCTTTTAAAAATTCCAGGCTCGTTCAGTTCCTTCTATGATGTTACTATAGTGACTTTCCATACAGTGGTAGTATAAACATTAATGGTACAAGTTCAGCAACGAGTAATGATGAAACCAAATTCTAGCTGCTCCGTTAAAACTTTTATTAACATAAACGTTGAACAGGCATGACAAGATAATTTGAACAATGGAGCTCGCGTACAGTCAAAAGTTGAATCCTTAGATATTACTAGTACTCCGTATGTGACCTCAATAACTTGTAGTACTTGTTCTTCTCTATAACATTGTCTCCTTTAGATATTACTAGTTTTCCAAATATGACACCATTAACTGGTGATGCTTATGCTCCTCTATAGCATTCAGTTTCCTTTAGATATTACTAGTTTTCCAAATATGACACCATTAACTGTAGCATTCAGTTTCCTTTAGATATTCGAAGAGTTTCCTTGGCGAAATGGTTAATTGTATCTCTACAGACGTTCCCTAGAACAAGTATCTATCTAATACGAAAATGTACTTACACTGAGATACTTAAGAGAGCGCATGATCGCTGTTCTCCTACAGAAATATAAACTTCCTGTTCATCACAGAAATACTATCTTGATATCGATAGATTAAGACTTGCCTGTAGGAGCCGAACTTTTTATGTATATACCGGGGAGTGCCAGGTTCTTCAACTTCAGACATAAATAACCCGTCCTAGTGCAAGGCTCTCTCTCCGTACAACTAATGACTTCTAGTTACCTCTTGCCACTTTCTGATTAGTTAACTCAATACTTTTGGATTTAATTCATTGGTCTAGCTTCGCTGTTCTCGACTATTCTATTTACGTCCCTAGATTGTTATGATCACTCACTTTTGGTAAACGTGAGCTGCCCACTTGAACTGATGTCAGTAACCTATTTATTATTATTTTTTGAGTGAGATGTCCTAACTGCTTGTCTTATTCTAAATCATATTAATAGCACGGATAATGCTAGCATAGGTCGTTCGGCTACATAGGGTTTCTTGTTGTTTGGTGATGGCTTCTCTTGACTTGATGGTGTGTTGGGAGGTGTTATGTGAAACTAGGCAATGCCACAATATTACAGACTTCACAACACTTCTGGACCACCACATTTAAATAAAATGTTCTCGGACGCCTGGCACAGACGACTTCTACAATTTAATTACGTAAAACAGGTTACTCCATTAGACGACATATTACAGTTCACATTCAGTATACAAGATACGTCTTTCTCAATCAATATGAACGCTTGGCGCTTCAGAAATCCTGCTAGTGATTTCTAGTAAGAAATGTAATACATTTTGTGCGGATAGGACACGTAAGTCTGTCATTGACTTGTAAATAACGAATTGGCTACCTTGAGCCTCTGTTCACGGGCGAATACGCTCTTGCAGTTTATAGGGCTGTCACCAGACAGGTCCAAAGCTATTAGAAACCGTAGTTTCTATGAAGATACTGTACTTCGTTTATGCATAACTGTTCCCTAATGAACGGACATACTGCAGTTAGCCATCACTGGGTGAATTGCACAGCTCCTACCTTGAGCTTACATGAATATATCAAACTCCAATAGAATTCTCACATTGAGATATACATAGTCAATAATTATTCCACATACATGAATAGAATGGCATCCCCCTCCCCCCCCCCCCCCAACCGAGGGCAGAACGCCTCTCGTTCGCTCAAAAGCAAAAATCCCACTGACTGTCCCTTTGTTCTACCAACGTCGTCAAAAAAGATACACGATCGTTGTGAACGGTCGTTAACCTGTGCATTCATAAGCTGTCATGTCGTGACTGTTTATGAACGCTAATATGAGCCCTTCTTGTTGGTGTTAAAACATCAACAATCATCATCAACAATGGTATGTGAACATGTATTCATAGTTGAGCGGGTGTTCCGCGGTGCAAAAACTTCGATACCAAAATAAAGAAAATATCCAAGCTACTTCACACCGCGAAACAGTTCTTAACACCTGTGTCATTAGGACCTCTGCTGCAGTTTTCAAGGCCTCTGCTTGAAGTTACTTGAGAATTTTCTTGTTGGCACTGACAACATTGTTTGTGTACCAGTTGCTTGAGTTCAGCAACACCCCTCCACCTCCATCTTCTGTTGCATTTGTTGCTGATCCATCTGTGTAGGCATGAATCCAGGTGTTGCTTGGGGAATGTTACTCTATGTATTTTGTGGTTATGGCTCTTCTCTCTGTTTCAGTGTGGCTCTTCTTTCTCTCAAGACCAGGAATATTTTCTATAACTTATGGGAAGCGTTGTTGTTTCACAAGCTCGGAGCTTGTGTGCAGTACAGATGGGTTTAGCCGTTGATATCGCATTTATGGGATTTGCTCTCATCTTTGTTTTGGTTGATTCTACAGAGGTGCTTCGCTTGAGTCTTCCCCTTCCAAGAACATTTATTCAATGGTAATTTGGGTGGTGTGTTAGTCTCCTGAATTTCTCGGCTCGTTTCTGGGCTCTGCTATCTCTTCTATCCTCCATTGGTTGAAGGTATGTAATCTTTTCGAGTTCTTTAATAGGCGTTGTCGTCATGCCTCCTGTTATTCTCATTGCTTGATTTTGGAGTCTATTTATTTTATGGAATTTTGACAGCTGCTGTTGCCCATGCTGCAATACCATATTCTAGAACTGGTCTGATGTGTTTGTTGTTTTCCCTTCATTTATCTTCAATAGCCATGCAGTGGCCCACTCCTCCATGTCAGGGCTTGCTGCATCCGAATGCTTGCCGTGGTGATATACTCTTCAGAGATCCTTAGGGCTAAGTTATGTGCAAATGAGGCGTTGTGTGATGTTCTTGGAATAGTGTCTGTTATGTCATTTATGTATGCAAGGAACAATGTGTAGACGACAGGACCATCCCTTAGGAGACACCCTGCTCCAATATAAACTTCCTACTAGTCTTCCTTGTAACTGTACCTCTGGCGGTTCTATTCTCAAGGTTGTGGCCAATCCATTTGTACATTCTCCCACATACTCCACTTCTTTGCAACTTGACTTTCAGTCCCTCTTTCCATAATTTGCCAAATGCTTTCTCCAAATCTACCCAAAACACCACCGTGTGCTTTTTCTCTTGGAAGGGATCTTAAATTTCCTGAGCTATATAAGTAATCTGATCTTCAGTGGATCTGTGTTGTGTGAATCCTACTTATTGTGTGGTTAGAAGGTGTTTTTCTTCCAGGTGCCACATCATTCTGGTATTTATTATGCCCTCCATAAGTTCACCTACACAATTAAGTAGACTAATTGGTCTGTAGCCATATGGTTCTGCTGGGTCTTTGTCTTCCTTCCATGCCTGCTGTACAATTCCTCTTTTCCAGCTGTAGTTTAGAACTGCTACAAGCTTCATTTTTGCTTTTGTGTCTAGACTTATTGTCGTAGATTTTCGATAGGGGAATTAAGACACAGATTGGTCCCTTCTGAATAGAAATAGAACAGGTGATAGCTCAGTGAGATGTAATGTAAAGAAAATAGATTTTCACGAGTGAGATGGTGGAAACTGATTAGAGTCTGTCCCTGAACGCGAGAAGCTTCTCTCGGTCCGCCTGTCTTCTACAACAGAACTTAGAGTGTCAGACAGTCTAAACGAATATATATATATATATTAATATATTTATAGCACCACTCACATACACACCCACATAAGTGACGACAGTTAGACGCACAGACATGAAAACTATAACAATGGAATATAGATATTTTGGGACGAGCTGACCGACACACTTGAATAAGTTTATGTAACGTTTATTTATCATAAGAAAATTCAACACAACAATAAATTAGAATATCAAGCACATATAAACACACATAAGTTAATTGAATTACTAAAAGACTAATAATAGACTCATAGGTGTAATCCTTTCCCCCTCTGTTTAGCCCACGATCCTGTTAGAAGAAAAGTTATAGCCCCAAAGAGTCACAGATTTATACGCTATGGTCTAGGATTTCCCTCTATAGTTAAGAACAGAGTTGATATTTTAATCTATCCTAAGAGGAAATCAGCATTTGCAACAAAAATTGCATAAAGAAATTACAAAGTGGGTGCATGAATATAAAAAATGAAAGAATCACTCGTTCTGCTTTCTCTCTGTTCATTCAACAGGGGCCCCTGACATACTTTCTTACCTACACACGTGGTGTTTCTCGCCGCCTGGCGCAAACTTCAGGACACTTCTCTACAGTGAATCTGTATTCTTTTGATAAAGAGAATCCCAGCTCTGCAGATACAGGTTTCTTCCAATGTTCCGGGGAGCATTCACTTCACAATTATATTTTAAGATTACTGTTAAGGTCACTTGAATCAGTTTGGGTAAGAAAGTTTAAACGGGCTCACAGTGTCAGAATCACGAAGTTTCCACTACTTAGCAAAATGACAGATTGGTAACTTCTCTCAAATGTAAAATTCTTGGTCACACCACAATTAGTCAAAAACGTCGGAAATGTTACTGTTTGTAATTTCTCTCGCTACAGGGGCTGAATATACATTGAGAATGTTGGGAAGAATTATAATCTGGCTCGATAGGCCCAGTTATTGCATTTTAGTATTAAAGTTCGTGAGATGAGTACTGTCTTTTTTCTGGATGCAAACACAATGCCAGACAGGTTGTAACTTGGAAAATCACTTATTTAAATTACAAAAATGTTTCTTCTAGGTTCTTCTCATATACTGAAAAACCGCTGGTAGAGGTTGAGCTTTACCCAGAATACTCCAAACAGAACTTCTTAAGACTATCCTCCAACGCAAACTGAGAAATTCTACTTAAATAAAAAGTGATTTCTAGAAACGTAGCTAGGTTGTCTAGCGAGACTGTGGAGTCTGAATGAATGAAGTTAAAATTTCTGTGGTATATATCTCTCTGATATCAAAGGACAATATTACGTCTAAAACCCGAAAACGGACTCATTTGCCATATGTTAGCACCTATTTCCAGATTTTCATATTTCCTTACTCATTCCTGCGAATCAAACGCATTTCTCACACTTGAGACCGAACAGACTCAGGCAAATCGTCTCTCTTAGATCTTGTGTAACATGATTTACCAGACCATGTGAGATTTTCTTCGCTCGAGAATTCACACTATTCTGCCTGCAGACTATGGTCATAAACGCAATATAAGCGAGCTCGTCTTTCATCTCAAATCTTTCACCGTGAATAATTAACTCACAGGCGCACAGATCCGAGAAAAATAATAGACGGTAGTCTTACTTCTTATCCCTGTCGAGAACGAATTAACACGATTCGGTCTCATCAAAGAACTTAGCTTAACAGCAATAAAATGCGTTGCTAGATTAGAAAGGAGAAAGACAAAGGTATGAATGGGAGAGTATATCTTGACAATCGAGCGTATGCGAAAAAAAGAAGGGTAAAAGAGCGAAAGAGAAGTAAAAGGCAAGTGCAGAATAGAGAATAAATATCTGAAATTTATTAATCATAATATCTCTGCCACACTTATTAACATTTCAATGGTTATCCCATCTTTTCCTAGTGATTTATTTTTTTAGTGACCTCATTGCATCTACAATTTCTTCATTGTCAACTTTGCCGTCATGTGCTCTTCTGGTGCAATCTTTGTGTTTTCATGAACCAACTGTTCATCTATGATCTTTCTTCCTGTCTGTAGGGACATTACTGTGATTAGCACTAGCATAGTGTTCTATAAGCACATTTGCAGCTTTTTTGCCTGTGAGCATGTTTTCACCTTGTTTGATTGTGATTTGTTTGTTATATGTGTTGTTCAAGGCTCTAACTAGTTTCCATAGTTTGTTCCTTTCTTTTATATAAGATCTTCTGTTCTTTTGTATTTTGCAGTGGTGGCTTTGAGTAAAATGCTTGCTTCAGTTGTTTGTTCTCGCTCTGCTGTGTTTCTGATCTCTGTTACTTCATCTTCAAGCTTTTGTAGTTCTTCAGTCCAGTAAAGTTTGTAAATTTTTTTTCTCGCCTCTCTGGGAATGGACTTAGTGGCTGCTTGGAGTATTGCTTTGTTAAGGCTTTCAACTATTGTTTTCATATTGCTGTTCCGCGTGTTAACGGGCTCACAAAACCTATCTGTCAACATTGCAAAACTGTCTCAGTCAGCTCGTTTGTAGTTCCATCGAGGCAGTAGTTTTAGTTCTTGAGGAACGTATTCCATATTTATGACCAGCTTTATTGGTGTGTGGTCGCTACCCGTTTATCAATTTTGTGGTAAAAGACCCCTGTTGAAAAGGCTAGGTCAGGGGTGGAAGTGGTACGCCATCTTTTGGAATAAAAACTGGATTTGTCATCTGGCTGGTTTATTAGGTGAAGATTTGTATCAATCGTGAAGATTTGTACCTATCTCCCAGTCCTCCACAAGATAATGACCAGATAACGTAGACCTGCGTTATAAAGTTTGTAAATCTAAATGGGCGAGAGACGATCGATAACACAAAGAGGTGCAGAAATATATGCCTACGGTAAAAACCCTCAACAGCGTTGAAGATTTAAAAACAATTTATCATTATCCTCGTTCTGTGCCTTGGGTAAAGGATCAACAATGATTAGTAGGCGAGTGCCAGCGTTCTAATCTGCTGACCTGGGTCCTAATTCTGGAAAGCGTTAGAATTTACACAAGATGTTTGTGCTAATAGCTTTTACCTTAGTTTTCAACAACATGTACTTGATTATTAAACACTGGAACTGCTTTGTAACCTCTTTCGTGCAAATATGTTCATTATTTTGGGAGTTTATATCTGATTATATCTGCTATCCACCCACCTTACATATTTGTATAACAAAGGATACATCTTTCCTTTAGTAGTTTGAAATATTAAAGGTCTTAACGCTTACACCTCTTTGTTCAGTGGTTCCCAGCCCGTGAATGGTGAAACACTGTCAAATGGTGTGGGCTGCGAAAGTTTCATTTCTCCTGTTTATGAAATATGTTCTCAGTAACACTATCCTGAATTATCCTCTTCATCACCTGTCAGCTACATACCAAGCACTCCTGTCATGTGCTATCCTTTCAATGTCTTTCTATGTCTTCTCAATGCCGTTCCTCCATGTCTCCCGTTTCCTTCCCTTGAGCCTTTCTGTTTCACTCTAATTCTCTTAGCCTGGCAATTCCAAACATAAAGATTGCCTTGTAATACTGTGGCGGTATTATATCCCCTGCTCCGCGGTAAATGTCAAATAATGGCCAAATTAAGAATATAATGATGAGGGTCTTCAAAGGTATCAACCTTCGCTCAAAATTACTCTTGGCAGAGATATAAAAAGAAGAACGATGCTTCTATTTAACGGAGCCTCGCAGGATTTTAAAGAAAATCAAGCATAACAACAGCAATCATCTAAGCTGTCATGAACTTATTACTCTCCTGCCCCTTGTATGAGGAAATTTTGATTCATATTTTCTGAGTCCTCAGCTGAATGTGACTCGGAAAACTGCTAATTTAATAGCTCTATTTGTTTATGTATTTACAACAACGTGAGTCATACGGGTGCAGACATACAATTCACACAATAGTGATTAATCCAAATGGGGATTTAAAGTTACAGATAAACAGGTATAGCAAATGCGTATAGGTTAACACGATTTAAAATAAATAAAGTTGTTTATAACAAGAAGCAATGATATTTCTCATAATCGGATGATGTTAAATTTTGGTGGCTGATAAGAACAACTTTTAAATGTCCATTGGTTGCGCTGTTACGGTATTTATCTGCCGGTGTGAGGTATTTTGGTGTCTGTTTCAGTCGCTGTTGGTTCTTACGGACTGGTCCTTCTCTTCAATAGTCAAACATTGTGGCTGCAGCACGTCCCTTGCAGCAAAACAGAGGTAATTGCTTAGGTTGTCCAGGCAAGCGTCTTCAAGCACCTGGCCGATGTAGGTATCTAGCGTCAACTGCTGACAACTTGCACCACAAACTGAAAGGAAAGAAATGTCCCTGCTAAGTATTGAGTATCCTGACATAGTCATCAGGCGACCTCCGCTTCCATCCACCACTTCATCTTCCGCAGTAAAATGTACACTCCTTGAGCGTAAATTTTAAACCCAGTGAGTCGGATAAAAGTGTTTTAGGACAGCGGAAAACGACTACTAAAATTACACACACACACACACACACACAAATATATATATATATATATATATATATATATATATATATATATATATGTATGTATGTGTGTATATATATATATATATATATATATATATGTGTGTGTGTGTGTGATAGTGTGGGCAAGGAATGATGAAGTTGTCATGACTGATCACTTTCTTACGCACTCGCACCAGACCCGTACAACAATAAAACTCTTCATTCTAAGGCAGGGGCTGTATTTATCATACAACCCTTTCAGTGACAAAAACCCACAAAGCAAACTAATGAACAAACATTAAACAAATAAGCAAACAAACACCCAGCCAGTGCTCAACTGCTAATCTGAAACGCAAACAAAGCACTGACTAGTTAAAATCATAATAGTTAAATAATGAGAGACACCATGCTCTCACCTGTCAAACTGTCCTTCTTCTACGCCACCTGAAACACTCAACTACCATGCACACACACTCAGTCCATGCATGTCGTCTAATTAGACTAGTATGGTGTTGTGCATCAGGCTGGCAATCTCACCAAGTAACACAGATCACTACCGAAACCACTACTGCAAGAGCATCTGAATGCACTGTGTGTTCTCCATGCGGAGGCCAGCCATATTGGTGGCCCCATGCTCCACCAGGAGGCCAGCCACACTGGTGACCCCATGCTCCATAAGGAGGGCAGCCACATTGGTGGCCCTATGCTCCATAAGGAGCGAGAAGAGACATAATTTATTCCCAAGTGGATCCACGTGCTCTCATAAATTATCCGACACACAACAATAATTAAATAATAATAAAATGGGGATAAAAAATTATCTAACGATATGTACACGCATTACGCTCCTTAATGAGAATAAGCTACCACTTCGCAACCGATGCACATCAATATACATTCCCACATGTGAAGCATGTCGTATGTGACGACTGGTGCGCCTGGCAACAAGCGTGTCGTATATGACCACCGATGAGACTGGGAATATCATCATATGAAACGCATCGTTACCGAAACAACCACTGCAATAGCATAAAAATGCTTCTTGTAGGCTTGTGATGGGCACCAGCTGCATTGGTGTCTCCATGCTCTGCAAGGAGCAAACAGAGGAACACTTATGTCTCAAAGTGCCTTACGCACAAAGGAGGGTCATAACGCCAACAACAAATCAAAATGCCTAAAGCTAGACGCATCTTCTCAAAGGGCATTTAACCCTACAACTATATACACAAGAGATGTACCTAAACTAATCACCATAAAAATATACGTAATTATCATGAATCACTTTAACCTACACTATTTCTTTCATTAATGAAGAAAATTACATTAATCTTGTACGGTTCTACTAAAATAGCATCTCTTATAATGAACCAATTTTCATACAATACCAAATAATAGACAGGCTTAACCCCCTTTCCCACATAACACGTGGTGACTAAAAATGTTACAGACGCCATCTTTATGTACAGTCATCAACACGTGTCTCCCGGCTGCCATCTTGCCATAAAGTTAATACTATCTCAATTTTTGTCCTCTGAGATAATCTCCTACTACATCCTTACAGCCGTAATCTGGAATTAACACGACTAATAAAACCTATCCACACATTATTTTCACTCATCTATAACTTTAAAACTAATTATAATGTCCTAAAAGAAATCTCCTTTGGAAACACATTTTTCTAATTTATTGGGAGCCGCGCTGGTGTACTAGTTACCACATTGCGCTGGCGATCAGGTGTTCAGGGTTCAAGCCCGGGCGTGGGCATTTGTAGAAGTGTCATCGACCGTGATTTTTACTGAATAATCCGAACGGCTCCTGAGATACACCCTCTGTGGATGGGAAGGGGCGAAGCTCCTGGCCGGGTTGGAAGGAAAGTCCACAGGCTCACAAGCCTCGCAATGACATGTCATTGGGCCGAAGGGCTGAAAGCCCAAGTGCCGCTGGTTAAGAGAAAAAAAATCTATTTTTTTAAACACTAGAACTGTGCCACGCTGGAACTAATAATAAAACTGCAGAAAACTGATGCTAATATCTCTACAAAATACGCTAACAATTATAGCTCACGTGTTCTCATGTCTCTGTTCAGCTCTTCTACCGGAAGCGCGTGTCTAGTCTTACGTCCCCATTTGCGTCTAGCTCCTAAGATTAGCAAACTGTCATCGGCCTGTGGCGCGCCCCTAATTTATACGCCAAATAACCGCATCACGCAGGGCTGGTGGGCTGGCGTAGTGCTTTACACTCGCGCACACGCAAAGCGGCAAGCTCGTGCTGCACTATTAACTTTAGTGTCTAAACACACAAATATGAACTTCTGGGAGATTTTGGGGTGTTTATTATGTGTATGTATATGTATGTATATATACTACTGGACAAAAGTTAAGGGCCACCAAGAAAAACTCCATTATGGACCAATTAAATGCAACCAGGTGTAAAGAATTTATTACAAAATAAAGTTGATTCATCCGTGGAAAAGATCAGTCAAGTTTTTTTAATAATGTGTGACTTACTAACAAAAAGAAATTCAACTCACTTTTTCACCTTTTGAACTAGTGGGGCGTGTTGCAAAAACCACGAATTGTTGCAGCAACAATGGCAATTTTCACGTGCCGGTTAAAGTGACCCAGTTTTTGGACATTAAAAAAAATTAACGTAGTGTACACAGAAATGTACATTTCTGTCAGCTGTCCAGGGACGATGCTGGTTGGCCCAAAGAAGTCGATTTTGGCGATGGCGGCGCGTAAGGACAGGTCCTCGGTGAGGTCGTTGTGCCCAAAGTCCAGCGTCATGCAGTCTATTCCGGACAGTTTGATCAGACACATGACGTCCTGCAGGCAATGACTGGGCAGTTGAGGAAGCTGTTGTAAACCTGTCTCTGAGGTGACGAAGCCGAATAAAGCGATCCTCCGCTGCTGTTGTCACTCTGGGTCGTCCACTGCGATGCCGGTCTTCAACTGAGCCAGTGGCTTGGAACCGGTGCCAAAGTCGACTGATGGTACTCTGATGCACGTTTAGATGCCTGGCAACCTGACTTTGACTTTCGCCTGCATGCAGTCGGCCAATAGCAATGTTCCTTAAATTTATCGATAGAGACACCATAAATGTCTGCTTGAAAATGAACTGAATTTTTTTTGTGCGTAGCGTTATCCTTTTATAGGTTTTCAGTTGCGAAGTCAGTGAATAGTGTTCACCCCAAATTTTGTTGCTTTCACGTGCGCGCAACATGAGCTGTGGTCAAAAATTGCGTCATAAACACTATTGACCACTGCGTTGTAACGATAACAAAAACGAACGCAATTCAGGTCAACACGTGCATTTGACACTGTAAAGAACATTTGAGGTTTTTTTTTATATACCCAAGCACCAAATTTTACTTACAAACTCATAAAACGCGCCCTCGGACAGCTATGCGTTTCTTTTTTTGAACAGTATATATATATATATATATATATATATATATATATATATATATATATATATATATATATATATATATATATATATATATATATATATATATATATATATATATATATATATATAAGTAAGCCAGGAGCTGAATTTAACACTAAGCCCCCAACGGTGCAAGAGGTAGAAAGCATTGTCCAGAAAGCTAGGTGCAAGTCAGCTCCAGGTCCTAATGGTGTTCCATATGTGGTGTATAAGAGATGCCCTGAGGTGCTCAAACGACTGCTCCGTTTACTGAAGAATGCGTGGAAAACCCAGCTTGTAAGCAAGGAATGGAGAAAGGCGAACGGAGTTTACATCCCGAAGGAGCAAAATTCCACAGACATCAGTCAGTTCAGGCCAATCTCAATACTCAATGTGGAAGGGAAGATATTCTTCTCAGTGATGGCGAAAAGACTCACTACATACCTCCTGGCAAATGGGTATATTGACACTACCATTCAGAAAGGAGGTATCCCAGGTACACCAGGATGTCTAGAGCATGCCACAATGATCTGGGAAGCAATCCACAAAGCAAAGTCTGACAGAACAAACCTCCATGTGATCTGGTTGGATCTAGCGAATGCTTATGGATCCGTTCTACACCAGATGTTGTGGCAGGCCTTAGAAATGTATCATGTTTCACAAGAGATTGCAGCAAAGCTGAAGCTGTATTTCGCAGGGTTTGCTGTCAGATTTTCAGCCAGAGAGTACACAACGAAGTGGATTGGCTTTGAAGTTGGAATTGCGATGGGATGTACCATCTCTCCGATACTATTCGTGATGGCTATGCAAGTAATCCTCAATGCGGCTGAAGGAATGGTCCAAAGCTCGGTGGAATGTGCCACATGCCACCGCTCAAAGCATTCATGGATGACACAACAATTCTGACATCAGATGAACATCAAGCCCGGAGGATGTTAGCACGCCTGGATGAACTAGTCAGCTGGTGCAGAATGAGCTTCAAACCCAAGAAGTCGAGAAGCTTATCAGTCAGGAAAGGAAAGATAGCAGAGGTCATATTCATGGTTTCCAACCAAAGAATCCCTACTGTCATTGAGGAACCTGTTAAAAGTCTTGGCAGGGTGTACGATGCCTCATTAAAAGACTCGAAGGCAGTGCAACAGACGATAGAAATGGCAGACAGAGGGCTACAGATTATAGACCAAAGCAGACTCCTGGGAAAGTTCAAACTGTGGTGCCTCCAGTTCATGTTGATACCGAAGTTGCTGTGGCCACTGCTTATATATGAAATAAGCACAAGTACAGTGGAAGCTATAGAGCAGAAGGTCAAAAGGTTCATGAGAAAATTGCTAGGGGTACCACCAGGTCTGTCAGATGTAGCACTGTACTGCAAAAAGTCAAAACTTCTGCTTCCTTTCAAGTCAGTTGTTGAAGAGCACAAAGTTGGAAAGGCAAGGCTTGCAATGATGCTACGCGAGTCAGCTGATGACGTGGTTAAGTCCATTCAGCCCACACTGAAAACGGGAAGGAAGTGGAGAGTGGAAGAATCTGTTGATGCTGCCCAAGAGTCACTCAAACTGAGGGAGGTAATCGGATACACTCAAACGAATAGACGGGGATTTGGTCATGGAGACATCCGCTGGTGGTCCAAGGCATCAAGCAGGGAGCGCAGAGACATGGTAGTTCAGGAGATATGAGGAGCTGAGAATGATAAGAGGTTGCAAAAAGCAGTGCAGCAGGTCCAACAAGGCCAATGGACTACATGGGAAGGAGCCCTGTAGAGGTCCTTGACATGGAATGATATATGGCTTATGGCACCTCTTAGGTTCAGCTTCGTTGTTAGATCAATGTATGACCTGCTGCCGTCGGCCACCAGCCTTGTGAAATGGGAAAAGTCGGATGATGAGCAGTGCCCCTGTGCCAGGGGAGGCAGACACTTGAACACGTGCTCTCAGCGTGTAAGGTGTCATTAGGGCAGGGGCGATACACTTGGCGCCATAACAAAGTGCTAAATGAGCTTGCTGCGACAATAGATCTGGCAAGGATGAAGGCGCATAGCAAACCCAGGCCGAGCACCGCAAATACATACTTTCTGAGGGCAGAAAAGTCAGCACACCCCAAACCGAGTAAACCTGGTAGCAGTTTACCATCTCTTCTTGACTGTGCAAACGACTGGGAGATGGCGGTAGACCTACCTGGACGAGGGGCATATCCAGAGAGTATCAGAAAATCGCGGAGACGGCCGGATATAGTGCGTCATTCTTCAGCAACGCTTCAGGTCATACTGATTGAACTGACCGTGCCATTTGAATCCAGATTAGACGAGCAACATTCGTTCAAAGCGGCCAAGTATAATGATCTGGCCGCGGATCTGAGACATGATGGGTTCACTGCAAGGGTCATGGCTGTTGAAGTGGGCGCAAGAGGGCTTGTGGCTGCATCAGTGTATGATATATTGAAACTGTTGGGGCTGAGAGGACAATCGAGAATAAGGGCAATGAAGAGGCTTAGTGAAACTGCCGAAAAGGCATCTTGCTGGTTGTGGAACAACCGCAATGGGCAATGGAAATCGTGACAATAAACGCTGCGGTTCAGAAAACACAAGGAATTTTTCTACGTCCACAATACGCGGAGTCTTTTTGTTGTACTAGTGAACGGGCTGTGACTGGGGGGGGGGGGGGGGGGGGGGGGGGGGGGGGGGGGGGGGGGGGGGGGGGGGGGGGGGGGGGGGGGTGGGGGGGGGGGGGGGTAAACAGGCGGTGTATACTATAAGGGGTGTCAGGAACAGAATTTCGGCTATCGCGCAGTAGCTAGACTCGTCGGCTTCGCGCAGGCGTGTCAGTGTGTGTCCTTAGTTGTGATGTGCGACGGAACGAACAGAATAATTTGTCTTCTCTTTGTTACTTTCATAATTGCCTCCACGGCTGGCGGAGTTATGGATTTTAAAGTTGCTACCAAAGTGAAATGGGTTCATTTTCGATACAAGACAATAGGAGGCTGAGACGCTTGGGAGTCATGACCCAAGTGGGCCCACCCCCTTTAGAGTGTAAAGGAGTAATCGGCCGAAACACTTGTCGGACGGGGGACTTCTTCTTATGATCAGATTGCTTCCTGTTGTATCGCTCTGTAAAGAGTTTCCTATCATTAGTAAGTAAGTAAAATCAAACTTGATGTTATCACCTTTAAAATATTCAGCAACATAATACTGAACTTGAGCCCAACACACTGCGAACTCATACAGCGTTACTGAGGGCTGTTACCACCTCCCCACCCATATACTCGTGTGTGTGTGTATATATATATATATATATATATATATATATATATATATATATATATATATATATATATATATATATATATATATATATATATATATATATATATATATATATATATATACAACGCCTGTCTGTCTGTCTGTTACCTCAGAACTCGAGAACGGCTGAACCGATTTTGATGCGGTATCCTCCTGCGTATTTGACATTTCTCTGGGAAGGTTTTAAGCTACATATCATCATGGTACAACATCAGGTGGCTGAGCAGTGAAGAAAAAACTCCCCAAACATTCTCATCTCATTCTTATCTGAAGGTACATAAAAACTCTGCCGTTGACCCTTATTATGGGTTAACGCCCTTAGCTTACAAACTGTATAAGTCATAGATTTCCCCCCTTTACGTTAAATTTACAAGTTCGTTGCTTTCTGCTATGAAAATTTTCTAAACTGGATTCCTGACACAAGCGCTACCTATCACACCTGTAAAGGAAGGAAAGTTTCAATAATACTCAGCTATGTAGAGTTGCTCACGATACGCCTCTTAGAATACGTTACATTCACTAAATTTGCTCTGTGAATGTGTCCTGACCTTAGCATTTCCCGCCAGATTCTAAATCAAGGAGATGTTTGACACCCCTGTAGATTTACGAAAACCGGTTCTTTATGAGACTGGAAGGCCCGAGATCCGTTGTCGTCGTTAACTTCAAACAAACCAAACCAAGAAAACCACTGAAATACTAAAGCCAACGCTAAAAGTTGTAAATAAAAGCAGTAGAAAAACTCTCTCGTGTGTGCGTGCGTGCGTGCGTGCGTGCGTGCGTGCGTGTGTGTGTGTGTGAGAGAGAGAGAGAGAGAGAGAGAGAGAGAGAGAGAGAGAGAGAGAGAGAGAGATGGGTACATTATTTAAAAAACAAAAAAAAATGTTACAAACTGGAAATAATCCTAATG
Source organism: Oreohelix idahoensis (assembly GCA_024509875.1). NCBI lineage: Eukaryota > Metazoa > Mollusca > Gastropoda > Stylommatophora > Oreohelicidae > Oreohelix > Oreohelix idahoensis. The sequence continues at coordinate 291,643 of JAMPIV010012653.1, forward strand.
TCTTTAATATTATTTGATAGTAATTTAATTATGCCCTTTCATCAAGAGAAATTGAAAAAGTATAAATATGGGTGCAAGTATAAATGTGTATGTAAAGGAGGGTATTTGTTACCTATTATTGTCAATGTTTCAATGCACATGTCTTTGTAAATTTGTAAATTTCCACGGAATGTGAATAAAGCTGTCAATTTTTTTTTTTTTAAATGAGAGAACGGAGACAAAACAAAAGGTGCTCCCAGGTTGAGGCCCTTCCAATGCATTCCGGTTAGGTTGACCCCTGCGATCACCCCAAATGCGGATGACTCGGGTGCGTAATTTTTTCGTAGGAGGGACTGCGTTCGCGCTATTCCCTGATTAATGCAATAAACATGAGTGGTGGATATTGTAGGTAATTTATTTGATATTATTAGTATGTTAGATTCCATAAAACAAAACCGAATAAAGAAAGTCACTGAATTCAAAGACTTGTGGTTCATACGTGTTGTCTATATACTTGGCAAGATATGCAACAGTACAATTAAAACCTAAAAAAAGTTAAAACTTCCTAAAACAATTCGCACCAAACCCGACTTGCACCCATTCCGACATGGACCCCGGCTAAGCCGGGTGTGACTTCTAGAACTACATTGTAGAGGCCACCATCATGACAGGTCGTGGTAGCGGGGAGAAAGTCTGCATATCAAGAATCCCGATGATTCCCTCCGATCTGTCGTTCAATTTTAAGAGACTCCAATTCCCTATAAAAGTCTGTTTTTCAATTACAATTAATAAAGCACAAGGTCAAACGCTTCACGTGGCCGGCGTCGAATTGAGCGATGATTGCTTCTCACATGGGCAACTGTGTGTGGCATTTTCCCGAGTTAGCACACCGGAACACTTATACGTGTTGTCACCAAGTGACTGTACTTCCAATGTCGTCTACAAATAAGCCCTTACTTACATTTTTTTGCGAAATACAGTTCCTTCTATGATGTTAAGTGGGTTCGCATATGGCTGATCAAGCCAATGCGGGCAAGAAAAGTTATGTTGCATGACCGACATACAAGGCTCAAAGACAGTACAGGCTGCAAATCCACGCTTGACTTTCAAGCTGCACGTTTTTTCTGGGCTACCCTCACACGGTTGGCCTCGCTGACTGCAACACCTATTTTGATAGCGCCTCTCCAGGCTGTGCGATCCTGTGCCAGTTGCTCCCAGGTGGTTGTATTAATCTGGCAGCTCTTTAGTAACTCCCTTAGGCCGTCTCTGAAGCGCTTCTTTGGTCGTCCTCTAGTATGCTTTCCCTCCCTCAACTCGCCATACAGCAGCCTCTTTGGGAGGCGTTCATTTGGCATACGAACCAGATGTCCAGTCCATCGCAACTGCGCTTTCTGAATCAGTGTATAGACACTGGGCAAATCTGCTCTTGATAGAACCTCGGTATCTGGGATCTTATCCTGTCATCGAATGTTTAGTACGCAGCGCAGGCAGGTTGTATGGAAGTGATTTAATTTTTGAGCATGTCTGGCATAAACGGTCCAACTCTCGCTGGCGTAGAGGAGGGTGGGGAGGACGACGGCACGGTACATCTTCAGTTTGGTCTTGACGCTAATACCTCTACGTTCCCACAGTGAGGATCGCAGTCTTCCAAACGCAATACTGGCCTTTGCTATTCTGTTAGCCACCTCGTCGTCAATGTTGGCTAATCTTGAAAGCGTGCTTCCCAGGTACGTGAACTTATCCACAGTCACCAGTTTCTGTTCCCCCACTGTAATCGTTGGCTCCTTGTACGGTTTACCTGGGGATGGTTGGTACATAACCTCAGTTTTCTTGACATTGATGGTTAGCCCGAAGCTGTCGCTAGCAGCAGAGAAACGGTCCATGCTTTCCTGCATATTCTGCTCGGAGCTACTATTCAGAGCGCAATAATCGGCAAACAGGAATTTGCGGTTCATGTCAGTTTGCACCTTTGTTTTAGATTGAAGTCTGCAGGGGTTGAATAGTTTGTTATCTGTTCGGTACTTAATTGGTATAGCGAACTCGCTTCTGATGACGGCATCAGTCAGCATGGCGAAAACATCATGTTGAACAATGTCGGGGCAAGAACACAACCCGGTTTCACGCTGTTTGTAACCTCAAATATTTTAGAGGCTCCATTGTCCAAGACGCAGGCACACATACCTTCGTGGAGCTGTTTGACCAGGGTGATAAATTTATCAGGACAGCCAAATTTTGACAGGATTTTCCATAGTCCACCTCTGCTCACTGTATCGAATGCCTTGGTCAGGTCAATAAACGTAGTGTATAGGTCGCGATTTTGCTCCTGACATTTTTCTTGGAGTTGGCGAGCAGCAAAGATCATGTCGATCGTTCCTCGCCCGGCTCTGAATCCGCACTGACTTTCTGAGAGGTGATGGTCCTGTTCAAGGTGTTCATTTAGGCGGTTGAGTAGTACACGCGCGAGGATCTTACCGGCAATTGACAGTAGGGATATTCCACGGTGATTGTCATTCTTGTCGGTTTCCTTTCCTCTTATAGATATGAACTATTGACGCATCGTTCATCTCCTGTGGGATCTCACCTTTGGCCCACATGAGGTGAAAGAGTTCGGTGAGCTTACTAGTAAGGCACGGTCCGGCTGTTTTATATATCTCTGCTCGTATAGCATCGGCTCCTGGGGCCTTCCCATGCGAGAGGATTTTTATGGCTTTCTCTACTTCGGCCTCGTTGATAGGTTCATCTAGCGCCATATTTATTTCCACTTGAGGTGTCCGTTGGATGGCTTCCTCGTTTATCACTGATGGAAGATTAAGTACATTAAAGAAGTGTTCAGCCCACCTATCAAGGATCTGGGTCTTTTCTGTAAGTAGTGATGAACCATCCACATTGCGAACTGGACAGTTACCAGAGGGTTGTGGACCATAGAGTGTTTTCACCGCATCTTCTTGAGCCTTGCTTGGGCTGCGCTACGAGCATTGATAAAAGCTATTTTCTTTGATTGGGAAGACATGTCGTTCTGGTGGGCTCTGTGCAATTGTCGCTTCTTATTTAAAAGGTCCTGGATTTCAGCGTCATTTTCATCAAACCAGTCGGTGTGTTTGCACGTAGCTCGACCAAGATGTTTCAGCGCTGTTGAGTGAATGATGTCTCTGAGGGCTGTCCAGTCTTCCTCAATGCTGCTGTTTCCGAGCAGGAGCTCATCTAATCTACCCTCCAACTCTTCGTTGAGGTCCTTCCTAATGGATTCGGACTTCAGCTTAGACACGTTAAGCCTCTTTGATGTTCTTTTCCCTTGGGGGCGCCTTAGGTTGAACTTTTAAGTTCATCTTGGCAACAACGAGCCGATGATCGGTCCAGCATTCTGCAACACACATGCTCTTTGTTATTCTGATATCTTGCCAGTCTGACGATGATATAGTCAATAAGATGCCATTGGCGAGACCTTGGGTGCATCCATGTGGTTCTATTCCGAGCGTGAAGTCGGAAAACCGTGTTTGTGATGAGGCGCTCAATTTTGGCACATGCCTTCAGCAAGAGTAAGCCGTTGCTATTGCACTTCCCTAGGCCATTTCTACCAACGATTGCCTCCCATACTGTATAGTCTGAGTCAATTCTGGCGTTAAAATCGCCCAAGATAAATAGTTTGTCAGACTTAGGAACTAGCTATAAGCGTCTCGAGATCCTCATAAAACTTATCTTTGATCTCGTCTGGTCATCGTAGGTGCATAGGCACTGATGATTGTGGACTGTCGCTTTCCAGCTAGGGGAAGGCGCACTGTCATGAGGCGATCGCTGACTCCCTTTGGTAGGCTTTCTAGTTTGCGGACCACGTCGGACTTAATGGCAGATCCGACACCGGCTTCACAGCGTTCTTGGCTGCTGCGGCCACTCCAAAAGAAGGTGTATCCAGCGACTATTTATGTGATCTGCCCCTCTTCTGCCAGTCTCGTCTCACTCATGGCTGCGATGCTGATATTGTTTCTGGACAACTCTCTGGCAACCAGGGCGGTCCTCCGTTCAGGCCTGTCAGCCCTGTTACTGTTGTCTAGCAGTGTGCGTATATTCCATGTAGCAATTTTAAGAGGTAGTTTCTGTACTTTCTTGTTCCTTGTTCGACCGCTGTAGATTGGGATCCCCTCCAGCCGCGGTATGCTGGTCAGGGTAAGGTGAAGCAGTCAATTTTTAGGGGACCTTTTCTAGCCCCGTTCTGAGGCTACGGAGGTGAGCAGCACCTTCCTAAAGAGAGCTGCTAAATCGCACAGGTGGCTGCCGGGTTCCGCTGCTGCCTCATATCAGCGAAAGACGACCATATGGCCTGAGCCGCCTTTGTGCAGGTCTGCAGCTACAGCTTCCAGTGTATCCTCGCCTGCTGCTTCGTATCTCGCCTGTCGCTATAGGACTTTTGGGATGATGTAATGAGATGATGTCGTGACTTGCGCGTGAATTGGATTAAACACACATTTATATACACACATAGATATATACACATAGATATATACATATAGATATATACACATAGATACATACACATAGATATGTATATTTATATACCTTGTATAAATATTTATACATAGATATATTTATATATATTTATACATAGATATATATATGTTCATAGATATATATACATAGATTCGCTAACAAAGTCACGCATTTCTCTGCCTGTCTGTCTCACCTTTTAATCCACGCCTCTTTTTACTTGACCATAACAAACGAGTTTGTTTACCAACTTTCGCAACCTATAGTGACCGGAATAGGATTCACGTTTATTTCATTTTGTGTTTTATAGTAAGTGACTTGTTTATACCTTATGACTAAACTAACCGGCGCCGACAATAAAATCATTATTAACGACAGACGATATTTGTAAGTGCGCGTAAGGGCAATTAAACAATAGGTGGGAGCCGCGCTGGTGTAATGGCTACGGCGTTGTACTGGCGACCAGGTTTTCATGGTTCAAACCGGGCGTCAGCGTTTGAAGGAATGTTTACGACCGGAAATTTGACTGAATAACCTGAACGGCTCCTGCACATAAATCCCGTGTGGATGGGAAGGAGCGACGCTCCTGACCGGGTTGGAAGGAAAGTCCAGTGACCCCCCAGCCTCGCAATGACATGTCATTGGGCCAAAAGAGCTGGAAAGCTCGAGTGCCGCTGGTTAGAGAAAAAAAAAAAAAACAATAGGTGATATTGTGAGCTGATCGCTGACGCGCGCACAGAGGGGTGGGAAGGTGCATAACTTTGTCCGATCTGAAAAGTGCCGCGCGGGCAAAATGCTGACCGTATAGTTGTAAATAAAGACACCGTATGCCTTCTAACTTTAATCAGAACTGACAGAGAGGATAAGAGATCGTCTCGTCCCCTTCCGTGTGCATATACATAGAGACATATAAAAGTAGCATTTTTTTATGATGTTCCTCTATTTTTGCAGACCTGATCACAGAGCGGCTAGCAGTCTTTTCCTGTTCTTTTTTTCTTGTGGTCCTTGGCTTCATTTATTGATTGATGAATGGTGTCGTCGTCTTGGCTTACACGTCCCCAAGTTCATTGGTGAACAGGAGTGGCCAGAGAGGCACATAAACATTTTTCTAAAGTAAAAAGTAAACTGGACTTACCAATACCCAGATAATTATTTCAATTTTATCAGCCCACTGTGGCGTAATAAAAGTAACATTAACATCTGACTTTTGACAGTCGCATTCTCTGATTTATCCAGCAAGTTACGCTGTTTCAAAATCGGCACTCACACCAGAGCCAGCCGATAGGATTTATCATCATCATCATAAGTAACATTTTTTCAGCAACTAGCTGTTGCCAAATAATGGAAATATTTCCCTTTCTTTGCTGTGAACACAAGATCTCGATTTTTTTCTACATTTTAACTATTCGAGGTGACATTATTGATCCAGAAGTACACCACCAAAATTGGCGTCCATCTTATTAATTTATTGTCAAGGCTGGACTGGGGCCACGTTTGGCACTGAACACTGACATTATCTATATCGATAAATATATTCATGATACCTGTACATCCACGGAGATATCGTCAAGATTAGGTAAGGAGCGAGAGCGTGGCCACGTATGACACAGAGAGAGAGAGATTGGATATTTTTCTTGTTACGGTAACTTGTACCAAACTGGTTATTCTGCTTTTAAAATTGTTTACTTTACGGAGTAGCACTTAATAGGAACTTTGTTTACCTTACTGTCTATGCTATAACATAGTGCTGATCTTTGACCTTTGGGGTTTATTAACTTGTTGGGTTCTGTTTCTCAATAAGGGGAGGGCACATGCATTCTGTTGGTTTTCTATGTATATAATTCTGATTTTATTGATATTCTTTAAATATTTGATATTGTAAAGTTTAATGATAATAAACAACAAAAGAACTTACCTTTGTGTGTTGGTCAGACCCATACCCAATTTTACCATAGTTTTTCACGTTTGTGTGTCTTGTAGTCACATAGTTGTGTGTGCGTGTATAGTTAAACTTATATGTTCATATAGGGAGCGAAAGATTGTCTTATACTAAATTATAGTCTTATAGATAGGCTGGACTAAAGGAACTACTCATTCCAGAGACAGATATTTTCCTTAAACTATTCACTCGTGAAATCTATTTCTTACACCTTTATTCTCACGTATTTACCACTCTTATCTCTGCTCAGACGGGACCATAAATATCTTTCAAACCTATCTAAAAACTTACGACAATAACCTACGCAAAAACAGGAATTTTAAACTCAAAATGTTCAAGCAGATGGAAGAACAACAAAAACATCAATGAAGAAGTTGGATAGTTTCAAAAAGGAGCGTTTAAGCAAGTATAGAAGTATTCAACTGGTATTATGGGATTATCAATGTGCAACTGATGGCAAGATAAGTACCAGTGGAACAAGAGGTGAAGTGAAGAAGTTGACGTTAGATAGGACATACAATGATTGAAACCAGCTGATAACAGCCGCTATTCTCAGATATCCCTCACGGTAAAAGACAAACTGGGAAACCCACAAGTACATGCATGAGAGAATCGTAGATATTTAACAAGTTAATGAAGAAATGCCCACTAGCAGATAATACAGGACGGCGGGGGGGGGGGGGGGCGGCTTACAGTGAACTGACTAAAGACCTATCGCCCACAATGGAGTTAAGGATAACTAATGAATGAATGAATGTTATAAACTAAGCTAAGAGTAATCAAATATTAAACAGGTGTCTCTGCTTCGAGGGCTTAAATATAATTCCAATTTTGCAGAAGAAATGTTAGAAAATACTAGCTGTCACCAGTGATTGATAAGAGCTTTATAATCATACGGCACGTTATCGGATAAAGGACTTTAAGGAGGATTGCAGGGCGAGTTTTCCATTTATAGAAATGTCGCTAACGTCAGAGTTAGTCATAGCATGAGCTCCCATCTAGGATGCCATCACGGTTATGAAGTACGTCATAACATAACTGTTCCAGTGTCGTGGTAGCAGTCACTGTCAAGGCTTCACCATACTAGCTGAGAAACACTAGTAGTCCTTGTCAGGACTTCAATAGCCCAGTTGTGAGACACTAGTAGTCCTTGTCAGGACTTCAATAGCCTAGGTGATAGACACTGGTAGTCTTTGTCAGGACTTCAATAGCCTAGCTGATACACACTGGTAGTCCTTGTCAGGGCTTCAATAGCCTAGCTGATAGACACTGGTAGTCCTTGTCAGGGCTTCGATAGCATAGCTGATAGACACTAATAGTCCTTGTAAGGGCTTCAATAGCCTAGCTGAGAGACACTGGTAGTCTTTGTCAGGACTTCAATAGCCTAGCTGATAGACATTGGTAGTCCTTGTCAGGGCTTCAATAGCCTAGCTGATAGACACTGGTAATCCTTGTCAGGGCTTCTTCAATAGTCTAGCTGAGAGACATTAGTAGTCCTTGTCAGGGTTTTATCATGCTAGCCGAGACACATTAGTAGTTGTGACATAATTTATGCGCTCCTTCTCCTCTCCGGCAGTATTGAACTACATTTGTTGTGCGTACTTAATAAGGTGCATTATTCAATTGTTAGCACATTCTGATTCCTTACCTTTCGACAGGTAATTGGTATTTTTCGTGTCAATGTTTACACTTCTTCCATTCATTTCGTGTCGCGTTTGTTTATCTGAGAGCTGATACCCGTCAGCCCAGCTTGGCTAGCGAGGTCATTTTCGTGGAGTGTGTGTTTACACAAGGAGTGCCAGCCAATTAGCGATCTGGTGGCAGGTACAGACACGAATGATGTAAGGAAACTTCCGTACAAACTGGTTATGATCAGGATAAATGTAAGAAGTTGTAATATAAACATTACCAAGAACTGTCGGATGTAGCAACTCCATATACGGAGGATGACTGTTTGAAATTTTCAAACGCCTGAGTCATACAGAATACTACATGAGGAAAAGTTTTCATAACATGAACTTTTGAATGTATTGGCTGGCATTTGAGGCGCCAATAAACATTCGCGCTGATTGGGAGTTTTGTCGAAAACGCCAGGTGGAAGCGTGGGCCGGGAACCTACGATATAACGTAGAAGTTTGACATACGGCACAGCATTCCAGAAATCGTCAACGTAGACAGCTCGGACCTTGCCACAGAAAAGAGTAGAGTTGGATTTTGAATTTATAGGACCGGACAAAACATCAGTAGAAAATTCGCCAATATTAATACGGAGCCCGGAATTCTACAGGACCCCTCACAAGTCACAGAGGGATTCTAAATGAGAAATAATACCCCAGACGTGAGGCATCTGTGTTAAGTTGCCAAGACTATTCTACTGAGCAAGAAATCTATCTTCCCTATTGGGTTTGTGGTACCAGTACGAGGCGACCCGCCTATTTGCGGTATGACCAGGAGAGACCATTTGCTGTACTACTAGACTGTGATTCGAAGCCTGAGATCGACACCTGAAGGTTCTCGCCTTGACCAGGAGAGGTTGCTTCCTGAACTGATCTGGAAACGTGCCCCCACCAGAGAGACGAATCTACGGAAAAGCAGTATCGCACTTCAGCATTTTGGCAAGACCCAATTTTAACAGGCCAAACTGAACTGCACTTTATTTTGCCAGATTCATCAAGCCTAAAGACTTTTCGGTGAAGAAACCTAATTATTTTTCATAATCGCCAGTCATATTTATTTACAAGTGTAAAGTAATTGATCATTAAATTTGTATATGTTGATTTTGACATAGTCCTTGTCAGGGCTTCAATAGCCTAGCTTATAGACACTAGTAGACCTTGTCACGGTTTTAATAGCCTAGCTGATAGGCACTAGTAGACCTTGCCAGGGCTTCACCATGATAGCTGATAGAAAGTAGTAGTCCTTGTCATGTCTTCAGAATGCTAGCTGATAGGCACTAGTAGACATTGTCAGGGTTTAATAGCCTAGCTGATAGACACTAGTAGACCTTGTCATGGTTTTAATAGCTTAGTTGACAGACACCAGTAGCCCTTGTCAGGTCTTCATCGTGCTAGCTGACAGGAACTAGTAGACCTTGTCAGAGCTTTAACCGCTTAGCTGACAGGCACTAGTAGTCTTTGTCAGGTCTTCACCATGATAGGCACTAGTAGACCTTGTCAGGGCTTTAACAGCTTAGCTGACAGACACTAGTAGTCCTTGTCAGGTCTTCACCATGCTAGCTGATAGGCACTAGTAGACTTTGTCAGGTCTTCACCATGATAGGCACTAATAGACCTTTTCAGGGCTTTAATAGCCTAGCTGATAGACACTAGAAGACCTTGTCAGTGTTTTAACAGCCTAGCTGATAGACGCTAGTAGTCCTTGTCAGGGCTTCGCCATGCTTCCTGATAGACACTAGCAGTTCTTATCAGGGCTTCACCATGCTTCCTGATAGACATAAGCAGTTCTTATCACGGCTTCACCATGCTTCCTGATAGACATTAGCAGTTCTTATCGGGGCTTCAACATCCTTCCTGATAGACACTAGTAGTCCTTGTCAGGGCTTCACCATGCCAGCTGATGGACACTAGTAGTCCTTGTCAGGGCTTCGCCATGCTAGCTGATGGACAGTGGTAGACGTCAGGGCTTCACCATGCTAGCTGATAGACACTAGTAGTCCTTGTCAGGGCTTCACCATGCTAGCTGATGGACAGTAATAGACGTCAGGGCTTCATCATGCTAGCTGATAGACAGCAGTAGTCCTTGTCAGGGCTTCACCATGCTAGCTGATAGACAGTAGTAGACCTTGTCAGGGCTTCATCATGCTAGCTGATAGACAGCAGTAGTCCTTGTCAGGGCTTCACCATGCTAGCTGATAGACAGTAGTAGTCCTTGTCAGGGCTTCACCATGCTAGCTGATAGACAGTAGTAGACCTTGTCAGGGCTTCACCATGCTAGCTGATAGACAGTAGTAGTCCTTGTCAGGGCTTCACCATGCTAGCTGATAGACATTAGTAGACCATGTCAGGGCTTCAATAGCCTGGTTGACAGACACTAGTAGACCTTGTCAAGTCTTCACCATGCTAGCTGATAGACAACTAGTAATCTTTTTCACAGCTTGGTATTTATCAACACTGAACATCAGTGCAGGTACAAGTGTTCTCGTTTCGGTACTGCCGCTCTGATATAATCGAAGGGCTTATGTCTAGGGTTCACAGCGTCTTGTCTAATAACACGAACACAAACAGCTCAAGCGGGGGGGGGGGGGGGGGGGGGGGAGGGGGGGGGGGGGGGGGAAGGGGGGGGGGGAGGGGGGGCGTACTTCACGAAGGATTTTAAACACATGCGTTCAATTTGTAATGCATAAAAGGGCAGTAGAAAAATATTAAAACTGAAAATTTAAGCTAGAGAAATTGTTATTTTTAAAACATTTTTAGAAAAAGGAAATCTGACAACCTTTTTTGGCTGCAGAAATTACGACATGAAAGAAAACCTCCTCGACAAATCAATGGCTTTTCAAAGACAAATCTATTACACTAGTCAACAACCAAAATGTACCAGAAATTAAAATAGCTGATCTTAAATAATTTTGGTGTGCTGAAAACGAAAATGACATTAAAAAATGTTGATTGGCTCTAGTTTTCAAGATATATGCTACTAGTTTATTTAATTACGGTCAATTTATATATATGACGCAACTGTTGTGGGCGATTGCATAACATAAATGTAACTAGAAGTTGATGATGCAATCCTACCTATCATACACCTTTGTGTATAAATATCTTATCTCTGATAAAATTTTGCCATTAGTTACTGCATTTGTCCTTATCAAATGTATCGTAGTTAGAAATGCCTAGGACATGTGTGAACAGTGCTAATAATTTCTGTTATATATGTGGTTCTTCTTCTTCTTCCATCCTTAGCCATCAACCGGCGAAGCAGTATGTGGCCAGTACGCCTAGTGGCGTCTTAGGGCAACAACAAATTGATCGATCTATCGCTGTTTCCACCACGCCTAGTGGCGTCTTTGTGGAACAAAAACAGACCAAACAATCTATCATTGTTTCCGTAATCAGATTGGTTGGCAAGCAGGTGATCAGCCCACTGTGCGAAGTTTTTACGGGATGGGGTAAACAGCCCCATGCCCATACCCTCCTTAGTCACTTTTTACGACATGCGTGGTAGGGTGCAGTGTTACTATTCTTTGCTCCCCTTTCGGGCCCCGGTAACACACGGGTGTATATATGTGGTGAGGTGACATTTCAATCACAAAAACGAAATATAACTAAAGTGATAAGAAATCGTACAGTTTGTATTTTGGCTGCAGAATAGGAGATCAAGATAAGAGCTGGGCGCCACACATATGCTGCATTACATGTGCAGCACATCTTAAACTGTGGTTGACTGGCAAAAGGCAAGCTATGCCTTTTGCAGTCCCAATGATTTGGAGAGAGCCCACTGATCATCTCAACAACTGTTAATTTTGCATGGTCCCTCCAATTGGGAAAAGCATATCAAAGAAGAAAAAATGAACTCTGGAATATCCAAACATCCCCTCTGCAATACGTCCGGTACCACATGGCGATGACCTACCAGTTCCCAAAGTGCCAGAATCAATTTCAGCTGCTTCCACTGATGAAGAAGAGGATATTGGTGGTCCTGAACCATCAACCTCAAGCGACCCAGATTTTGAGCAAACTACATCCACTAAACCACACTTAATAACCCAAGGTGAACTGAATGATCTTGTAAGAGATCTGAATTTACCGAAGAACAAGGCGGAGCTTTTGGGTTCCAGATTGCAATAGTGGAATCTCCTGGCAGAAGATGTTACAATTTCTGTGTACAGGAACCGCCAGAAGCCGCTTATTACATTCTTTTTCAAAGAGGGTGACCTTTCTGCGTGCCACAACATTTCTGGTTTAATGGCAACCCTCAAAATCAATTACATACCGGAAGAGTGGAGGCTTTTCATTGATTCATCCAAGACGAGTCTTAAAGCTGTTTTACCATTAGGTAATGTGTTACTGTCAATTCCAGTTGGTCACGCAGTTCATATGAAAGAAACTTATGAAAATATTAAGCAGCTTTTGAAGTGTATAAACTACGATCATCATCATTGGCCACTTTGCGGTGACTTAAAAGTGGTTGCTCTTTTGCTTGGACTACAGGGTGGGTACATCAAGTACTGTTGCTTTCTCTGTGAGTGGGATAGCCGTGCACGAAGTGACCATTACATCAGAAGACATTGGCCAATCAGGCAGTCATTGCAGCCTGGCAGTAAGAAAGTTGAGAACCCAGCACTTGTCGACACCAGCAAGATTTTGTTGCCATCCTTGCACATTAAGCTGGGTCTCATGAAAAACTTTGTCAAGGCAATGGAGAAAACAGATGAGGCTTTCAAATACCTCATCAGAAAATTTCCAAGTCTGAGTGAAGCTAAAATAAGAGAGGGAGTATTTGTTGGTCTGCAAAATGGTGAACGATTTCACCAGGACATTGCTGCTATGGAGACAAGGTATCAAGGCAATTGGAGCCCTTCAATGCTTGCTGATTACTGTTGGACTGTGACAAGAGACCTCATCGATTGACTACAAGAAGCAAGCAATGAAAGCTCGCACAGCGACTGAATAATGACGGAATGGGTTCAAATGTGCCTTTTTAAAACATGATATGTGAACTTTAAATAATGTTTTTATTTTTTCTATCATTTTATGTTGAAATATCAATTAATTGAGTATGTAACCACACTTTTTATAATGCTAAAGTAGAAAGACTAGCTGTTCACCCCAGAGAATTAAACAAGCATACATTATTTGTATTACTGTAATGTAAATTCATCATTAAAAAAAAACCAGAACCAATTGGTGAATTTCATTATGATATTTGAAACCAGCATGTCAAAATCAATAAGAAATGGTATATTTAATTTCTGGTACAAGTAACTTTTGAAAATTTGTTGACTAGTGTTATCAAACATGAATTATCAAATAGCAATGAAATTGATATCCAAACCACAATGGTGGTCCGAGATGGCGAAATGTAACTTGTGACAGGGTTCGTTTACTGAAAGTGACATAATTACACAGTTTCACATAATTGATCCGCTGCTGCTTGAAATTCCCACTACTACAAATGCTCTCAAGCGGTGTAAAGCGATACATGGTTGTTTCGCAAGGGACCATGTAGTTTTAGCGGACTAAAAATGCAGTACCAACAGTATAATCTTAACTCGTGTGTCTCAAAATTACGCAGGTCTGGTAAAAAAGGTTTCGCTATTCAATAAAAGTCCATAATCCTTGCACTAATGAAGCAGCTTTTGTAACGTTTACAAACTGCATAGTTAAAACATTAGCGTTCGCAAGTTAAGACGCCCTGGGGTCCTTGGTGACTTACAGTAAGTTGCTGCACTTGTCCGCAACACAAAATGATAGGTTTTCCAGTAAATCGGCTATAGGACATTGCGCTAAATAAGTGTATACCCCCCCCACACCCCCTCCCGCCCCCCCCCCCCCCCCCCCCCCCGTAAACGATGCGGACACGAATGTCTCTAAAGTTTTTGACACAAATGAAAACTACCAGTGGGACATCAGTAACGATCTTCCTTCTCGGGATCACACGGAAGATAAAGCACGCGCACAACTCGAAATGTTGCACAAAGAAGATTAGAAACAGTTAGCCCTGTCTGATTTCCCGCCGGGTTTGACTGTGTGAGCTCAATGACGAGTAAGGCGTTTGTTGCATTTAAAAATGGCACAGGGTTTGGTGTCGGCAGATTTGACAGCGTTCTCATCACATATTTTAAACAGCAGTTACCGACCTGACAGGCTGCTTAATAACTCTTCCCTACTTCACTAACATTTTAACAAATATTGCGTTGCAGAAGAGAACGCTCTCTGCTCATTTGGCAGCTAGATTAGGACACTGAGAACCCAAACGCTAATGTCTTTATCTAAAGAGGAAGCCGCTGGAAGTGGCCAGGCCTTTGATTGCTGTCTAAGGATACATCGTAATTCTGAGTATAATCATTTTCTGACAAAGACATCAGTTATAGAGTCAAGTAACAGCACCGTTGTAGATAAAGCTATCAGGAAGTTAGTCAGCACTATCCACTTTAGATCCTACTCTATCAGTCCCTTGTTTTACTCACCAAGATTTACATCTTTTCCACTGAACAACAAATTTGGACTTGTTGTGTGTATCTGACATTAAACCAAGTTACCTTTATGTTGTTTGGGCTGCTGAATATGAAAATGGCCTTTAAAACACCAGACTAGCTCTAGTTTTTTAAATATCTATAAAACACGTTTTACACATTTGCATATACATACCATATGATAATAATGCCCATTGTGGAAATGATTCACAGCGACGCCTTTTTGCCTGTCGCTTGTAATGAGTTTCTGGAGCATCTCTCACAAGGGTCCAACAATAGTCTGCTAGCACTGCTGCATTACATTTCCCTCGGTACCTTTTTTCGAGGGTAGTAATGTCCTGATGAAATCGTTCCCCATGTTCGTCACTGACAGCACCGCAGTTAGCAGGGAAGAAATCCAGATGAGAGTGTAAAAAGTGTAATTTCAAAGACATGTTGCACCCTAGTCTCTCGTAGCGCTGCAGGTGGGGTTTGGGATGTCAGGTTTTGGTAGTACCTCTGGTGAAGGAGCTGTCATGCCCTTTTCAGGGCAGCTCGGCCACCTTTGGTCCAAACCTGGCATCCAGCTCTCACCTGTGGCTCCTCGTAGCTGTCAGCATGCGACAGCGGCCACCCCCCGGGCAACGGCTTTGACAGGCCGGCTAAACTAGGTGAGGGTAGCCAACTGGTTATAAACCTTCGGTGAGTTAGGGTCTGCCTACCCATGCATGCGAAGACTGGATTCGATAGACTGCGCGGAAGAAACCATCTATTGGTTCAACGGGCATGACGGCGATTACCAGCAACGCGCAGTGGAGCGTAAGGAGCACGGCGAGGCACGTAGAACGCCCTGGTCATCCACTGCATCCTGTGTTTCTCCAGTCGTCTTGATAATATCTTGCCACTGGAACAGATAACTCCGGACGAGAGAGTGAGGATGACGATAAGCGCAACTCTTCCTCACTTTAATCCAATTACAGCGCAAGTCACAGCTTCAGACAGATACATACAGACACTACACTCAAAGACCTGTGGCGATGGGGGAGTGGCGAACCAGAAAGTGTGGATACACTCAAGCTGCAGCCACAATCCTGCACACAGGCGGCTTAGGCCATAGGGTCGTTTCTCGCTGGAACTTTGAAGCAGCGGCGAGATCCGGCAGCCCCCTGAGCGACTGAGCAGCCCTCTTTAGGATCACTCTGCTCACCTCCATGGCATGAGGAAGGGGCTAGAAAAGGTGCCCTGAACATAGCCTGTTTCAACCTACTCTGACCAGCTTGACGCGGCTGGAGGGTATCCCAATCATGCGTTCGAACAAAAAGTAAGAAAAAAATGAAGGTGCTTACCTTCGGCACGTGGAACGTGCGAACACTACTCGACAATACCCTGGCCGACAGACCTGAAAGACGGACTGCACTTGTGGCCAAAGAACTGGCGCGCTATAATGTCGATATAGCAGCCCTAAGTGAGACGCGACTACCAGAAGAAGGTCAGATTACTGAAATTGGAGGTGGCTACACATTTTATTGGAGTGGCCGGGACAGCAAGGAACGGCGTGAGGCTGGTGTTGGATTCGCCATTAAATCTCATATCGTACGAAAACTTGTCAAATCTCCTAAGGGCATTAATGATCGCCTAATGACCCTTCATGTCCCACTAGGAAGCAACAGAAGAGCCACACTGATCAGTGCATATGCCCCAACAATGACAAACCCCGAGGAAACAAAAGAAAAGTTCTATGACGAACTTAACTCAATCATCTCATCAGTTCCTAAATCTGAGAAACTTATTATTCTCGGCGACTTCAATGCCAGAGTAGGCACTGACCACAACACCTGGGAAGGAATACTTGGAAAACATGGCATAGGCAAATGTAATAGTAATGGGCTCCTATTACTCAGCCTGTGTGCCACACATGATTTGTCCATCACGAACACCATGTTTCGCCTACCCACTCGAAAAAAAACAACATGGATGCACCCCCGATCCAAACAGTGGCATCTCATTGATTATGTCATCACGAGAAGGAGCGACAGACGTGACGTGAGAGTGACCAAGGCCATGTGTGGTGCCGAATGCTGGACTGACCACAGGCTGATTGTATCAAAACTCAACCTTAACATGCTTAACAAGCGAAGACACCAGAGTCAGAAACCCATGAAGAGGCTCAACGTCACAAAACTTAAAAGCGAAGCAACCGCAGAGAGCTTCTCAAGGGACTTGGACAGCCGTCTGAGGGACGTTGAGCTCGGTCAAACCACTATAGAGGAAAAATGGGCCACTTTAAAGCACATTGTGTACTCTGTAGCCTCTGAGAGCTTGGGATATACAACACGCAAGAACCCTGACTGGTTTGATGAGAATGATGAAAATATTAAAACACTGCTGGCTGAAAAATATCGCTTGCACAGAGACTATCAAAGCAACCCTTCCTCAACATCCAAAAAGGCAGCCTTTACCAATATACGCAGAGTTGTCCAGAATATGCTCAGGAAGATGCATGATGCATGGCTCTGCAATAAAGCAGACGAGATACAGAGGTATGCAGACATAAATGACTCAAAGCGCTTTTATGATGCCCTGAAAGCAATTTATGGCCCTCAATCGAATCAATCATCACCGGTCCTAAATGCTGATGGCATGGCATTGCTCACTGATAAAACGCAGATTTTGGAACGCTGGGCACAACACTTCAACGCCATCTTAAATTGTCCATCAACCGTCAACGACCAGGCCATTGCAAGTATACCGCAAGTTACAGTCAATGTCAGACTTGACCTTCCACCCAGCATGGAAGAGGTCAAGAAAGCAGCCAGTCTACTGTCCAGCGGCAAAGCCCCTGGATCAGATGCTATTCCTGCTGAGATTTATAAAGCTGGAGGCAGCATGCTGCTGCAGAGACTAACAGACCTCTTCCACTCAGTATGGGATGAAGAACAGATACCACAGGAATTAAAAGATGCCACCATCGTTCACATATACAAGCGAAAGGGAAATCATCAATCATGTGACAACCATAGGGGAATCTCCCTATTATCTATTGCGGGCAAAATCCTGGCTCGAGTCCTGCTCAATCGCTTGACTGTTCATCTCGAATCGCAGGACTTATTTCCAGAGAGTCAGTGTGGTTTCCGAGCAGGCCGCGGGACCGTCGATGTGATATTTGCTGCTCGCCAACTTCAGGAAAAATGCCAGGAACAGCACAGTGACCTATACACAACATTTATTGACTTGACCAAGGCCTTTGACACTGTCAATAGGGACGGACTATGGAAAATTATGGCGAAATTCGGCTGTCCCGATAAGTTCATCTCAATTGTCCGCCAGTTTCATGAAGGTATGATGGCTCGCGTATTGAATGATGGAGAACCTTCTGAACCCTTTCCCGTCACAAATGGTGTCAAACAGGGTTGTGTGCTCGCCCCGACACTATTCAGTATGATATTTGCTGCCATGCTGTCTAACGTTACGCATGACAGTAGCGACGGCACACACATCAGATACAGGACAGATGGGAATCTGTTCAATTTGAGACGATTACAGTACTTTAAGAAGATGAATGAAACAATGATCTCTGACCTCGTCTTTCCGGACGACTGTGCCCTCAACACCTGCACAGAACTGGACATGCAGAACAATATGAGGAGGCTTTCTGTAGCGTGTGATGACTTTGGCCTTACCATCAATACGAAGAAATCTGAAGTAATGTTGCAACCTGCTCCTGGGAAACCTTACTGTGAACCAAATATCACAGTAAAGAACCAACGTCTCCAAGTGGTGGACAGCTTCACTTATCTAGGCAGTACCCTTACCAAAGATGCGAATATCGACTCCGAGGTCAACAACAGAATTGCAAAGGCAAGTGCAGCTTTCGGAAGAGTAAGAGTAAATGTCTGGGATCGACAAGGAATTAGTGCAGCCACCAAGATAAAAGTATATCATGCAATATTACTCACTACCCTCCTGTATGCCTGTGAAACATGGACAGTGTATAGCAGACATGCCAAGAAGCTCAATCATTTCCACATGAGCTGTCTTCGCAGGATCCTCAGGATCAAGTGGCATAATAGAGTATCTAATTCTGAGGTCCTCAACAGAGCACATATCTCAAGCATCTACAGATTGCTGCAGAGGGCCCAAACTAGATGGGCCGGACATGTTGTTCGCATGCCCGAAAAACGCATCCCAAAGCAGTTGATGTACAGCGAACTCTCCACGGGTAAGCGAACAGCAGGGGGACAAAAGAAACGCTTCAAAGACACGCTGAAAGCATCGTTGAGCAGCTTCAAAATTGATGTCTCCTCCTGGGAGACTATCGCACAGGATCGCTGTGCCTGGCGGACAAACATTACTCAAGGTGCTCGCATTGCAGAACAGAATTTAGCTGATAGGGCAAAAGGCAAGCGTGCTGCAAGAAAGGCCAGAATGCACAGCAACACTACTATCGACTCTAACCATGTGTGCCCCATATGTGGCAGGGCCTGTAGGGCCAAAATAGGATTAATTAGTCACATGAGATCACGGCACAGATGTGTCACAACTCAAGTCTGAAGCTGTCGCCATCTTCGCTTGCGATGGGCAACTATTATTATGTAGCGCTGCAAGAGGGTTTCTACAAGCTCCTGGTAATTGTCAGCCTTATCGTTTCCTAGAAAGTTTGTGGCCACTTGCTGGAAAGCATTCCAAGCTAACTTTTCATCACATGTGAGGATATCATCAAAACGCTGATCTCGGAAGAGCTGACGTATCTTACTTACTTCTACCGTGAGGTGTAGAGGTTTGGAAGAGAGAGCGCCAGACTATCCTATCGGCTGTCTTCCTCCTGGCCTGGTTCCATTCTAGTCCTCGGTCCTTCAAAGATTGTCTAATGTTGTCCTCCCAGCGGACTGCTGACGTATCTGTGGACCGAAAAATACACCTTCCTTGATTTTGGCCTCACTAAGTCTTGGAAATTTATCACGAAGGTATAAAAATCCTGCCCCATTTCGATCCATGGCCTTTAAAAAATTCTTCATTAGTTCAAGTTTGGTGTGGAGAGGAGGGAGCAAGATCTTGTGGGATTCTACAAGTGGTTCGTTAAGTACATTCTTTTTCCCCGGTTCAAGTGATTGTCGTTGGGGCCAATCCTTTTTCTTGTAGTGGGAAGTCCTGGCACGGCTGTCCCACAGACAGAGGAAACAGCAAAACTGTGTGTAACCCTGCTGTAGCCCCATCAAGATGGCAATGACCTTCAGGTCACTCTGCCACTTATACTTGTCATAGTTGATGGTGTGTAACAGTTGTTTCATGTTGTTGTACGTTTCTTTTATGTGGACTGCATACCCGAGGGGAACAGATGGTAAAACGTTACCATTATGGAGCAGCACAGCTTTTAAGCTCAACTTGGACGAATCAATGAACAGCCTCCAATCGTCGTTTTTGTAGTTGATGTGTAGTGCTGCCATCAATGCAAGCAATGAGGTTATCTGTCATTTTGAAATATGGAAGCAGATCTTTTTGCCGAGCATGAAACACAGACACATGCACATTCTCTTCTAGAAGATTCCATTGCTGCAGTCTGGACCCCAACAGCTCTGCTTTATTTTTTGGCAATTCCAGATCTCTCACTAGATCATTCAATTCACTCTGGGTAATTTTATGTGGCTGTGCAGACTCTTCACTAGGCACGAAATCAGGATCTCTTGATGTAGATGCTTTCACAGGTGACGGATGTCCACTGGTGTTATTATCTTCTTCATCATCCAGAGTATAATATTCTGGTGGGTCCGGAACAGGAAGTCCTTCCGCGTGAGGCACTGGCCGCATAGCATTTCTTCTTAGAAATACTATGTCCAATTGGAGGAGTCATGCAAAAGTAACAATCATTAAGATGGTTTGTCGGTTTCCTCCACACCATTGGAACTGCAAAACGCATCGATAGTCCTTTTCGGTTCAACCAGCAGCGCAGATTCGTTGCACAGGATTGACAACATATGTGTGGGGCCCAATACCGGTCCTGGTCACCGATCTCACAACCAAAATAAAGGCTGTAAGCTTTCTTTATTATCGGTGTAATGGGTCGCCTTTGTGATAGCAAAGTTATTTGTCCGCAAATATATCCTCCCTCCCCCCCGATCTTGAAAACTAGACCTAATTCGCGATTTTTAAGTTCATATTTGTGGATCAGCATGTCCAAATTAGTTTAAAAATAGCTACTTTTGTCTCAGATACATGTTGGCTGTTGTCCAGTATAATAATTTTATTTTTTTTTTTCGTACGCCCGCTAATACTCGAGGCGAAATCTCAGGTTATTATTAATTTCTAACCTGACATTGATTTTACGTGAGTATCCCTTTTTTTCTTGTACAGAGACAGGTGTCCCTCGCCATTCAGGCAGATACTCGCCGATTTCGGAGGTACCCATTAGAGCTGGGTCGGCTCAGGAGCCGCCAATCCCTGGTCGACGACGCTCCTTCAAATGTCCTCGCCAGGTCTCGAGTTAATCCAGTCCAAATCCAGGTCGACGAAAAATCCTCAAATGCCGTCGCCCGGGTTTGATCCTGCATCACCCGGTCGCTAGAGCGGTGTTGTAACCACTACGCTAGCGCGGCTCCCCAGTATAATAATAATTATTAGTCTAACCATTAACCATTTTCACGCGAAACAAAACAAACTACACATTACCATTTCTCTTTTCGTTACCTATGAAGCATGACAAAAGCACCGCAGTTGGACCTCTTGCAGGACCGGAGCATCGTTGTGCTCTTGTAGCAGTGAGTTCTGATGCAATTGGTCTTACGTGATGAGGCTGTTACATAGGTGCTCAGTCTCCATCAGCATATGTCGAAGAGTGTGAATGCTAACTGTTCCTGTAGCTCGCTGGTTGTAAACACGACGGATGCATCCTCTCATATGTCCATCTCTACTAGCCTTACGTTTGATTCCAACAGTCTTAACCTTGATGATTCATCTATTGCAGTGTCATTCTCTAGCAGGCGATCATTAATTGTTCTCAGTATATCTCCCTTATCCATATCTAGTGTCCCCACTATGGGTGCTCTTGATGCTAGTCTGTCAGCTCTTTCATTACCACATACCCCAGCATGACCAGGACAGTATATATATATATATATCCATACCAGCTCTTGTAGACTGGAAGCTTCTATGAATGATTTCCATTCATGCCGCAACCTTCCAAAGCATAGACTGAGTGTCTGACACAATGATAGCCTTTGTTAATGAAATTTCAGTTATCCACCTTAAGGCTGCAGTAACAGCCTCGACCTCCATTCTCATGCTGGAAGTTGTTATATTGTAAGCCCCGCTATGTTCGGCGACGATTATGACCTGTACCCGAGCAGAGAAGACACAACCAGATTTCTCACCGCGGATCGCAGACCCATCTGTATACACAATGGCATCATCATCCCAGGCATGATCATGTATCAGTTGATTAATCTCCAATTCTGCCCTTCCATTCCCCCAATTTCTACACTCTCTGCCAAGGCTGATGATGACCTGCTGGTAGTTAATCCAGTTCTCATCTGACATACTCCATTCTTCCCCCTTGAATACATTGTCAACTGTGGCCACCTGCTTGATCGTTGTATCTGCCTGTGCCATCCATGACATCCCTCTCTTTATTCTTGCTCCCTTAATGTCAGCGGTGTTACCATACACAATACTTTATTAGTCGGCTCTTACCAGTTGTCTGAGGGAGCAGTTGGTATATTCTTTCTTTGTCTGACCAAAGACTTCCGGAAACGACAAGGGCAAATCATTCAGGTCACGGATAAATATTTAAAATGTCCACCTCTCTATAGTATTATTACAGCTAACATTTAGACAAATTGTAGATAAGCTAGAGATGAGTCACCGGGTGTTATATATTCGAGGTATATACTCGTAGTACGGGAACATGGGCAGCGTGTAAGTGGTTGGAAGAAGACGCTGACACACTTGTGGAGTGGATGGTGAGAAGTGGGGCACACCTCGTGAAGACAAGGTAAAACACAATGAGAAGTCCTAGCGGGACTAGAAGTGAAGGGAAAATTGGTGAAAAATATTGGAATTTAAACAAACACAATATGTGGGGCGTAGGACAGGCGTTCACATGTCAGGTCAGTCACAATGTATGGCTCTTAAACACGAAGAACAACAAAACATCAACCAAAAAGCTAAAGACTTTCATATATGGTGCTTGCGTAGAATAGAAGGGGAAAGAAATATTATGATAAGGTCACCAATGTGAAATTGATGACACGAACCAGACAAGTGCCAGTGGAACATGAGAAGAAGATGCTGGCTATAGATAGGAAACACACTCAGGAAATCTGATGATAGCATTACAAGGCAGTCGTTGTTCTTGAATCCCCGGGGTAAGAGAGGCAGAGGTAGACCAACAACGCATGGAGAGGGGACCCGGAGATAAAAGTGAAAATAATGAGGAAGACGTGGAGAGAACTTAAGTTCTCACGAGGACTTGATATGTGTTTGTTGAAGGCCTATGTTGACACGTGACAGGAGGACTTGACATGTGTTTGTTGAAGGCCTATGTTGACACGTGACAGGAGGACTTGACATGTGTTTGTTGAAGGCCTATGTTGACACGTGACAGGAGGACTTGACATGTGTTTGTTGAAGGCCTATGTTGACACGTGACAGGAGGACTTGACATGTGTTTGTTGAAGGCCTATGTTGACACGTGACAGGAGGACTTGACATGTGTTTGTTGAAGGCCTATGTTGACACGTGACAGGAGGACTTGACATGTGTTTGTTGAAGGCCTATGCTCCTTGGGGAGCTGAAATGTATTGATTAATGATAAAGCGTGGAATTTTGATAAAGACCATAAGAGAAGGAAAAGCTAAAAGCCAGCGTGAAAGAGGACGATGGTGCTAAGAGTGGAAAAATGGCATCAAGAAATGGATGGGCAGTAGTATATGCTGTCAGAGTACTATCAAGACAACAGACAAACAGCGCTGGACATCCATTTTGGCCAATGTTCAAAGCGGAGATGAAAGTATCTGATCTGATTACAACAGTAACATTAAAAATCACGGTTACAGCTTTATACAGTAGGTCTTGCCTCGGTGCATGGTATGGGTAATAAAGGTACTAGGGTGACCTTCTGTCCTCTGTTCCCCGCATTTGTCTTCTTTTCACCTTAAATTTGGGCGCCCGGGCGACTTATTTTCCTCCAAAAGTGCAATTTGTCCGGAGTTTTCCCCTCGGAGACTCAACATGACTTCGAAGAGGTCTATCTTATGCAAGTATATTCTTTAAGGAGTATTTTTCTAGTAAATATTGAACGAACTGCAAAGGAATAGAGTTCGGTTGTTGAGCTACAACACTGTATTAAACCTGTGATAGACATTCTTAAGCAGCGCTTGTGTCAAGAGCCTGTGCTTTAGAATACTCCGAATATAAGTCTTGAAAAAACGAAGACTCAGACTTGATAGTTTGTGTAACAAGTTTCACAACGATAATAAATGAATGTACATCAATTGTTTAGAAGACTTAGTGATATCGATGAAACCATTAGAATATGTCACATATTTTTTCATGGATGACCTTACATGAAGTACCAACAAGTGTATATGTGTAAGCTTCTAGGCAATATTTAATTGATAAAGATGTTGCATTTGACGATGTAAGTGTTGTGATCAACTTAACAACCTGACAGTATTTGTTTACAGTAATATCTGTGATGAAGGACTCATGCAGTTGCTGGCACATGGGGAATGAACTACATTTTAAAAACAATCAGTAAATGTTGAATTTCATTCTGAACTTTTAAAGATAGCACAATATTTGTTTGCGGTGCCTAGTCACAATACGAACGCGGACAGGCTTTTTTCATTGTAGGAAAGTCACTTGACAAAGGACAGAAACATGTTCAATGTGTTGATTCCATCAACAGAATTTCGCTTCTACATTATAATTTAAAAGACGTTCAATTTCATGAATATTTAAAAGAAAATAATGAATTGTTAAAGAATATAACATCCAAAATAAATAAATAAACAAAATAAATAAATAATAATAATAATTTTATCAATACTGATTAATATGTGGAAAGGTAATTTTTATGTTAAAATGATTTTAAAATATACATTTTGAAGGACATTTTATTTCAACTTTTTTTCCAACCCTTATATAGAACTAGAACTCGCTCTAGGTAAGTCCTCCTTTCTGTCCTCTTTTTTTTACGCCAAAGTCAGAAAATATCTTCTTTTTTGTGAAAAACCATCTGGTCACCCTATAAGGTACAGCATTTAAACTGAGCTGCCTTCGTTAACCTGCTGTTAGTACAATGACCAGAAGAACGCCACCAAAAGTACTACAAGTGGCCTAATATAGCATGTGCTTTTATCTGCGGGTGGAAAATGAAAGACACACGCTTATAGTCATACACAAACACACACACACACACTGAGTTTTGACTCACTTATCTGGCAAGCTCTGGAGATTGGATCTGATATTTGACAAAGATGTATCTTTGAACAAACCATTTTAATTGTGCTTTAACATTTTAAAAAACGAAGTAGGCGTTGACAAATTGATATAATATAGGCGTATTATTCACCAAATTAGACATAGGAAAATCAATACAGAATGCAAAGAAAACAGGGAACAATAATTACTCATTTACTTCAGCGAATTGCAATAATTCTGTAACAATTTTGTAAACTTAATTTTCTACAGCATACAAGGCGGTTTAGTGTAACTGGATAAATAAAAATGTGGAATATAAATATAATAATGGAAAATAAAATTCTTTACTTTAAACATGCAAGAGAATTATAAATAATTGAAGCAAATTTTCTAGGAATAATTCAATTATTAATTGAAATTGAGCAGGATGGTGCAGGTGCAATACCACTGGGAGAAAAAAAAACAGAATAATATAATCAGGCATAGAGAATCACTGATGAACACTCAACAGCAAAAAGAGGATTTTTGAATATTTCATACACAGATCTACTAGTCAAGCTGGTCGAGAACACAGTAGACGTCTGTAGCAAAAAGTTTTTTATAGTGTGTAGTGTCAGTAGTAGTACTGAAGTAAAGGAACTAGAATTTTGTATGAAAATAGTGAAGTCCCAGTGTTGGAGAGGAACACTGGTATTACAAGTTGTCACGGCTGTGAAGGTGTCTGCTTAAGTAAGTATTTAGAGAAAAGTCAGACCCTACGGTGCCACCTCGCTATGTAACTACCAATGATAATCAAATAAATCAGAACAAAACTCAAACTTCAACAATTATAAAATTAATAAGTCAGCTGAGTACAATTTCTGAATTTATTATGTACATCTATGTTTCTTTGTGCTGAATTGTGAATGTTGGAAGATGAAAACCAATGAATAAATATATTACAAAAGTTGGATGATGGTGAATTTATAATCTAAGTAATTAACTTAAATAAAAGTTCCTTCTTGGATCTTCCACATGCATTGAAAAAAAGGTTTATCAAATATTCTGTTCGCACTAGTCTCTGGCTATGCTAAAAAGTCAGTAATTATCATCATCAACTTGACTACTCACATACACTGCATGAATTGGTCCTGTTGTATACTCATCTTTAGAGTAAGGTCTGTTCTTGTTAGAGGGACACACAACACTGTATGCTGAAGATCTTTGCATCAGCCCACCCAATACTGAGGGGGACTAAAGCTGAATTACAGATGGCAATTTATAGGTTCATGGGAGATTCCAGGTAGTTTGTCTTGATCTTCCCTTCTTGGTGATGAGTTTACTTCTCTCACACGAGTGGCGTAGTAACTTCAGTGCTTCAAACTGTCTGACAGCTTGTAACCACAAGTAGTCTTGTACCACGAACTTTTTTGGACACAATAGAAAACAAATGCCTCTGCTAAGTACATTAGTGGGCTGCTAATTAACAGGCACATTCTCGCTGTCCACCCACCAATGTTAATCTCTCAGAAGAATTAAATTCCCGAGTAAACAGTGTAGCTCAAGGATGATGAATAAAATTCACCATATTCCCCTGGGTATTAACTGGGAAAATGTGTATGGACTGCGCGAATAATGAGTTGCCTGAGTTACAAGTAACAAAGTGCATATATCTCACAAAATGTTATACACTTTAGGCACATGTAATGTAATCATCACTCATCCCTGCTCCATTCGGAGTCTGGGGTCACCTCTGCTGTCGGTTTTCCGCACGACTAGTCAGAAGAAATCACCAGCGCTTGCTGTAGTGGTTTATGAATATACTAGTTTCATATGTTGAGGTTGCCAGCCTCATATATAACCACTTAGCAAGAACACATGTCAAATTTACATTTGTAAAATAATTGTTACACTTACCCTAAAGTTTTGGGAATACACAATCTCCTCGTGCAGGGTAGGATGGACACGAGCAATTTAGGTTATATGCTCTCGAACCACTTGGTCTGGAAATTTTGAATCCCTTTTATGACGGGTGAACCTGTGAAACACTTGGTCTGGGAAAGTTTCTCTTATGACGGGTGATCCAATTCCTAGGTTTCCAGTCTTCGTATTTTAAGTCCTGGTCCCTTACGTTTTTCAGTCTCTGTATTTATAAAGTCGGGCTTACTTTTAAGGTTTTAAGTTTCCCAAATACTTCAATCTGTCACTTATAATATAGGAATTCTAAGTCCGATGTCTCACTGACTGCTAAGAGTCGCTCATATGACGTGCGCTGCAGTCTCTCTGTCATCACAGATGGTGCTTCCATCGGATGTTCCAATAGGATCCATAGTTTATTCCGGCTTCTTACTTCAGACCAATGGAATCTCTTTAGACTATGTGGGTCGGGGTGTTTAATTCAAAAAATCCCCCATGTGTTTAAAATATTAAATTTAATACTCCAACGCATGACCTCTTTCAAATCATGCAGTAATATTTCCCGTGGCATCTTGTGCCCTCTCACAAACAAATGTGTGAACTGATTACCTGGCATAATGTCTTCCACCAATGTTGACTGGCCAGACAGATTATCTGCGATAATCACACACAGGGAAGGACCCGTGAAACGATTATCTCATTATCGCCTGTGTGTGTGAATCCCCCAGACTGATTTCTCAGATGGACAATATGTTATGCTATTCATCCTCATACAAGACCATATTGTCAGACGAGGATCGTCTCCTATCAGAGGTGGCTGGCGACTCAAAGAGATAACCGTATTACCGCTGACTGGTGATAATGACTGGGTATTGTTACGATAATACCCCAGTAAATAAGTCTGAGGAGTGGTAAAGCAAAATTGTAAGAGATAAAGATAGTCCCATAGCAGATACTTCTGAAGGGGAGTGGAGAGTTAGAGACTTCACCCTACTAGATCCAGCATAGAGAGTAAATAGAATGAAAATGCATGATTTATGCCTGTCAGAACCTCTAACCGGGTGGGGGAAGGTGCTAGCTTGCTACCCCCACTCGTAGGGCTATACCACTGCCATGTGGATTTACTATAAAGCTGACTCGTACATGCTAGAGGATGACCACACGCACACTGGCTGACATAATGAGATAACACAGCTTAACAGCTACAATCCCTTTTATTAAATCACAAGACCACTTGGCCAAAACACGACCATGGGGAATACATAATGAATGAGTACACAATAACTACTAGCTAAACCTTAGTACAACTTCAGGCAAAATGGCGCCGAGGTACTCCAATGTGAGTCCCACTCACATAAACAGCGAAAACAAGGCTAAGTCATATAGCCGATTAATAAATACCAAAAATCGATCGGACTTACAAACTGCCGGTCACAAAATACACTAGAGAGACTAACTAACTCTCAACTATTGGCACAGGACAAGGCACTCCTGGCGAAACGATGTCTTCCGAAACATACTACATCCCAGGGTAGACAGAAATTGGCTAGTAGCGAACGCCCATACAGGATGACAGATGAGCCCGCAATGCCCGCGACTCCGTTGGCACCTAAATTTCCCGCCTGTCACATGACCTCAGTCGTTCGTCAACTTTCGTCAGCCAAAACGGAGGCTTCCAAATGACTTGCTCAATATAGGAACAGACGATGACCCGTACAGCGAAAAAGCGCCGTGACATCCACCTCCCCCTAAAGAAAGAAAACTGAGTTTTCTTCCCTCCAGAGAATGGTGGGCCCTGACCTCATCAGAGGTTCGAAGACCTATCTTCCGCATCACAGAATACCTTCATCTGTCCTGACCGTGCCATTCTTGTCCCCTACCAATCTGACATATACAAAGTAGGTAACATGGACAAAATTCAAAATTGAGTACCAAACCTGTCACCCGAGGTAATGGCAACCTGAAAAATAACAATAGTTGCCTCACCTAGGTATATACATGCACGTCCCATAGTGTAACTAAATATCTGTATCATACACTCCCGTGCTCTTCCTTACAGCTACCTAATCAACAATCTGCCTTTATGGCGACATTATGTCTACATACATACTCTTTACAAGGATTTATGATATTCGCACATAAATAGGAATCAACCGTATAAAATTTGCAGTTACTTGCTACACAATGTCATGTGTAAAAAATAATAATAATAATACACCTCGAGGGACACTCCTGTCCTTTCCAAAAATTACAATCGGGACAGGGCGTCTGCTACTACATTATGGACTCCCTCAATAGCATAACAGTACTGATGGAGTGGGTCAGACTCTAAAGTTTGGTTCGCGTTAACCAAAACAACCTCATTGAACGCGAAACCCGATACTTCTCCCTCGCTATCGATGGACTATCAGCAGGTGGTTATGAAGCAACGACATGTGCTTACACCTGACTGCATCACGCGCACCCCATTTATTCGCGAATGTAACTCGCGCTATCTTCGTACTGTCTCGCGACGACAAGACCTCAAGTGGTGCGACCTCATTAAACGCACGTCTGAGTGTGTGCCAACTAGCACTCAAAGGGACATTGTGGACACAAACTGTGTGGTCACTTGCTATCAGGGCCTCAGACACACCTTTATGTTTCCTATTCCTGCGCCTTGGCACCGAACTCAGCGTACCAAAGGATGCCTGCCCCACACCCAGTCGCTGATGTACTTTCTTCTCAGGTGGTGATAAAATGATCATCTGATCAACAGCTCCACGACTATGGTGTTGCTGAGACACTGCTCCAGCCTCTCCCATACCGTCATGTACTCCTCGTACATTACCGACGATCGGCACCATAAAACTACCCTCTCATCCGAATGAAACAGAGGTCGGCACCCCACACAGTCCTCGCTATTGACTGTGTCCAGCACATATGCGGAATTCGCGTGTTCGATCAGGGTAGCACACACATCTGCATTATGTTCCTTACCACTGCATGTGGAACATCGGCGTTCCCTTTTTGATTCGCCACGTGGACTCCTAATAGGACTGCTAACCGGTGATGATGGCGCCTCAGAGTCAGAAGATTGACTCTCTGAGGATCCACTCCTCTGCTTGACCGGTTTCTCTTTATAATAAAACCTATCCTTACCCTGCGGCTCATCAAAACGCACCTGCTTATGCGTGTAATGCTCTTCTCCATCACTACCACTCCCCGACTGTTAATTATTCCACCCCGACTGGAACCTCCGAGTCCCGAAGGTATTATACTTCCCTCTCAGAGACTGCCAGGGACAGGGCGACCTACTGAACCTCTGCCTTTGTGCCCTCCAGACACTGCCAGACTGCCGTTGCCATGGTTGTCTTTGGACCTTCCCGACGCCTGCTACTAATGCATCCGACAGGCCGGATGGTTGGATGGGCTTGCCCAGATGGGCAAGAACATAATGAAGCCCCAGCTGCGCCATAGACAAAATGTCTTTCGGCTGGCGTTCTTGAAAGAATGCTACTAGCTCCAACAAGCATGACGACAACACTTTGTCCTGTAGCACCAGATCTATCAAGCCATCATAGTCCTTGCTAATGCCCTCCATCTCGATCCACCTATTAAGCAAAAGCTTAATCTTCGAGATAAAATCTTCAAAGTCCTGGTCTGCACTAAGCATTGCGTTTCTAAATCGGGTACGGTATCCATCAGCCGTGAGGCAAAATTTCCGGAGCAACCGTTCTTTTACTTTATCATAATCCCCTCGTTCATCCAGCGGGAGGCTTAAAAAGTCTCCATCGCTGGCCCGACTAATAATGTGGATAGCAGAGATGGCCACTCGTCTCGGTTAGCCTTCCAGGCCACGCATTCGGTCTCGAATCTCTCGAGGAAGAAGTCCAAACTGTCTATCTTGTCATTAAAATTCGGCAGAAGCAGCTTAAAGGGACGATGGGACTCCCTTGGAGTTGAGTTCTGACCACTCGCACATAGTTCTAGTCTTTTCAATTCTATTTCCTTACCATCTTCCTCTCCTCCAATGCTATTCTTAATCTCTCCTTTTCCAATTCCATCTGTCTATCTTCTTTCATCTTCCTTTCTTGTAGCTCTAATTCTCTCTCTTAACTCTTTTTTCAGTTTCATCTCTTGTACCTCTTTATCTTCTTTCATCTTCATTTCTTGTAGCTCTAATTCTCTCTCTCTTAACTCTCTTTCTTCTTTCAGTTTCATCTCTTGTACCTCTTTATCTTCATTCATCTTCCTCTCTTGTAACTCTTTATCTTCTTTCCTCTTCCTCTCTTGTAACTCTTAATTATGTTCCTGCTCTGTGGCACGCAAGTCTCTCAAGGCATCCTTGTTATCCTTTGCGTTATATCTCGTTTCAGCAAACTGTACCAACTCATTTCCTGTGAACCCACATTCCTTGCCGATACTAACAAATTCATGCAACTCCATGATGCACCCTTCAGTATATAAAAATCAATATCCTCTATTACAATTGTCGTTAAATATATATAAGTATTGCAAAATATATACTCCCACTAAATAAGGATATAAGTATTCATACCACAATGCACCTCCTCATTGTCCACACTCAATAAGTATGCTATAAACCTTAGTCTCCACAGCCTCTTGGCTACAGTATACTTTTCACTTGGATTTGTCACCCTGAATACTTAGTCTCTGATGACGAACCACTGTCCCAATAGCTTCAGTAAACTTGATTCAGCAAACTCTTAATACGACAGACTCGTCGCTCCACCTCCAACTCTTTTACGCCCCTGGTATTGCACCAGCGACCCACAATGTATGAGTAATGATGTGACTGCTGATCAATCACTCAAATCAGTATACCATAAGCGCACTCTCAAAAGTGCAGCAATAACTCACTAAATCTATATAGCTGCAGTGACAAACACGTAAGTGACTGATGAAGAACACCCACATTGACAAACACGTAAATGACAGATGCAGAACACCCACAGTGACAAACACCACAACTGTCAGTCGCATAAGATCAGACGATAGACCGTCTACGAGGGCAGAAGTAGAATTATATTTACAATACGTGACTGAAAACAAACGAACACAAGGGATCGTCGCTGAACGTTTATACAGATAGTAAGTAAGAAACGTAAGAGTACACCACTTAAACGAAGACAATAAGAATTACTCAATATACAAGACTCCGTCTACATGAACAATACCAGCACAACTAATGCCTACTGAGCTTGGTCTGTTAAGCAAGGCAACCGCAGAAATACACGTCTACTCGACTCAGCCACTGAACAAACACAGCCATGCCCTAGAAAGAAATTAGTCTAATCCAATCTTTCCCTGAAGAAAAGAGAGAATTAAACTCGCCACCCGACCCCCCTTTGACAACACTAATAGACCAATAATAATACCATGACAAAACGACAACTACACGCAGACAATGGAGTGCTGAGAGCTTACACACAAACTAGTATCACCTCAGTCAAACAATGGCAAACTCAAAACAACCATACTAACTAATGTAGTATACAAGTGTAATCAATATAAATAATCCAAATATACAGAATAAGACAGTAGTAGAATGTCAGGCCCCAAAGATCCCAGTAACACTAAATAATGTCTCGAGACTGAATACCTAAGAAGATTACTTAACAGACAAAGTCGTCTCCCCCAAATGAACATCCAAATTTAAATGATAGACACACACGACCACAACAGAATAGTCTCCCCACACTACAAGAACAAGATATGAGGCAATCTGAATGCGCTGGAGAGACAGGGAGAAGAAAAAATGAAGACAAGAAATACAACAAAATGTAGAAGATATAATCAGTTACAGTATAAACTACACAAGAACAATAACTTATCTTAATATCCAGCGCTTGCCACAGATGCAGGTCCCACAAAGCTCCTCAACACTGGTGATGTATATGGACACAGAACAACCACGTCGCACAAGATTAATAATGTTCCAAGGAATACTACACCCGTTCTGACACTCCTAGACAGTGTAACAATAAGAAATTCCTGATCCCAGCATCAGTTGAAGTGTATGTACACTGCCAAACAGTCTTCCAGCAGCTCGACACCTGGTATTGCAATTTCACTGAAGTAGCCGTCCACGAACTTTCACAATTGGGAGCCACAATCATCTTATCAAATATTACAGTTCGATGCAGCAAATGTTCAACCAGCTATTGCAAATAATGAAGCAAATGATCACGCAGATGTTGCATCTGATGAAGCAAATGGTCACGCAGATATTGCAATTGATGCAGCAAATGTCCACACCAGATATTGCCATTAATCAAGAAAATGATCACGCAGATGTTGCAACTGATGAAGCAAATGGTCATGCAGATATTGCAATTGATGCAGCAAATGTCCACACAGATCTTGCAATTAATGAAGCAAATGATCATGCAGATGCTGCATCTGATGAAGCAAATGGTCACGCAGATATTGCAATTGATGCAGCAAATGTCCACACAGATATTGCCATTAATCAAGAAAATGATCACGCAGATGTTGCAACTGATGAAGCAAATGGTCACGCAAATATTGCAATTGCTGCAGCAAATGTCCACACAGATCTTGCAATTAATGAACCAAATGATCATGCAGATGTTGCATCTGATGAAGCAAATGGTCACGCAGATATTGCAATTGATGCAGCAAATGTCCCCACGTCGCCTGCCTGTGCCAACCTCCCTAAGACACAATGACCACACCAACAAGCAGAAGAAATTTGCCTAACTACCACCTGAACGTTGCTGCCGCTATTACACCAAGGCCATACACCAAACCTACAGCAACCTAATCTAGAAGCACCCTCTGCTGACACGAACACAGTCAGGCACCAGGTACTAGCCCTGAAAAGGACTCCCGCAACCTCAAACTACCAGATTAGCAACCGTCCAAGTACCATGCTCTGCCAGGAGCACTCACTTTCTAGCCTTAACCTACAAACACCAGCTTGTCATATGTCTAACAACACTGCTCGACAATCTCTACACTAATG
Source organism: Oreohelix idahoensis (assembly GCA_024509875.1). Classification (NCBI taxonomy): domain Eukaryota; kingdom Metazoa; phylum Mollusca; class Gastropoda; order Stylommatophora; family Oreohelicidae; genus Oreohelix; species Oreohelix idahoensis. The sequence continues at coordinate 325,474 of JAMPIV010012653.1, forward strand.
CACTGACCATTATCACCAAAGTACAATATCACTGGAGGAAACTAGACACGAAATTGCACTTTCATCACTGTTCTGAACAAACCACAGCTACCTTCGACATTACTAACATTAACAGGCAGTCCGAAACTCCGATACGCTAACCTGTGACCTACTTAATATTCCAGGTCACGTACTGCTGACTGGACCTACACTGACCCAGATACGCCAACTCACAACAAAGGAACACCCTACACATACAAAAATACCGTACAACACCTTAAATTGTGCCGGCGTAAATAAATCGCCATTATCATGAAATCTGTCACATGACCTAAGTCGTTCGTCACCTTTCGTCAGCCAAAACGGAGGCTTCCGAATGAATTGCTCAATATACGAACAAACGATGATCCGTACAGCGAAAAAGCGCTGTGACAATGCCAAATAAAAGCGATTGGTGAGAAAAATGAGGACAAGGAAATGATACTGCCGTAGGGCTGATGGTGTGAGAGATCACACAAAAGAGCATGTTCAGACGTTATGTGACAGGAACCCACAAGTCTTAGTGTGTATGAGATAGTGAGTTTCAGATGTTTGCATGTATATGAATGATACATGGCTCAGTATGATTAGCAACAGTGAGACAAGACAGGTGTCTAACTGCAGAACATTTTCTCAAATAATATAGCCTAATACATGAATAAACAAAATACATTTTATACAGATTTATGATGCTACCATTCCCTTTCCCATTATGGAGTGCCAAGTCTCTGATTCCAATATAATATTATATTTGACTACTCCATGTGTCCATCCTGATAAATATTGGTAAGCATCCAATTTCTTTTTCAAATCTAGAACGAAAGTGCAGTTCAGTTCTCCGGTCTGATCCTGTTACAATTCTATTGAATTAAAGCTGTAAAACAACAAATTAATTAATCATATGCATCTACATACCCTCTTATGATAGATGTTAAGCACAGATCAGACTTGAATTGGTGAAGTAATTCTGCACGGCAAACATACGACAAAGTATTAGCCTTTGCAGGCTCTCTTCTTCTGTCTGTCTCTGGCCTGTGTTGTGTTAGTGTGTATTTTGAATACTGCGCTGCCTCTTCAAATAGGGTAGCAGCAGATGTATCGGAGAACAAGGTCGATAAGTTAGTTTCAGCCCAATTGGTTTTCGTAGTTAGGAGTGAAACTGTGTGAGCTACCAACCAAACCTCTCCTCTGTACATCTATCCCTAACCTTCTGATATATCTCCCTTTTATTTCCCAGACTGCGAGCTTTCTTTCCATATGTATTAAGCTGTAATAGGTTCTGTATTTACACATTTTTAAAGTCTATCGACTTGGTACTTTTCGATGTGCTAGCTCAGTTAATCCCTATTTTCTCCAAAAGTACTTCTTCCATCCACTATTCGTTTGAAAGGCATATTTCTGGATTTATCCTTCGAAAAACTAACTAACTTCTATCACTTTCTGATAATGCTTATACTAGCTATAAATCATTTTAAAATTTCGTACATTTCTGTCACCATGTTAAAAAGCCATAACTTTATCGATCGGCCGCTACAGGCTTGTAATTTCTGACTGGTTTACCCAATTTGTCTCTCGTTCATTCATTAACAAGGCATGTGTATACAAATTACGCTACAACGTCAATATCAGAACATCCCGAGATAACATAAAAACATTTTATAAGAATACTGAGACGGCTGTGGATCATATCGAATCATACAAAATTAATAAAATCCTTAGATATTTTAATGCCAGTGTGGGAATGTATGAGATGTTTTGGCATTGGACATAGAAATGAGACAGGAGATAATATAGAGTGGGCAAAATAACAACCAGCATTAAAAACGACTGCCGATCACAATCTACCAGTAGTTCACAGTGGATGATCTGGTAAAACTGTAGGCGACGGGGTGGGAAGTGATTAAGCTATGGAAATATCAGATTAGCTCTGTTCAGCTGGCATTTAAAAACAGGATCCCAGAATTGCAAATACTTATTTCATGTTCCTAGTGAATACTCACGAGCTAGCGTAATTTTATTCAATTTATTCGTAAACTAACTCCGCCTATGCCGGTCCCAAGCCCGGATGAAAAAGGAGGAGGGCGGCCTGCATGGAGGCCGTAAGGAGGCAGCCCCTCCACCATGCAAAGGCACAACAGGCCAATCACCTGTTTGTCTTAAACTATGATTACAAGTAATATAAGAGAGAAAACCGGACTGATTCTAAAGGCGACGAACTGGAACGGACTACGGACTACGACTTATGGAACTTGGAACACAAGAAGTATAAATGGGAAAGAAGAGGAGCTGATGGAAGAGATGAGGAAAGCAAAACTAGAAATTCTGGCTATTACCGAAACAAAGAAAAAGGGACAAGAGTCGTGGATCTCGATGGCAACACTCTGCTATACAGTGGTGTACCCACATCTGAAAGAGCTAAAGGAGGCGTGGGTTGCATTGTGGCCAAAAACCAGAAAGATAGTATCAAGGGATGGAACTTTATCTCGGAGCGCATTATGGTTGTAAAACTAAAAGAAGGAGAAACCATAGTCAACCTGGTCATAGTGTATGGGCCAAATGAGGATGAGAGAGCAGAGGTCAAGGAAGAATTCTTCGAGCTGCTTCAAAGGACAGTGGATGACTGCTTAGATGAAATTATCATGCTCGGAGATTTCAGTGCCAGAGTTGGAAATGACCATGCTAGATGGGGTGGAGTTATCGGAAGATATGGAGAAGATACTCTCAATGACAATGGAAAGCGACTCCTCAGATTCTGCAGTGAGCAGAATCTGATCATTACCAACACAAAGTTCCCCCATAAGCGCATACATGCATACACTAGGTGTGAACCAACAAAGAATGAGAAGTCAGTGATCGACTATGCCATTGTTAGGAGGAGCTCATTCAAATATGTCCGGGATGCTAGAGTCTGGAGGGGGCCAGAGATCGGAAGTGATCACTACCTGCTTACAATCAAAAGAACAACTGAAAGAGTTGCTCAGCCTAGGAACTGCCCAGCACCACGCAAGAAACCAAGTAAACGAACGGAAGAAATGAGCATTAAGACCTACAAGCTGAAAGAGCCAGAAATTAAGACCAGATATCAGGGGCTTATTGCTACAGCGGTAAGAAACACAGAAGAACAACCTGATGACTTGGAAACCCTGTGGCTTAAATTCAAGGACATCATAAAGACAGCTGCTGCAGAAGCATGTGGTGAAGTCCGACTTGGGAACAAGAGAAAGAGGACACCTTGGTGGACAGAGAAAGTCAAAGAGAAAATAAGAGAGAAGAAAATGGCATGGAAACAATACTTAGGAGCTAAAAACACAGCAGGACAAATAGAGAAATATAGAGAATATGTGATACTCAGAACAGAAGCAAAGAACAAGGTGCTAACAGCAAAACAGAAGTCCTGGGAAGAATTTGGAGAAAAGCTAGAAAAGGATGCGCAAGAAAACCAGAAATTGTTCTATAAGACCCTAAAGAACATGAGGAAGGAAAAACAATGCCCTCTTAAATTTATAAAGGACAAGCAAGGCAAACTGCTTACTGCCCCGAAGGAAGTAATGGAAAGATGGAAAGAATATTTCTCAGAACTCCTTGATGGTGAGCAAGGTCAAGCATCAGAAATGATAACCACTAGCTCAGAAGAGAAAACCAATGGTGGTGAAGATGACATAAAGATGGAAGAACTGAAGGCAGCACTGGAGAAAATCAAGATGGGCAAAGCAGCAGGGCATGATGGTATAACACCAGAAATGGTTAAGTACATGGGAGTATCAGGCGACCTATTACTTCTAAGGGTCCTACAGGCAGCGTGGTGCAACAAGGCCATACCAAAGGATTGGGAGATTGCCATCATAACACCGATTTTCAAAAAGGGTGACAATCGACAATGTGGAAACCCCAGAGGCATATCCCTTCTCAGTGTCCCTGGTAAAATCTACTTTAGAATCCTAGAGCAGAGACTCCGATGCCTAGCTGAGCCACAATTGGATGAAGCCCAGTGCGGATTTCGAGCAAACCGAAGTACTCAAGCCCTAATCTTCACACTCAGGCAGCTGAGTGAAAAGGGCCTTGAATACAAGAGTGAGATCCATCTTTGTTTCATAGATCTGGAAAAGGCGTTTGACAGGGTCCCCTGGAGCAAACTTTGGGACTGTTTGGCAAGGAAGAACATTCCAGCACCTCTGATTCATGCTATACAGAGCTTCTACAAGTCTTGCAGAAATTATGTGAGGACAGCAAACTATAAGTCAGAAGAGTTCAGGACCACCACTGGTGTAAGACAAGGCGATATCCTGTCGCCTTGTCTTTTCATACTCCTCATGGACGATGTCATCAAGGCATGTAAGGAGAGAACAAGAAAGTATTCAGTTGGGTACTGGAAGATGAGACAGGTCTGTATTTCAGAGCTAGCATTTGCTGATGATGTTGTCCTGATTGCTAAATCAGAGACACATCTCCAATCCAACCTGCAAGTCTGGAAGGAAGAGCTGGAGAAGAGAGGGATGGTCATAAGCAGCTCTAAAACAAAATCCATGGTGATATCACGAGAAGAAAGAAAACATCAGATTAAGTTGGGAGAACATGTCCTGGAGCAGGTCGACCACTTTAAATATCTCGGAGCTATTATAGACCGAAAGGGAGGCATCAAAGAAGAGTTGGCCACTCGAAAAGCAGCGGCTGTGAGACATTTTCAGGCCATAAATCGAGGATTCCTCAGCAAGAAAGAGGTTGGTAAGAAAACGAAGATGGCTGTATACCGCTCCACCTATGTCCCAGTCTTGACATATGGATGCGAGTCATGGGCAATGACTACAACCCACAAAAGCCAGATCCAAACCTCAGAAATGAGGTATCTGAGGAAGGTGGTTGAAGTAACAAGAAGAGACATGGTCCGCAACCAGACCATACGTCAAGGCCTAAAATCCCACCCGCTGCAGACCCAAATAGAACAGTCCCAACTAAGATGGTCTTTCCATGTCTGCAGAATGGGAGAAGATCGGCTACTACGACAAGCATGGGAAACAAAGAGCCAGGGATCCAGACCTCCAGGACGACCCAGAGTCCGCTGGGAGGACAACATTAGACAATATTTGAAGGACCGAGGACTAAAATGGAACCAGGCCAGGAAGAAGACAGCTGATAGAACAGTCTGGCGCTCTCTCTTCCAAACCTCTACACCTCACGGTAGAAGGGGAACGACTAAGTAAGTATTCGTAAACTCAGTAAGATAGAAATGCAATCTTTTCTTTGAAGTGTAGTTAAGACTGGGTAGCAAATCGTTTAGTTTGAAATGTATATAGCTCTGTCGATGGAACAACAGATGCAGATAATCTGGCAGAGAAACATCTTACAAATAAGCTGCACTTATTCCAGATACTCTGAAACCTGAAAACATACGTGATTTTATAAAGGTAGATCTTGAGAGTGCTCAGTATTTCTGAAGAAGATCACCATAGCTCCTGGGCTGCCTACCCTGGTCTAGGGTGAACAACTTTTGAGAATGAAAAAAGGTACACTTTCGTGGTGGTGAAAAAACCTCACAATGTTTACTCACAAAACTAATATTTATTGACAAAACATCACTGTGAAAATCAAACAGCCGGATTATTTTCTTTCCCAAGTGCCCTGCCAACTGTCTCTTCATAGCTTCCTGTCTCTGTTAACTGCCCATAGGTTTCTTAACATTATTCTACAAAATCACATGCTGATTACTTATACTTTACTTGATTATTTCCATATGACGGAATCACCCCACCGTAATGCTGAAGAACTCTCATGCTTCCATTAACAAAGATTTATCACATAACACGCTTTTTCACTTTCTGGGCGGCTGTTGTGCTCATTCAAAACACTTTCTACAGCACTTTCGTCTTTTTAAAATCTGAAATCTGCCATTAGTTCATTTGTAAATACGATAATAAATTATTATCCTGAATTATTAAAAATCCTGAAACTAACAGACATGATATATATATATATATATATATATATATATATATATATATATATATATATATATATATATATATATATATATATATATATATATATAACATTGATTTCTGCAAACACACAACAAGCAGCTCTATACATAATATTATTTCACGCAAGCAGACGCAAAATTCTAAATTTAACATTACTTCACGCAAACACACAACAACCGACAACCTACAACGTAGACAAAAATAACAAGTACAGTAACCTCAAACCTTACTTTCTCTGCTACAAACAAAATCAGTGCCTAAAAAGTATCTTAGGCCATGTCGCAGCTAAGGCTTGTAAAAGCAAATCATATCATCTTGTCTGGTTTTGTTATTACCATATAACAACCATTCTTGACTATTCATTCTCTACTTGGTATGCATGAAAGCATGAGCGTCTTTATTATAAATATACGTACAAGTACTTCAATATTCACGTAAATATGTATAACGCTCAATACACGTCATGCAAAGGCAGGGATATTGGGACAATGGGAATGCACTTAACAAGACGACGCTCAAAAATAAATACCGGAACTTCATAGAGAAGATACTTGACAGTTTGACACTGAGGTATTAAAATTATTCATTAACTTTAATTGATAAACGGCATTCGGGGCAGAAAGTTGTGGAATGAAATCATCGCCTATGCAAGCTAGCATCGTACTTGAACAAGAAGAAGATGGTTATTCTAGACATAGTTGTCTAATCTGTAGAAGTTCTCCCTGTTCAATATTCTAGACATAGTTGTCTAATCTGTAGAAGTTCTCCCTGTTCAATATTCTAGACATAGTTGTCTAATCTGTAGAAGTTCTCCCTGTTCAATATTCTAGACATAGTTGTCTAATCTGTAGAAGTTCTCCCTGTTCAATATTCTAGACATAGTTGTCTAATCTGTAGAAGTTCTCCCTGTTCAATATTCTAGACATAGTTGTCTAATCTGTAGAAGTTCTCCCTGTTCAATATTCTAGACATAGTTGTCTAATCTGTAGAAGTTCTCCCTGTTCAACATTATGTCTATTTCATTCCTGAGTTTTCTTCTTAAACCTTCGTCTACACAGTTGAATTTGTGCATATTTCGCATGCAGCAGTTGGAGTTGATCTCATAGCTCCACTAATTAGTGGAAGGACATTGCTTTGCACTCTGTCGAGAGACTCAAGGTTTGTCTTGGAGCAGGTTGTAAGCAGTGAGTTGTCAATGTGGAACCCCGTGGGTTGCGGAGGGATAAAGCTGCTTTAGAAGTTTATGGAAGATGTAAGAAAATGAACCGAAACCACCCAAATAGACACCTTGTATAAAACTGGTAACACAAGCAAAGAATAAAACACAAGTCAGTCTTACACCATGTCCATGAAAATCAAGATAGATACCACCTTCCATAAATAAGACAAGATATATAGACAGTAGTTAAGAATTTACCACCACATAACTGCTTAAAAACACCAGAAGTACAAATAAAATTTGTAAATGGTACAACCAAACATTCCGACCCAGTCAGTCTTATGAGTGCATCACAAAAAACCATTGATGCCTACCCTGAAGAATGGTTGCATGTCTATACTGACGGATCTGAATTTAAGGCCACCATCAAAGCAGGTTATGGAGTCTACATATGTTATCCAGATGGATCCTCCGACGAGCTGTTTGATGCAAGCGGGGAGTTTTGCTCTAACTATGAAGCTGAAATCATTGCACTGGAAACAGCCGTATACCATCTGAGGACTGTATTTGATGCCTTTCCCTCAAAGGCTCAAAATATCGTCATTTTTACTGACTAAATGTCTGCCCTTCAAGCTTTGGAAGGCAGTGGACACCGTAGAACTGAATTTGCCAAACTAATCCTGGATGCTGATCAGCTTATCACTTTCTAGGGCATTAGAATAGTTATGCAGTGGATCCCTGGTCACTCAAATACACCGTAATGACAGAGCAGACAGATTAGCAAAGAAAGTAACAAGACAAGAACAACCACTCACTGCAACGACTCTCCAAACAGCCAAATCACTCATACGAACAACAAACAAAGAAACTTGGCTGAACAGATGGGCCATGGGAAATACCAGGAGAGAGGTTTGCAGACACAAGGCCGGTCCTGATCCTAATGACAATATTACAAGAGCAACCACAACTCAACCCAAAAAGAGCAGGGGTGCCATGGTGGAAGCATCAGCAGACAGGGTCATCCACAGATTCTCAGCAAACAGATCCAGGCAGGATCCACTGTTCTGGAGGAAGTAACAACATGACAAGAACATGCCCAAACCCAACGACGTTTCACTGACAAAAACGACTAGGTTTTTTATCTTCTCTCTCATAGACATTTGTTTTTGTGCATCTTTATAGCAAATGCCAAATCTTCACTCATGCTCGAAAGCCTGAACCTTCGCTCCATCTGCAAGTGTCCACCCTCACACCCAAATACAGATTAATACAAGTGAGTTTGTATAATTTGATCTTTCACAGAAAACTTTGAATGTTACTTTTTTAATCACAAGTCATGGGGCAGTCTGATGGCCATCTCAAGTCTTGTCCCCACCATATAGTGGAGGCCCATTTAACGTAATGTTTCGGAACATGTTTCTTATGGCAACACAATGCAATTTCCATCCTGATCCTAAGTAACAATATCTGTTGCCCAGAATCAACTTGCAAAACGTGATTACACAAGGTCACCATTTAATCGTAGAGAGCCTCCTGCATAAATGTTCACTGGTGACAGATCGAACAACATGAAAAACATGTCAACAACTGCACTTGCGTCCTTGATAGTGCATTCAATGGATACAGATCAAAACCAAGGTAATAAATGCAACACACAGTAATCTAATATTGAAGATTTGTTCTGAGGTGCCAGCTAAACATATCTGACAGATTGTCTTCTGATTTCTAACTGTTGACCACCTTCCACCATCTTTGGTGACTAAATAAGGCTATAATGGTTCATGTTTCTTGCACTCGATGATTACTAAAGACTGCGTCCAGTCATAACTCCTTCCTCTGGCCATGAATTTTTACTATACAATTTAGAGCACTGCTGTATATTTATCCACACCCGAGTGACTTCCCTCCTTTCAACGACATTTCCCCGAAGCACTTAATGTTGTTTAATATGCCTAAGTCAGTGTCAAGTTTACAGTTATATAATTCTTTACAATATTCTGTCCACCTTCTCATTACAGCTGTTTTTTCATGAGCAGAGCCCCATTGCTATCTTCTATGACAGTTACCCTGGGCTGTTGGGGTTTTGATAGTCTTCTTAATGTGTCAAAAACTGCCTTGCTGTTACCTTTTATTAGCCCCGTATTTTCGGTTCAGATCACAACATATGCCACTCAACAGTCACTTAAACAGAATCCAACCACAACACTCTCCAGAGTGCCAGCTATGTAACTACCCCTACAAAACTGTTGACCACCTCCTCTTTGAGTGCCCAGCACTCGATGATGTTAAGAAAATGCTCCTTCCTCCCAGGCCAGATAAGTGGAACACCTTGTGCGGAGAAGCAAAACAACTTGCAAAAACATACAGATATCACTACATGGTATAGGGCCGAAGGGCGAGAGCACAAGCGCTGCTGGCTCAATAACAACAACAACATACGGTTGAATTACCATCACACTGTTTACATTGTTCAGGCTACTACCAGAAGTTTTACAACTCGCCAGTCAGAACTATTAAATTGGATCACAAATGATGTGTGTTGCTCTGTAAAGCTAAACACTTAAATGTTAATATTAAAATTTTTTTCAGTCACCTCATTCAAATCTTGATAAATACAAAGAATTCTTGATTTAAACCCATCTACGACAGGTAATAAAATACTTACGTTTCAAAATATTGTAAAATCGAAAGGACAGGAATAAACCTTTAGCCTTTACATGTCGCCATTTTGAACTTCCCTCTTTTTATCCCTTATGGGGTGGAATTCCAGGTTGCCTGATCTTAGGGCACCAGTTCATTGGTCCACCTATAACATACGCACATTTTAGCTTTCAAAGCTGTCGGGAATTACGCAAAATCAACTGGACAGCCATGTACGAGGCGCGTTTTTTAAGTAATTCCCGTTTTAAAATAATAAAAAAACCAACACATATAAAAATGATCTATTGCAGCCAAAAGTGGACCACACATTTACATTATTTCTCAACATAGTCACCATTGACTTCAACACATTTTTGGTATCGTGGCACCAGGTTCTTAATTCCAGTGTCAAGGAAGTCTGCCGCCAGATGGGTGCCGAAAATGTTAACCGATGAACACAAGCAGAAACGCCTGGCTTCGGCTCAAAAATTTTTGCAGCGCTATCGAAATGAAGGAGATGAATTTTTGGGCCACATTGTTACTGGAGATGAGACCTGGATTTCCTACACAAACGTCGAATCAAAGCAACAGTCGATGCAATGGCGACACTCATGGTCCCCGAAAGCAAAGAAGTTTAAGCAAGCACCTTCTGTCAAAAAGATCAAGGCCACTGTTTTCTGGGACAAAGAAGGGGTCATGTTTATTGATTTTCTTGAACGTGGAAAGATAGTTAATGCCAATGCTTATTGTGACACTGATAAAACTTAGACGTGCCATCCATAACAAAAGACGTGGGTTGCTGTCCACTGGGATTGTGTTTTTGCACGATAATGCTCGACCTCACACCGCAGATCGAACTGTTCAATTGTTGCAAAAATTTCACTGGGAAATTTTTGACCACCCGCCCTACAGCCCCGATCTCGCGCCAAGTGATTACCACCTTTTCATGCACCTAAAGAAGTGGCTGGCATCCCAGCAGTTTGAAACTGATGATGAACTGCAGACAGGCGTTAATGAATGGTTCAAGACACTGGCGGCAGACTTCCTTGACACTGGAATTAAGAACCTGGTGCCACGATACCAAAAATGTGTTGAAGTCAATGGTGACTATGTTGAGAAATAATGTAAATGTGTGGTCCACTTTTGGCTGCAATAGATCATTTTTATATATGATGGTTTTTTTTTAATTATTTTAAAACGGGAATTACTTAAAAAACGCGCCTCGTACACAATTCGCCTTTTGAATTCAGCCATTATGAATTTATCAAATTATCTTCTGCCCTCATCCCCCTTTTCCCACAAAACTCCGGGCTGGAGACAGAATTTCAAGTTTCTTGATTGTTGCGCACCACTCAGTTGACCCTCAATAAGATTCCCAAATACCGGTTTTCTAGGTCGTCTGGAAGTACGCAAAATAGACTGATCATACGTACGCCACTGGCCTTTTATACAAACTGATAATTCTTCACATAAAGGAAGGTAAATAATTAGTTTTTTGAAATCGATATGTTTGATGAAAAGAACAATTTTCTAGTGGCTTGCTTTTGAATAGTTGCTGTTTCTGTGCCGGCGAACAGATTTATAATAAGTTATTTACATAAACTAATGAAGAGTTTAAGTTTTTTCTGAGCTTTTCCAGTGCTCAAGTTAATTAGTTCGACATTTTCAAGTATTTAGCCATTGGCACCGGAATACTCATTATATCAGTATCGTGGCTGATGGTCAAAACAGTCAAGGTTCCAAATTATCAGTAGTCAGTCCTCACATTCGATATTACATAGGTCACAAAAAGTCACATCCGCATTTTCTTTTTTAATATTAATTAATACAAAGGTGTGTTACCGGGGCCCGAAAGGGGAGCAAAGAATAGTAACACTGTACCTAACCAGGCATGTCGTAAAAAGCGACTAAGGAGGGTTGGGCATGGGGCTGGTTACCCCATCCCGTAAAAAAAACTTTTTACCACAAAAACTTCAACAAACATGAACAAGTCAAATACAGAATATAAATCAACGCAGCCGCCCAAGACAGAAGGTGGTCCTCTGGAAAGGAGGCGCATGAAGCAACCCAGAGAAAGCCGAAAGGAGTCTGGGTTGCCGACTAACCTTTTTTCGTCTAGGAAAATCTCCAGGATTGGCACCTGGAATGTTCGCACTCTATGTGAACAAAGGAAAACTGCACAGGTAGCAGCAGAAATGTGAAATTACAGGATTGATATCCTGGGTCTCTGCGAGACACGGTGGAAGGGCATAGAGAGGAGGAGATTGATCACAGGAGAAATGATGTTGTCCTCAGGACATGAGGAGGAAAGAGCCCACCACAGTGAAGGGGTGGCTCTAATGCTGTCTAGGGAAGCACAGAAGGCACTTATAGAATGGGAAGCAATGGGACCCCGATTTATAACAGCAAGGTTTAAATCAGTCAAAAAGAAAGTAAATATAAACATCATCCAGTGTTATGCACCAACAAATGATAAAGAAGAATCTGAGAAAGAAGACTTTTACACCAGACTACAAAATGTCTTGGACAAAAAGAAAAGAAAGGACATCACAATTTTGATGCGGGACCTAAACGCGAAAATAGAAACAGACAACACCGGCTTCGAAGACATCATGGGAAAGCATGGATTATGTATGATGAACGAGAATGGGGAACTATTAGCTAACTTCTGTGCTTCAAATCAACTAGCTATAGGAGGAAGCACATTTCAAAATAAAAGAATACATACGGCAACATGGATATCACCAGACCACAGAACTGAGAATCAGATTGATCACATATGCATAAGTAAGAAGTTTAGGCCATCATTGCATGATGTAAAAGTATGTAGAGGAGCAGATGTGGTATCAGACCACCATCTACTGTTGGCTAAGACAAAATTAAAACTCAAGAAATTTACAACAGTATATAGCTATAGACAAGAGTACAATGTGGGATATCTAAGAAATCAGGAAATAAGAGAAAAGTTTTCTATCACAGTATCCAACAAATATCAAGTACTCCAACAGCTGGAAGATGAAGCAGATACTGAAGACCACTGGCAACAAGTAAAAAATATATGGAACGAGACATGTGAAGAAGTACTGAGAAAAAGAGAACATCAGCACAAAGTATGGATAACAGAAACCATTAGCAAGATAGAAGACAGGAAAAACAAGAAAGCAGATTTAAACAGAAGCAAAGCCAGAAGCTCCAAAGCCAAGGCTCATGAAGTGTACATAGAAGCAAACAAAGAAGTAAGAAGAAACATCAAAAGAGACAAGAGGAAGTATACTGAAGAGTTGGCAAGGGAAGCAGAGAAAGCTGCAGCCAAAGGAAATATGAGGGACCTGTACAACAACACAAAGAAGCTAACAGGGAGATATAAACAAGCAAATGGTCTCATAAAAGATAATAATGGAATATTGCTTAGTAATATACAAGAACAAATGAAGAGATGGACAGAACATTTTGAGGAACTTTTCAATAGACCAGCTCCAACTAATCCCCCAGACATCCAGCCAGCAGAAGAGGAGCTACAAATCAGCTGTGAACGACCAAGTAGAGAAGAAATAAAGAAAGCCATAAAGCTTCTGAAAGATGGAAAAGCAACTGGTCCAGATGGCATTCCAGCAGAGGCCATCAAAACATATATTGATATCTCTACAGAGATATTATACAAACTACTTGGCAAAGTCTGGGAGAGAGAGGAAATACCAGCAGAATGGAAGGAAGGTTATCTGGTCAAGTTGCCTAAGAAGGGAAATTTACAAGAGTGCACAAATTATAGAGGAATAATGTTACTATCAGTGCCAGGAAAAGTATTAAACAGAATCATCCTTGAGAGATTAAAAGAGTCCAAAGACAAGCAACTGAGAGATGAACAAGCAGGTTTTTGACAAAACAGATCCTGTACAGACCAGATAGCCACATTGAGAATAATAGTTGAACAAAGTCTGGAATGGAATTCACCGCTTTACATCGGATTCGTGGACTATGAACAGGCATTTGACAGTGTAGACAGAGAATCACTTCGGAAACTGATGAGGCATTATGGAGTTCCCATGAAGATCATTAACTTAATAAGGAAGACCTATGAAGACATGACATGCAGAGTTCTTCATGAAGGACAACGTACAGAACCGTTTAGGAAAAGAACGGGAGTGAGACAGGGATGCCTCTTGTCTTCATTTCTTTTCTTACTAGCAATAGATTGGGTTATGAAAACATCGACATCACACAACAGAAATGGAATCCAGTGGAATCTGACTAAACAGCTTGATGATCTGGATTTTGCAGATGACTTGGCTCTTCTGTCCCATAACCATAATCAGATGCATGAGAAAATGAAAATTCTCGATGAGAGGTCACAACAGTGGGCCTGAAAATGCACAGGGAAAAGACGACGATTATGAGAATAAATGCAAGAAATGATAACAAGATTGAACTTGAAGAAACACCACTAAAGGATGTAGAATCGTACACATATAGTAATATAGACAAAGTTGGAGGGACAGACAATGATATCAAAATAAGAATACAAAAAGCAAGCGCTTTCATTGCATTGGGAAACATATGGAGGTCAAGAGAAATCAAGTCCAACACGAAAATAAAAATCTTCAACTCAAATGTCAAGTCAGTCCTATTGTATGGCTCTGAGACATGGAGAGCAACAAAAACAACAACTAAAAAGCTACAGACTTTTATAAACGGGTGCTTACGTAGAATAGAAGGACTGAAATGGTATGAAAAAGCCACAAATGTGGAATTGATGACAAGAACCAGACAAGTGCCAGTGGAACAAGAGCTGAGAAGAAGATGCTGGCGATGGATAGGACACACATTGAGGAAACCTTTTGATAGCATTACAAGGCAGTCCTTGTTCTGGAATCCACAGGGAAAGATAGGCAGAGGTAGACCAAAAAACACATGGAGAAGAGAGCTGGATACAGAGGTTAAAATGATGAGGAAAACATGGAAAGAACTTGAGCAGATGGCACAGGACAGGAAGACTTGGCATGTGTTTGTTGAAGGCCTATGCTCCTCGAGGAGTTAAAAGGTATTGATTGATTTTTCATTATGTGTGATATCAAGACAACTAGAGACTTGTGCTTATTTGTACTGATTTACTTTTACATGTATAGAACACTATCTTGTTTTTCAGCTGGAATGACTCACTCCTTCATTCATCAAATTTCAGATCCTCAAGCACATAGGCCTTCCAACTAATTTATTCCAATGTTTCCTGTCCTATGCTATCAGCTCAATGTCTTCTTCACCTCCTTTATGTCTGTCTCAAGTTCTCCATGTGTTCTTTGGTCTCCCTCTATCTATCTTACCCTGGAGATTCCCAAGCACAAATTGCCTGGTAATGCTATCAGTAGGTTTCCTCATTGTGTGTCCTGTCCATCTCCAGCATCTTCTTCTCATCTCTTGTTCCACTGGCACTTTGTCTGGTTCTTGTCATCAGTTCTACATTAATGTTCTTGTCATCAGTTCTACATTAATGTTCTTGTCATCAGTTCTACATTAATGTTCTTGTCATCAGTTCTGCATTAATGTTCTTGTCATCAGTTCTACATTAATGTTCTTGTCATCAGTTCTACATTAATGTTCTTGTCATACAACTACAATCCTTATACTCTATGCAAGCACTCATTTATGAAAGTCTGTAGCTTTTTGGTTATTTTTGTTGTTCTCCATGTTTCAGAGCTAATAGAACTGATTTGACATTTAAAATTGAAATTCTTCCCTTTGATCTACATATATTTTCCAATGCAAAGAAAGCTCCTTTCTTCCTTTGTATTCTTTTATATCACTTACTGTCACTCCAACTTTGTCTACATTGCTGCCCAGATAAATGTGTGATTCTACATCTTGTAGGAGCATTTCTTCAAGTGCAATCTTGCTATCATTCCTGCGCTGATTCTCATTATCTTTATCTTTTCCCTGTGTATTTTCAGATCACTTGCTGTGATCTCTCATCAAGTATTTTCATTTTGTCTTGCAAGCTGATTAGTCAAAGTCCACTGAACTCCAAATCTGTTGGCTGCACGTCATGTCTTCTTGTGTTTTCTTCACTAAGTTAATGATCTTCAGGAGGACTCCATACCGCCTCATAAATTTCCAAAACAATTGCCTGTTTAGACTGTCAAAATGCCAGTTCATAGTCCACAAATACAATGTAAAGAAGTGAGTTCAATTCCAAACTCTGTTCAACTTGTATCTACAATATAGGTATCTGGTCTGTACAGGGTCTGTTCTGTCAAAAACCTGCATGTTCATCTCTCAGTAGTCTATCTACAGACTCTTTTAATCTCTTACAAATGATCCTGTTTAACATTTTTCCTGGCATGCATAACAACCTTCCTTATCAAGCAACTGGACCAGATATCCTTCCTTCCGTTCTGCTGGCATTTCTTCTCTCTCCCAGACTTTGCCAAGTAGCTTGTATAATATCTCTGTAGAGGTGTCAATATCTGATTTTATGAGCTCAGCTGGAATGTCATCACAGAGCAGAAGCTTTTCCTTCTTTTAGAAGCTTTATGGCTTTCTTTCTTTATTCCTTACTTGGTCTTTCACATTTGACTTGCAGCTCTTCTTCTGTTGGCTGTACTTCTGGGGGATTTGGTGCAGCTGGTCTACTAAGAAGAAATGTTCTGCTCCCCCCCCCCCCATTTGCTATTGTACATTATGTTGCAATTTTCCATTCTTGTCTCCGATGAGGCCTTTTGCTTGATTTTATTTCCCTGTTAGATACTTTGTGCTGTTGCACAAGTCCTTCATATTCTGGAATTTTCGTTTTCCCAGTAATTCTCCACGTCTCATTCACTATATTTTTTATGTGTTGTCAGTTTGATTCTGTAATTGCTTCATCTTATAGCAGTTGGAAAACATGTTTAATGGATATTATAGCTGTAAATTTATCGTGTGTCTTGATTTCTTAGACATCTTACATTAAACTGTAACTATGTACTGTTGTCATATCCTTTGAGTTTCATCTTTATTTTGGTTAACAGAAGATGATGATCTGATGCCAAATCGGCACCTCTATATATCTTTATGTCATGCAGTGATGATCTAAACTTCCTGTTTATGCATTTTTGATCAATCTGATTTTCTGTCCTCCAGTCCACTGATATCAAATTTGCTTTATGTATTCTTGTATGTGGAAACGTTCTTCCTCCTGTAGCCAGTTAATCTGAAGCACAGAAGTTTAGGAATAGTTCCCCATTTTCATTCATTGTCTATAGCCCAGATTGTTCCATGCTTTCTTGTAAACTGCTTTTGTCTGTTCCTGTCTTTGCATTCAGGTCACCCATTAAAACTTTCATGTCTTTTCTTCTCTTGTTATTGATGACATTTTGTAGTCTAATGTAAAATTCTTCTTTGTCAACAGTTGGTACATAACAACATGTTTGTTATTATTTTCTTTTTTGACTGTTTTGAAAGTTGCTGATATTATTCTGGGTCCCACTGCTCCCCCATTTTATCAGTGCTTTCTGTGCTTCCTTTAACAACACTAGAGCCACTTCCTCACTACAGCGTGCACTTTTTAATCATGTCCTGAAGTTAACACCATTAATTCTGTGTTCAGTTTCTTTCTCTCTATGCCATTCCACCTTTTTTCAAACCATTTCATTATATCAATCCTGTAGTTCCCCGTTTCTGCTGCCACTTGTGCAGCTTTCACTTGTTTGTTTAATGTATGGACATTACATGTGCCAGATCTCTGCAGATTTCCTATCATAAATAAGCAGCATTTCTTTTCAGTTTTCTCTGGATTGCATGACTCACCTCCTCACTGGAGTACCTTCTTCTGTTTTGGAGGGACTGAACTGAATTATTTTCTTTAGCTCATCATCATCACTCTTCAGCTCCCCTAGGAGCATAGGCCTTCAACAAACGTATGCTAAGTCTTTCTGTCCCATGCTATCAGCTCACTGTCTTTCTATGTCTTCTTCATCCCTTTCATGTCTATCTCCAGTGCTCAGTTTCCTCCTGTCTACCTCCTTCCCCCTTGTTTCACATAGTCCCAGGATATCAATCTTGTAGTTCAACATTATTTCTGCAGCTACCTGTGCAGTCTTCCCTTGTTCATTCAATGTATGAATACTCCAGGTGCCAAATTTGTAGATTTTCCTAGTAGAAATAAGGTTATTCACCAATACAGATTCCTTCTGGCATTCTCTGTGTTGTGTAATGCCATTCCTTGCCAGAGGACCTGCTCCTGCCTTGGATGGCCAAATTTTGTTTTCTTTAGCTGACATGTCCATGTTGTTTGCTGAAGTTTTTCTGGCTATAGGATGGGGTAACCCAAAACTCCTAAGTTGTTTATTATGACATGCATGGCAGCTGGCACTTATGACATGCATGGCAGGTGGCACTGTTACTAATCTTTGCTCCCCTTTCGAGCCCCAGTAGGTGCATTTTTTTTTAATGTGACCTGTCGATACTGTTTTTGAAGTTATTGTGGCTTACGTTTAAGTTTCTAGACAATGGAGTAGGCTGCCCATGCCCAGCCGTCCTTAGTCGTCATGCTAGGTAGGTTATAGTGTTAATATTACTTGCTCCCCTTTGTCGTGGAATATTCTAATCCACATATATAAATTATCAAGTAAATATAAAGCCTAATAAATACATATAATAAATAAAGGAAGAAGAATGGTAAAGAACAGTGCTGTCACAATGACTGTACTCGAAATCCCCTTGTTTTCTACTGCGTATGCAAATTGTAACGTTTCACGTTGATATTAAAGGCCTTCTGCAACATACACGCGTTTCCCAAACACACAATAAAATGTGCTGCCTTTCTAAGAAAAACCTTGAAATATGCAAGTTGACCTAAATTTTAAATTCCATTCATGTCTTTTTCTACACTATGTTACCAAGATCAAAAGACAGATGGACAAAAGGATAGCGAGAAGGGAGAGGCAAAAAGCCGAACACTAAACACGCTTCGCGCGATACACAAATGCTGCCATCACGCGTGTAAGACTACATGCACTAACTTTTTTTCAGACGGACAGTGATAAAATACATTACCCATCCCAGAGTTAGGTTTATAAATCCTGAAAAACTCTTATTAGAAAAGATAACAATAGATGGGTTTACGGTTGAAAACATAACAGTACCCAGACAGCACATCTTCGAAACAGGAGGTAGAAAATACATATTTTGAACGCAGCCACGTAGCTCTTTTAAATTTGTATATTTGGGTTCCTTAGGGCTTGCTGACAAAGAATATGTAAAACGTTACGCAAATAGTCCAGGAATTAATAAATTATACCCAAAATAAAATAGTGGGGATGCCTGACAGCATGGAATCATTTCTGCTCATAAAATTTTTTTTATAACGTGTTTGAAAAAAATCTTACGTTACAGAATTAGCCTACCATGTAAACTCCAAATTGATTGGAGCGCAACAAATGAAAGACTAACCACGATTGGTCGGGCTATAAATACTATCTTTCGTTGTTAGGGGAGACGTGAAAAGGTAACATTTTTTCAAACACTTGTCGAAACGTGGCCTCATTGGCTAGACTCGCTGATATACTCACTTAGGAGCGTTAGTTCGAGACCACTAGTGCAAATAATCTTGATAAAGCAACAGTGCGTTGAAGCCAGCTCATATTTGTGTTAAATAAAAGCCTGGAACATAAGCAGATGGGAATTTGTGCCAGTAATTGTGCCAGAATTCATTGCTAATCAACGTATCTGTGTTTATTTCCATGAAATTGTGGTAAGCTTGAACCATTCAGTATCTTTTAATGAAAATTGAATGTAAATTGTTAATTTATGCCTGTATATATATGTGTAGTTCAGTGGCAAACAGGAGATAAAGCCTATAATGCTCCAGCCTGAACAGAGGGTGTCGGAGGGAAGTAAAACGGCATGGAATGGCCAAATAGTACACTGACACCTGGATGATTGATTAGACAGAAATAATGCTGGAAGTGCAGAGGCGTGGTAACCATTAAGGAGGTAAATACTGGTATAAAGTATTTCAGATGAAGCTGACAGTTGGCCTAACGCTCTGAACTCAATGTTTTGTGTTGTATTGTGCTCAGTGTAGAACTAGAGTATCAATTAGTTATGAAGTAGAAGGTACATCCTTCTTGTTTTCGGGGACCGTGGTCTTGATGGTACTGAGCAGCACCTGGTCAGAGCTTTGCTGAATCCAGAGTCGGACAGCATACTCCTTGGTCCATTTAGCTATCAGTGAGGTGTCTCCAGAGCCCAGAGGAGAATTCGAGCAGAGGAGTCCTTCCCTGCCGCCATCACGCAAGATAAGCTGATTTGGCCAGCTGAGCTCAACATTATGTCCCCTCATCTTGAAATGACTTTGTAAAAATAACATTCAGAGGGGAATTTAATTGTCTTAATATCAGGAACTGAGAACATCTCCAATAATAGTCCCAAAAGACAAACTATTGAAGTCATGATGACAAATACCAACAGAGCTTGAACAAAACAAAACCAGTATTACCTCATATTACCACTACACAACTGACACACATAGGATATTTTTAATATATGTCACTACAATATTCATATTGATAAAGTCTGTACATATACTTGTAATTAAAATTGATTGTGATTCCTGGTTCCTTTGTATTTGAATCAGGACACATATACCTTTATGATAACCATGAATACATATTGTTATTTGAAAAGTTATCAGTGACTCCTTAAGATATTCTCATAGAGTGTTATATGTATGTGAGTGTCACAGTGTTGTCAAGAGTAGTGGATTAAATTAAATTGTTTATCTGTCTGTTGTTGTGACTTACACTTCATCATACACATACCCTAGACACATAACGTAGTCATCACACTATTCCATAATAATTCTGACTGAGATATATAGATATGTGGTAGCAAGTAAGGTTATCTATAATACACTACTCTTAATAGATATAGATACCTTCACAGCTGATCTCAGTCAGTACACTAAGTCCCCTATAAATATTTATAACATCCCACGTCACTTATACACATGAATAATCTATTTCTCAACAAGTCATGATACAAGCTCGTAGCTAAAATTGACTTCCAAGAATGTATCAAGTGACATTTGAGAAACATCTAAGAACTATAACTCTTGAAAATCAATAGGTCATACTGCTGATGATCAATGCAACTGTCTCACAGGCACTTGCACATATGCAACACACATGTTGATGCACAGATCGTGCTGAAGTCTGCTAGAGATGACCCTCTCATGCACTGAAAAGTCATGGTCTTGTTATATTCTTTTTGTATGTTGATTTCACCTAGCTGACATTTTCTGGATTAGACTAGATTCTTTTCAATGTCTAGTCTGCACAATCTGTGGTAAAGTGTAGCAGCTTGAGCTATCATGTCAAATGAAGGATGTTCATCATATAATGTCATATGGCCTGATTAATGTGGCATCCCTTCCTGTAGAAGACATGGCTCTGTTTTCAGGAGACATTTTTGTCAGTGTTTATGTCTACTACTTGTAAGCCTCAAAGATTTCATTCAGACTGAGTCAGAAAGTTATATGAAGTGGTTCTTTTTTCACTGCTTATGCTGTGCATCACTGACGGGACTCATGATGGGTTCTGATCTAGAACACAATGTTGTTTGGCATGCTGTCATGTTGTGTTAAAGATGTCTGTCACCTTATGGCACATCTTCTTCTGGGTCATCCTTTACATACCTGGACTATTCCAATATGAGGTTATATGTCAACACTGCTGGTTCATTGGGATTCACTTTCACTGGGTATCCAACACAGCTTACTATTCTTTGTTTATCAGTTATTCCTTCAATTGTGTTGCTCCAGCTATGGGAGAAATTTCTGTGTTTTTTAGCTGCTTTTCTCACACATCTCATTCATAAGTGATGATCTTCCTTGTTCTTCAGTTTCAAATCCAGGTCTGGAACCAATAGCACAATGTTAGCATAAACTATTGTATTTATCTACTGTTTCTTAGTTGTCATTTGATTTCACATATACTTAAAAATTGTAGCAAGCTGGTAGGTCATTTAACTGACTTGCTGTTTTACTTCAGTCACTCTGTCTAGTCTTCAATGTTCTATATTACCAAGATATTTTAACTTCCTTCCTTGTTTTAGTTTGTTTTTAACCAGTGTTTTGCTCTATTGATGTTTTACTTATTGTTAACAGTTCTATTTTTTTTGTATTGATCTTTCCATCATGCTCTATGCAGTTAGTATTAAGAAAATGTGTACTTTCTGTAGTTGTCTCTGTAAAATATATGCTGGTCATCAGCCAACAGCAGTTCATTTAGATCACATTATTCATTTTGATTACATGCTTGTTCTTTTGTATCTCTCATAAAGATGATGAACAATATACATCCTTGCCTTACTCTAGATATCTTACTCTTAATAACCTTTTTTGTGCCATGGCCGCTTCTGATAGTCCAAGGAAGACTATGGACCCCTGTGCTTGTCCAATGAAGGCTATAGATCCCTTCATGGCAAAAATTGTTCATAAAAACATAATAAAAAACTCTCATACAGTCCAGAAGATGTCACTGGATTCCTCTAACATATTCCACAATATGCCTCTATTTTCTTGGTTGAAAACTTTGTATCTGTTATGAGGTGACACTAAGTTCAAGTGAAAAATTTATAAATCAAGATACATCTTAGAATTCTAGGAAGATAGTGCTATTAGTGGAAAGATAACATCAAGCGATGGACAGAAAAAAGTCTATCAGAGTGCAGCATCAAGAAAAAAAGACATTGAATATCTGTTGCAGCCGACCTTCGATGTGGAGATGGCAGCTGATGATGATGACAGATGATGATGGAGATGTGAATCATGAGTCAAAAACACAATTTTATAGTATCCATCCACTTAATTGTTTTATCAACTATTTGTTTCTCATTGTCACTGTATGGCTTTCCCATAACACATTGTTGGATTCAGTATAGTACGTTAAAAAAAAAAACACAAACAAACAAAAATGAGATAAAACCGAACAAAATCAAGCAGAAACTCCAAACAAGAATAATATTAAGGTGGGGGGGGGTGTGTGTGTGTAAAGACCTGGTGGTTCCAGTTATATAACTGCCTTTAACATATATTTAATTGACTTTCACCAGTTTAATAAGTCATATGCATTGTAAGAACAGCATCAGACCTTCACATTCCCAATTACTATATACAGTATTTACCTTTGTTCGTGTTAAATATTATTTGACTATATTATGCAGTTCCCTAGGTCTGTCTGTTCTTAACATTTCTATATTTGTAGGTAAATTTGATACCTGCAAATAATCTAATATTGGTATTCTCATTTGTTCATACCTCTTACATTTTAACAAGAAATGCTCTATATCAGAGGTTTTCAAACTGTGTGTCGCGGCCCTCGGCTAAGGGCGTCGCGATGGCTTGGGAAAAGTGTTGGTCTCGATATTATGAGCCAAGGTCCATCAATAAATATAGATCTTTGTAGGATGACATGTTTGCGCCGAGGTATTATTACATGTACCAATACGTGTCATTAGGTACTAGAAGTTATTTACCCCCCACAATTGGTATCAGATGTAAAATATGCACATTCAGAAGTCATTAATATCTTTTTGGGTACAATTGCTTATATATAATATATAGTATAGAGAGGAGCCGCGGTGATTTATGCACAGGTCAAGGGAGCCGCGGACCAAAAAAGTTTGAAAACCTCTGCTCTATATTATTGTTTTGAAGACCTGCACAGTAAGGTTCTTCTATTATGAAATAGCCTTTCCTAGCTGTAGTCTGAGAAGTTTCTTATTACTGGGAATTTTCAATTCCCTAGATATCTGTCCTTGCTCTAGAATTTCCAAAGCAAAAGAAACGGTGAGAGATCAACAACAACCACAAAAAACATTGGAAAAGGTATCCGGACAGACATGCAAAAAGATTTGAGAAGATAATGAATGAATAAACTCTCGTTGCTACATTTTTGTTTCATATTTTAGAAGGTCACTAGATAGACACATATATTATGATCAGCTGATCAACGATTATTCTGGGGACAAACTATTAAACACTTCTTTTACGTGAACTGCGATACAATTAAAGACTAATATTCTGGGATAAGTCGGTGTACGCTGCTATGTAAGACGAATAATGTTTATATTCATCGACCTCTGTTGTATCCAGTAGCCTACATAAATTAAATAGGGCCCTATTCAAACAACAATATTCGCAAAATGATCAAAAACCACATTAAACAGCTTGTTCTTATAACTCTCATTTTATCAGTAATCTTTAATTAATGAAACAGATGCAGACGTACTTTGTCCTAACACAAAAGTGGAAAGGAATATAATGCAGTCATGAAATGCGTAACCGGTGTAGTAGAGATACTTCTTTCTTTCACGAACGGCTGCGATACACGCACTGCTCAGACACAGATTTCAGTAAACGGAACTCGCTTGTGCCTAGACGTCCCCATAGCCAGTGTGTACATCGATTTTCCGTTTTTGTTGTAGGAAAAAAAAATCAACCGTAATTCTTCGCGCTTGACTTTATAGTCTATGAGGTACTTACCATTTCATATGTATTATCACGATTCAAATGGAGGCTTGCGAGTTTACCTTCCATCAAAATGCCATTTTATGCACGAATGTTGTCGACAGTCTTTTAGCAACCTGGCTCTACACATCTGCACAGTACACAGAATCACTAACTACCGTGCGAACGCGGGTGGATTCTCTGACGCGAGAGTGCGCGGGGCGGCCAGTGTTGAGTAAAACCCTAGCAGTCGAACTCTGGTACCGCTGCCTGTGTAGAAAATTTGGAGTCAGAATGCCAGACGAATAAACATCGTAGGAAAAAATAAAAAGCAGCTTGCTGTGGGTTGCACATTTCGTATACCTTTACCTGTACTATTAAAGATTACCTTGACCTTAACATTAAAGATTACTTTTACGATGTGTTGTTGCAGCAGGCTGATAAAATGGTAGATTAGACAGTTATTTATTAATCTGTGGATACAGTAGCTCTCAGACATAAATATTTCATGTAAACCTACCACTTAATGGTTTGAGGTAATAGAAGTATTTTCCATCTTTTTTCGAAATATAAGAATATGTTTTGTCAGGGTAGCCAGGTAGGAAGTATAATCAACAGTGCGAGACATAATTATGGCGGAAAGAGAAACCGATGTACAGAAATTCATCGGTAGACACTGTAAAGAGAGAAACTAAAGAAACAGGATTAATCTAAATACAGTAGGCTATTTCAGAACCGAAGCAGTTGTAAATATATATATATATATATATATATATATATATATATATATATATATATATATATATATATATATATATATATAATATATATAATAAGATATATATATATATATTGTGAGATCTAGGTAAAAGATAAGATTTAGTTAATTTTATATTTTTAATATTTATGAAAAAACTAAATATACAGCTTAAGCTCTGATGGATTATAATTCGGATATATAGTGTCTCTTGTTCAACATAATACGTTCGATAGCCGTTACTTGATCGGGGCATCAATACTCCTGCCAAGTGTCAAACTGTGTGGGTGCAAATGTATGGTGTTTTTATTTGTTCCTTTGTTCTAAAATGTAGTCTCTTCTTACTTAAAAAAAAAAATAATAATAATAAAACAAACACAGGTACAGAGTAGTTCAGTGCTTTGGAATCATTGTAAAGAGGAGAAAGATGTGTTTACAGACATAAAAAATTTAAAATTCGCACAACCTAAAACACAGTTCCCGGAAAAAAAACGATTTTTAGAAACAAGTCTGTAGAAATGGAAGTGAGAAAGATGATATTGTTGTAGTTTTCAACTAGCAGTAACCACGCCAAGATGGAAGAACTGAAGGCAGCACTGGAGAAAATCAAGATGGGCAAAGCAGCAGCGCATGATGGTATAACACCAGAAACGGTTGAGTACATGGGAGCATCAGGCGACCTATTACTCTTAAGGGTTCTACAGGCAGCGTGGTACAACAAGACCATACCAAAGGATTGGGAGATTGCCATCATAACACCAATTTTCAAAAAGGGTGACAATCGACAGTGTGGAAACCATAGAGGTATATCCCTTCTCAGTGTCCCTGGTAAAATCTACTCTAGAATCCTAGAGCAGAGACTCCGACGCCTAGCTGAGCCACAACTGGATGAGGTCCAGTGCGGATTCCGAGCGAACCGAAGTACTCAAGACCTAATCTTCACACTCAGACAGCTGAGTGAAAAGGCCCTTGAGTATAAGAGTGAGATCCATCTTTGTTTCATAGATCTGGAAAAGGCGTTTGACAGGGTCCCCTGGAGCAAACTTTGGGATTGTTTGGCAAGGAAGAACATTCCAGCACCTCCGATTCATGCTATACAGAGCTTCTACAAGTCTTGCAGAAATTATGTGAGGACAGCAAACCATAAGTCAGAAGAGTTCAGGACCACCACTGGTGTAAGACAAGGTGATATCCTGTCACCTTACCTTTTCATACTCCTCATGGACGATGTCATTAAGGCATGTAAGGAGAGAACAAGAAAGTATTCAGTGGGGTACTGGAAGATGAGACAGGTCTGTATTTCGGAGCTGGCATTTGCTGATGATGTTGCCCTGATTGCTAAATCAGAGGCACATCTCCAATTCAACCTGCAAGTCTGGAAGGAAGAGCTGGAGAAGAGAGGGATGGTCATAAGCAGCTCTAAAACAAAATCCATGGTGATATCACGAGAAGAAAGAAGACATCAGATTAAGTTGGGAGAACAGGTCCTGGAGCAGGTAGACCACTTTAAATACCTCGGGGCTATTATTGACCGAAAGGGAGGCATCAAAGAAGAGTTGGCCACTCGAAAAGCAGCAGCTCGGAGACTTTTTCAGGCCATAAATCGAGGATTCTTCAGCAAGAGAGAGGTTGGTAAGAAAACGAAGATGGCTGTATACCGCTCCACCTATGTCCCAGTCTTGACATATGGATGCGAGTCATGGGCAATGACTACAACCCACAAAAGCCAGATCCAAACCTCAGAAATGAGATATCTGAGGAAGGTGGTTGAAGTAACAAGAAGAGACATGGTACGCAACCAGACGATACGTCAAGGCCTAAAATCCCACCCCCTGCAGACCCAAGTAGAACAGTACCAACTAAGATGGTTTGGCCATGTCTGCAGAATGGGAAAAGACCGGCTACCACGACAAGCATGGGAAACAAAGAGCCAAGGATCCAGACCCCCAGGACGACCCAGAGTCCGCTGGGAGGACAACATTAGACAATCTTTGAAGGACCGAGGACTAGAATGGAACCAAGCCAGGAGGAAGACAGCCGATAGGATAGTCTGGCGCTCTCTCTTCCAAACCTCTACACCTCACGGTAGAAGGGGAACGACTAAGTAAGTAAGTAAGTAAGCATGCCTTGATGTCATAGAATGATTGGGTCGATCTCTGTTCCTCTACGGCAGTATTTAGTTACTTTTGTGTGTGTATTAATTACTTGCATTTCCGCGGTCGGCCCTTTTCTTTCTCTACTATCAAGTAGATATTTTGTACTTTCAAATCATCTTAAACTCCTCTCAGGGATAATTCGACAGGAACCCAGATGGGCCAGTCAGCGACCGAGCGTTGGGTTTGCCTAAGGCGTGCCGGGCGATAAATTACCCGTCTGTGGAAAGATTACAGACACGCACTTATCAGTCGGACACATCTGAGCGGAAATGCTGTAATAGTCCGGGCAGAAGTAAGAAGTTATTTGTAAACATTGCCGCGAGAGGAACGGATGTTTTCATTCCATATTTGGGAGACATGACCTCTGCAGTAACGCGCAGAAATTTCCATGAGGAAATAATTTGAATTACCCCACACAACACGCATATTTGAAACGATTATTAGACACTCGAAATGAAGGCACAACACCCCTTCTGGTTGAAGCCCTGCTTAACATTGTAACAAACAAATGCGGGGGAAGACAGGCAATATAACCTGACACGTCAGCGAGCGTAGAACACTGTGAAAAAAGTAAAGGATAAAGTAAAGATCTACTCACACTAGAACATTCACGAGAATCAAGACAGAATCGTGTGCGAGAGGTTCGTACCAGATTGAGACCCCATTCCGTCGCGAGTATGGAAGTAGTTTTTTTTTTTTTTTTCGTACGCCCGCTAATACTCGAGGCGAAATCTCAGGTTATTATTAATGTCTAACCTGACATTGATTTTACGTGAGTATCCCTTTTCTTGTACAGAGACAGGTGTCCCTCGCCATTCAGGCAAATACTCTCCGATTTCGGAGGTACCCATTAGAGCTGGGTCGGCTCAGGAGCCGCCAATCCCTGGTCGACGACACTCCTTCAAATGTCATCGCCAGGTCTCGAGTTAATCCAGTCCAAATCCCGGTCGACGAAAAATCCTCCAATGCCGTCGTGGAAGTAGTGAATGTCTGAGTTTACACAGAATATGAATGAGTAATAGAGAGAAAGTTAAATCACTAATGAAAATGTGGAGAGAGGTAAGACTTCAGGGAAGCAGAGCAATACAAATCAGATATCTGATTTCCAACCATACTCGGACTATGTTTAGGTGTCTTAACCCCAATCCGTCCTCCAAATGTTAAATAGGATATAATCTATTACGGTAAGGGCATACAACAGTAAACATCAAGTGACAGTTAGAAGAGAATTGATTCTGACCACATATTATATATAAACTAGCAATAACCCGTCAAAATTGACAGGTTTTTAATTATAGTGTGTTGTTTCTGTTACATGTATTACAGACGGTACTATTACTACTGTGGTCATTTCATTGCAGGCGACCGTCATAAGATATTTGTAGTGGAAATTATATGGATGTATTAAATATAAAGACATGGAGTAACCTTCCTAAATGACATGTGAGTAGTGATAATGATCTAATGGACTGGGAATTGACTAAATAACTAACATTTATTTTATGACAACATGTCTCGTAATTTTTCGTGCATATTTTAAAATCTTGACTTTCCATAATCAAACTGTTCATGGACACATTCATTTGCGCACTTTTCTATTTTCGGGAGAGTACATATAAGAAAAACAATACAATTATTGTCTAACTTTCAACCACAGGTGCACCCCTTAGCTGTGGTTGAAAGTTAATGTACTCTCTTGAAAATAGAAAAGTGCGCAAATGACGGTGTGCATGATGTGACAGACCGACCGACCGACGTACTTACGGCGGGAATTACGGTATTGGATATTTTGACTCTATATGATTTAGCTTAAAAAACCCACTGAAATAATTTTTTTTTAAATGGTGTGCTTACCAAGCAAGGAATCAAAGTCCACACTACAACTGTTATTAGCTTTCAACTCAATTACACTTCACTAGGCGGCAAGGATCCTTTCAGAGACAAATAGTACTGAGTATATAGATATCAGGCTTTAAATAGGAAGAAAAGCCTAAGATGTGCAGCGTGCGTATTCAGCCCGCTCAAGATGAAACAAAACAGACGTAAGACCAAATGGGAAAGCTTCCCCGGCCGCCTCGAGAGACGAAAAAGCGACGTAATATTAGCAACGCTTTTCCCGTTCTACGAGCGACCTGCGTTCGGGATGAAACCTGAGGACGGCCCAACATAAAATGGCAGAGGATTTCGTCTCTCTCTCTCTCTCTCTCTCTCTCTCTCTCTCTCCCCCCCCCCCCCCCCCCCCCCCCCCCCCCCCCCCCCCCCCCCCCCCCCCCCCCCCCCCCCTCCCTCTCCCACCCCCCCCCCCACCCCCCCCCCTCCCCCACCCCCCCCCCCCTCGCTTTCCCCCCCCCCCCCCCCCACACCCCCCCCCCCCCCCCCCCCCCGTGCTCACTGGAACTCTGTAACTCAAAGAAAACTTAAACTTGACGCTCACCAAGAATCGCTAAGTGAAAGACATTTCGCAGTAATGCCGCTATTCCACGTGCAAAGGGGTGGACTTAGCCGGGCCCATGCGAGATTGACGGGATTAACGACTAAATTAGAGCTATAAGTCCGACAAATGGGCGTAGACAAGAAATAGAAACGAAAACAGGACAGACCACTCAGACCAAAGTGTCAGACATTTAAATCAAATTATGACAGGAGACAGAACGTTCCAGAGGGAACGAACATATAATAATGATGCCATGTGGAAATGGCAGAGGTATACGAGATACAAGAATGGTAGTCACAGATAATAGTGAGACATTTACACGCGTAATAAAAGGAGGAAAATGTTCCAGAGAGGGAACATATAAGAAATATGAGATGTTGTGATGTAAAGGAAAATGAAGATAAAGGGAGCATAGGAGACAAGAAGTAGTGGAGAAAAGTTGAGAAAAATTAGAGAGCAATAGGATTAGGAAGGAGTCCAAGGATGCACACAATAATGTAGACGGTGGAGAGTGTAACAGTCTAACGTGGAAAGGTACGCAATGAAACAGGTAGGGCCGAAACGAGTAGGAGATAGTTTGTGGTCAGAAATTCATAAAGTATTTCGATTAGGGACTGCGGCATAAGGTCAGAGATAGAGGGATTTAGCGGGAGGTTGGCAAAAACCTTGATAGTGGCCGTGATGGTCAATGGTCACAAACATGTATATCTGTAAATAAATCAGTAACAGTGTGTAACATAGACGTAAATGGGTAAAAATGGAGATGGTAGGAAAATTAGAAACGACTAGCGAAAAGTAAGTTGCAATATACATCATCTGAGATAGAGTGATTCCTACCAAAATTCTATCCCCTCTGAACATTGTTATCCTAAGTTCATCTGCATTCTTCCCCTTTTCTCCCTCT
The DNA here is from genome assembly GCA_024509875.1 of Oreohelix idahoensis. Classification (NCBI taxonomy): domain Eukaryota; kingdom Metazoa; phylum Mollusca; class Gastropoda; order Stylommatophora; family Oreohelicidae; genus Oreohelix; species Oreohelix idahoensis. The sequence goes on from JAMPIV010012653.1 coordinate 355,996, forward strand.
CTCGGTGTTATCTCTCATTTTATGTACCAAGCCCCTCATAACCTTACACATCTGTACATGACATGCCTTAAACTTTTCTCATCTGTATATAACAACATTGTGAACATACAATTTCCAATATTACGAAAAAATATTCATTATCTCAACACCTGTACCTATTATGGTGATCATTCCCACGGCATGACATTGTATTGTGGATTTCTTCCACGGGTCACTATTTTGTGGCATTATACTAACATCTTATAATCACTCATTCCTTTAACCTGCCTTTATTATGACCCTATGTTCTGATACACGTCTCCCATCACTCTATCTCAGATGATGTATATTGCAACTTACTGTGCACTAGTCGTTTCTCATAATGATTATTAAACCAGTTTAAAGCAGGTAACTCAAGTCTACAAATCCCTCCAGCTCTACAAATCCCTCAAACACTACAAATCCCTCCAACACTACAAATGTAAAGGTAGATATTAAAAAGCACGAACAGAAGTACCATATGCACTAAAGCCACCGTGAGACGCCATAATAATGCATGCTAGAATTTGCAGCCAGGAAGAAACAGTAACAGGAATACAAGTAGAGTATTTTATCTAGAAAATAAAGGCACTATATAAATCAAATTATAAACCCTATGGTGGTTGAATCTGGTACGCGTGCACGGGATAGACGTTTCATTTCTTGTGCATGGTTAAAAAGAAAAGTGAAAATAAGCTTTAACAGGAGATTGTACTCACATGTTACGTAATAAGAATGTTAAACTTGAAACACCACTACAAGATTTAGAATCATACCACATATCTTGGCAGCAGTGTGGACAAAGCTGGAGGGACAGACATAGATATCAATATACGAGTACAAGAGCAAGAGGAACTTTCATTGCATTGGGAAACATATGGAGATCGAAGAAGTCCAACACAAAAATAAGAATCTTCAACTCGAAGGTCAAGTCAGTCCTATAGTATGGCTGTGAAACATGGAGAACAACAGAAACAATAACCACAAAGTTACAGACATTCATAAATGACTGCTAGCTTAGAATAGAAGAATGAAAATACGAGTAGTATGACGAGGAGAACATGGAAAGAACTTGAGATGATGGCACGTGACAGCAGGAACTGGCATGTGTTTGTTGAAGGCCTATGTTGACACGTGACAGGAGGACTTGGCATGTGTTTGTTGAAGGCCTATGTTGACATGTGACAGGAGGACTTGGCATGTGTTTGTTGAACGCCTATGCTCCTTTGGAAGTGGAGGGTTATGAATGAAGTATGACAACGTTCTCAATGTGGAACTGATGACAAGAACCACACAGTGGAACTGATGACAAGAACCAGACAGTGGAACTGATGACAAGAACCAGGCAGTGCCAGTGGAACAAGAAATGCGAAGAAGACGCTTGCGATGGAAAGAACACACATTCAGTAAACAGGTTGATAGAATTACAATACAGTCCTTGTTCTGGAATCCCCAGGGTAAGAGAGGTAGATGTAGATCAAAACCACATGAAGATGAGAACTAGAGGCAGAACTAAAAATGATGAAGAAGACAAGGAGAGAACTTGAGCTGATGACATGTGACAGGAGGACTTGGCATGTGACAGGAGGACTTGGCATGTGTTTGTTGAAGGCCTATGTTGACATGTGACAGGAGGACTTGGCATGTGTTTGTTGAAGGCCTATGTTGACATGTGACAGGAGGACTTGGCATGTGTTTGTTGAAGGCCTATGTTGACACGTGACAGGAGGACTTGGCATGTGTTTGTTGAAGGCCTATGTTGACATGTGACAGGAGGACTTGGCATGTGTTTGTTGAAGGCCTATGTTGACACGTGACAGGAGGACTTGGCATGTGTTTGTTGAAGGCCTATGTTGACACGTGACAGGAGGACTTGGCATGTGTTTGTTGAAGGCCTATGTTGACACGTGACAGGAGGACTTGGCATGTGTTTGTTGAAGGCCTATGTTGACATGTGACAGGAGGACTTGGCATGTGTTTGTTGAAGGCCTATGTTGACACGTGACAGGAGGACTTGGCATGTGTTTGTTGAAGGCTGATGTTGACACGTGACAGGAGGACTTGGCATGTGTTTGTTGAAGGCCTATGTTGACATGTGACAGGAGGACTTGGCATGTGTTTGTTGAAGGCCTATGTTGACACGTGACAGGAGGACTTGGCATGTGTTTGTTGAAGGCCTGTGCTCCTTGGGGAGCTAAAGGGTATTGATTGATTTCTTGAGTGGTATGTGATAAGTTGTCGGTGAGATTTTGTGTTCATCGTCATTATCATCATCTTCCTTTTTACTTCCAATGGGGATTGGAGCCACCAGTGCAGCTGTGTACGGTCTTTGATTCTCTATGGTGCGGAATACTGGAGAGTTACAGAGAAGTAAATGTCGAAATTGTCCTCTTTCCACACAATCTGCCTACGGAAAATTCTCCGAATCTTTTGGCCGAATACCATCACCAACCAAGAACTGCTTACTCGGAGCAACCAAGAGGACATGCACACCATCATAGGTGGCAGACGCTGGAGTTGGGTTGGCCATGTCCTCAGAAGAGAATCCGATGCCATCGCAAGAACAACTATGCTATGGACCCCTGAAGGAAAGAGAAAGCGAGGCCGACCAAAAACAACTTGGCAGAGAACTGTGGAGGCTGAGTTGCAAAGAATAAACCAGAGCTGGGGCACTGCACACAAGATGGCCGCCGACCAAGCACAGTGGAAGCAGTTTGTTGCTGCCCATCAAGACGTCCTCAGTCGTGATGTCCACTAACTGCTTTGACATGTGGGGGCTAAGGACCAAAGAAAAAGAAGAACTTTAACTCAATAATTTTCAATTGGTACTCAATGTATTTTGTGGAGAAAATTTTACTATTGTTGTAGACGATTATGAACTCCGCCTAGCCCGGTCCCAAGCCCGACTGAAAAAGGAGGAGCGCGGCCTCCATGGAGGCCGTAAGGAGGTAGCCCCTCCACCATGCAAAGGCACAGCAGGCCAATCACCTGTTTGCTTTAAAACATGATTACGCGAACTACAAGAGAGAAAACCGGACTGATTCTTAAGGCGACGAACTGGAACGGACTACGAACTACGACTTATGGAACTTGGAACACAAGAAGTATAAATGGGAAAGAAGAGGAGCTGGTGAAAGAGATGAGGAAAGCAAAATTAGAAATCCTGGCTATAACGGAAACAAAGAAAAAGGGACAAGGTGTCATGGATCTCGATGGCAACACGCTGCTCTACAGTGGTGTACCCACATCTGAAAGAGCTAAAGGGGGCGTGGGTTGCATTGTGGCCAAAAACCAATAATATAGTATCAAGGGATGGAACTTTGTCTCGGAGCGCATTATGGTTGTAAAACTAAAAGAAGGAGAAACCATAGTCAACCTGGTCATAGTGTATGGGCCAAATGAGGATGAGAGAGCAGAGGTCAAGGAAGAATTCTTTGAGCTGCTTCAAAGGACAGTGGATGACTGCCTAGATGAAATTATCATGCTCGGAGATTTCAATGCCAGAGTTGGAAATGACCATGCTAGATGGGGTGGAGTTATCGGAAGATATGGAGAAGATACTCTCAATGACAATGGAAAGCGACTCCTTAGATTATGCAGTGAGCAGAATCTGATCATTACAAACACATAGTTCCCCCATAAGCGCATACATGCATACACTAGATGTGAACCAACATAGAATGAGAAGTCAGTGATCGACTATGCCATTGTTAGGAGGAGCTCATTCAAATATGTCCGGGATGCTAGAGTCTGGAGGGGGCCAGAGATTGGAAGTGATCACTACCTGCTTACAATCAAAAGAACAACTGAAAGAGTTGCTCAGCCTAGGAAGAAACCAAGTAAACGAACGGGAGAAATGAGCATTAAGACCTACAAGCTGAAAGAGCCAGAAATTAAGACCAGATATCAGGGGCTTATTGCTACAGCGGTGAGAAACACAGAAAAACAACCTGATGACTTGGAAACCCTCTGACTTAAATTCAAGGACATCATAAAGACAGCTGCTGCAAAAGCATGTGGTGAAGTCCGACTTGGGAACAAGAGAAAGAGGACACCTTGGTGGACAGAGGAAGTCAAAGAGAAAATAAGAGAGAAGAAAATGGCATGGAAACAATACTTAGGAGCTAAAAACACAGCAGGACAAATAGAGAAATATAGAGAATATGTGATACTCAGAAAAGAAGCAAAGAACAAGGTGCTAACAGCAAAACAGAAATCCTGGGAAGAATTTGGAGAAAAGCTAGAAAAAGATGAGCAAGAAAACCAGAAATTGTTCTATAAGACCCTAAAGAACATGAGGAAGGAAAAACAATGCCCTCTCAAATTTATAAAGGACAAGCAAGGCAAATTGCTTACTGCCCCGAAGGAAGTAATGGAAAGATGGAAAGAATATTTCTCAGAACTCCTTGATGGAGAGCAAGGTCAAGCATCAGAAATGATAACCACTAGCACAGAAGAGGAAACCAATGGTGATGAAGATGACATAAAGATGGAAGAACTGAAGGCAGCACTGGAGAAAATCAAGATTGGCAAAGCGGCAGGGCATGATTGTATAACACCAGAAATGGTTAAGTACATGGGAGCATCAGGCTACCTATTACTCTTAAGGGTTCTACAGGCAGCGTGGTGCAACAAGACCATACCAAAGGAATGGGAGATTGCCATCATAACACCAATATTCAAAAAGGGTGACAATCGACAATGTGGAAACCATAGAGGCATATCCCTTCTTGGTGTCCCTGGTAAAATCTACTCTAGAATCCTAGAGCAGAGACTCCGACGCCTAGCTGAGCCACAATTTGATGAGGTCCAGTGCGGATTCCGAGCTAACCGAAGTACTCAAGACCTAATCTTCACACTCAGACAGCTGAGTGAAAAGGCCCTTGAGTATAAGAGTGAGATCCATTTTTGTTTCATAGATCTGGAAAAGGCGTTTGACAGCGTCCCCTGGAGCAAACTTTGGGACTGTTTGGCAAGAAAGAACATTCCGGCACCTCTGATTCATGCTATACAGAGCTTCTACAAGACTTGCAGAAATTATATGAGGACAGCAAACCATAAGTCAGAAGAGTTCAGGACCACCACTGGTGTAAGACAAGGTTATATCCTGTCACCTTATCTTTTCATACTCCTCATGGACGATGTCATTAAGGCATGTAAGGAGAGAACAAGAAAGTATTCAGTGGGGTAGTGGAAGATGAGGCAGGTCTGTATTTCAGAGCTGGCATTTGCTGACGATGTTGCCCTGATTGCTAAATCAGAGGCACATCTCCAATCCATCCTGCAAGTCTGGAAGGAAGAGCTGGAGAAGAGAGGGATGGCCATAAGCAGCTCTAAAACAAAATCCACGGTGATATCACGAGAAGAAAGAAGACATCGGATTAAGCTGGGAGAACAGGTCCTGGAGCAGGTCGACCACTTTAAATACCTCGGAGCTATTATAGACCAAAAGGGAGGCATCAAAGAAGAGTTGGCCACTCGAAAAGCAGCAGCTGGGAGACTTTTCCAGGTCATAAATTGAAGATTCCTCAGCAAGAGAGAGGTTGGTAAGAAAACGAAGATGGATTATACCGCTCCACCTATGCCCCAGTCTTGACATGTGGATGCGAGTCATGGGCAATGACTACAGCCCACAAAAGCCAGATCCAAACCTCAGAAATGAGGTATCTGAGGAAGGTGGTTGAAGTAACAAGACGAGACATGGTCCGCAACCAGACGATACGTCAAGGCCTAAAATCCCACCCCCTGCAGACCAAGTAGAACAGTCCCAACTAAGATGGTTTGGCCATGTCTGCAGAATGGGAGAAGATCGGCTACCACGACAAGCATGGGAAACAAAGAGCCAGGGATCCAGACCCCCAGCACGTCGCAGAGTCCGCTGGGAGGACAACATTAGACAATCTTTGAAGGACCGAGGACTAGAATGGAACCAGGCCAGGAGGAAGACAGCCGATAGGATAGTCTGGCGCTCTCTCTTCCAAACCTCTACACCTCACGGTAGAAGGGGAACGAATAAGTAAGTAGGTAAGTCAGTAAGTAGACGATTATGTAAATGTGATGAGTAGCCATCTTTTGACAGAATGAAATTCAGCACCCATTTATGAAAGTCTTTATCTTCTTGGCTGATGTTGTTGTTGTTGTTGTTGTTGTTTCAGAACCATACTTTAGAACTGCTTGATATTTGAGTAGAAGATTATTTCTCTATTTTTATAACACTATTGTTTTCTCTTAACGTCCGAGATACAGTTTGTCCACCATGTTACTTTACTCAGATATTTATTGTCATCCCAAGGCGCAGTGCATTAAATTCCCCCATTAACAAGGTTCTATGACTAATCCTGGTGACTATAGCTAAAATGTCTTCATCAGTGATCCCGCTAAACTGTGCTCACCTCATGCGCGTACATAAGTTATGAAATCAACACACATAGAAAACTGAACAACGCACTCAAACTTACATTCCCCCTCCCTCCCCATAACATTATTTTAAAACAAACACGGTCGCATTGTTATTTATTTGCCTTACAAATTGTGTAGCGTAAGAATACAACAATATTCATATTAGTTTCATGTTTGCATTAAATTAAAAAAAAAAAAAAAAAAAAAAAAGTAATTCGCGTTTTATGTTAAAACTTGCTAGTACAAAAGTAAACAAATTTATGAATTCAAAAAGAAAATGGTATGGAATCAGTTTTTACAAAAAACGGTATACAGGAAACACGGAGGTTTCGGAGTTCACCTTTCTTCAGCCACAGTTACGAACAGGTGACAAGGACAAGAATTATAGACAGGTCATAGAAAAATACTACAGACACTACAAACACGTAACAGCATGAGAATAACAAATAAAAAAGCCAAAAAAAAAATATGGAAAAGTAAACAACACAGATAATGCTCGAAAAAGAATAATAATAATGCAAGTAAAAATATAAAACCCGAAAGAAAGAAATATCAATTGCAGAAACTCAGTAATCGAAGCAGAAAGGGTGTCCATGGTTTTAGAAAAGCATTTAAAGAATTATTTCTTGAAGGATTGGGACACACATCAGGAACAAAGGAAAGGATGAAAGGAATTACTTTAATGTGTTGTTTAAGATATCACTTAGTATTTTTTCACAAAACCTAATAACTTTATGGAGGCGAATCATGGACAAATGGATCTAACTAAGGATTTGGAGAAAATTGTATTCACAGTGAACTGGATTGTGTTATTACTGATATATTATGCTCTGTGCGTCTACTGGCACACTGTCTGAAACTGTCTCTCATCCCCTACCTCTGTACTAGAGGGATAGTCATAGACAATATAGTGGTTAATCAAATATGTTTCAGATTATATCATGTCATCCAAGTACACTTTGAAGAGTCAGCCACTACTGAAAGGAACTAGTGGTGCGAGCGCCCTTTGACTTCAGAGGGACAGTCCCCCAGTGCCTACTGCCTGGAGTAATTTCATTTGACCTTGTCACGAATGACTGAAATTTTATTTTACCAACACGTCCCATTTTTCTTACTCTCTTAATGTTTCTGGTTTCATCGATTTTTTTTTACCTACGTAGCCCATTATTCCCCCTCTGTCATAAAATTAACAAGTGATACAACGTAAAAATATCTCCAAAGGATAAAATGTAAGGATAAAAACATAATGCGTAAGCTGCTGATAGTACATGATCGCCCTGACCGCGGGTCATCACCCTCCATAAAAATTGACTTGCTAGACGGGAAATCAAAACGGTTACCATTTGAACGGGATGAGAACGGCGGATCAAAAGGAAAAAAATATGACTGAAAAAATTGCGTGAGACTAGCAAGGTTAAGGAGACGCAATTGGGGGGGGGAAACGGAGAAAAAGTCACGTTTCCCAAGTTGACATAAAGTAAGGAACTCGACAGAAGGGACCTTGGATATGATACGCCACAGTCATTTATTGGACGCTTTTGCGATACCAAGCCTTTTATTTGAATTCAGCGGCAAACGCAGATGCTTGAAATATTACAAAATTTAAAAAGTAACTTTTTCTTAATATTAATGTTAGGAATATAAAAATTAGCTGGCCGGATGGCCCATTCTGAGCAGTGAAATAATATGCTTTTATTTATACAGACGGATAGCTAATAATGAAGATAATGACAAAAGACAGTGTTGTTCACATCAGCGAAAGACTGCATTGAATCTAACATGACACTATTTGCACAAAAATCGCGACCTTGAGACGCAAGTGTTCAAATCTAGTTAGAATGAAAGAGAAGGGACATTGGTGGGAGCTGTGGCTAAAAATAACTTTACAGACAAAAAGTGTAGATGGGGGGGACGAATAGGTTGGTTCAAAAAAAAACAAGTACGTTTTTGTGAAAACGCAAGTAGAGACGGACGGACTAACAGATAAAAATCCATACTTGACTGAAGCATGACTGAAATGACTTTAGTGTAGGAAATTTGAATTTAAAAAAACCAAGGCATTGATTGGCCACAGACAATCATATTATCGGCGCTCAGACGCGCATTTGGGGCCATTCCTCAATAGTTGTCCAGTGATAGACACAGTAAATTTCAAGTGTGGTGATTTCCAAATGAAATAAATTGAAATAAGTTCAGGGACGCCATACTATAGCCAGCAGCTCAGCTGAGTTTTGCTAGCATTTCTGTGTTCTTTATTCATAATCTGAGCTGTGAGTTTTTATGTTGACACCAAAAGGTGGTGTCAAATGCTGGGTAGATAATTGACAGTGAGGACCCGTGCAGTGTCGCATCTCGGCAGAACAGCCTTGTATTGCCCCCAAGCCCGGAGAGGTGGGGCCACCCGATATATTGCCCCCAAGCACGGAGAGGTGGGGCCACCAGATTCCAGCACCAGCGCTACTTCTTCAAAGTTACGTAAGCAGGCTGGTCTGCTGGATTTACACCAACTTCATAGACATAACACCCAAAGTGAATTCCTACTAAAACATCCCATTTACTTCCATCATTAATGGACAATGTTTGGTAAACTTAGACAGGGAGGGATGAAGCCACCCCAACAGCACATCTATTCATCGTTCTCCCAGGGAAAATAAAATTATAAACTGTAGAAATACTAACTAATCTTAAAATTTGTATACGTACACACATTTTATTTATCATGTCATTTATTCATGCCATTCACTCATAAATTCCAAATCTTTTCATATGTTCTGGCCAAATAAAACCTTGGTTCAGAACAAATAAATTTAAAAAAAGATTTACTTTCTAAAATTTCACCAGCTGGATTTAGTTCATTGTGTTCTAAATTTTATTGATAATATATTATTTAATATCTGTGTGTGTGTGTGTTTGTATATGTCAATACAACACATTACATTCAGTACCCTAGATTATAACGTAGCCACATTCATTAGGAAAAAAGATAGGTGTGAGGTCGTAGTGGTAGCAAGAAAGGCCTTCTGAAAATTCACAACTACATTTTATCTCAGGAGCCTTCACAGCTGACCTCATACATTACACTTAGTAATATCACCATCATACAATACCATCAAAACCACTACATATATTGGGGTCTTGTCCAGGGATAATTAGCATAAACAGTAATATAAGGATCTCCTGGTGGGAGAAATAAAATTAGGGGAACAAAATTGTAAAATTCCCTTAAAATTAAAAGTGTCCCTTTAAATTAAAAGGGCAATTAGAAGTTGGTGAATCTTCACAGCCAGTGTTAGTTAATTAGTTAATTAGAATTATTTTGGTCTAGAATAATTATAATTACTTTAGAGATTGGAAATTTTACTTTGCTTATTGCTAGATTTGTTTAGAAAGTATGGCGGAGCTAGCAAAATTTAGATCAGCTGCTGTGCTGACCGCAAAGGAGATGGGAATGGATGGTCAGATTTTAATTCAATACGTAACGGCTGAATGTGATAAATATATTGAACGGGAAGAAAGGAGATTAGAAAAAGAGGCTGAAAGAAAATTAGAGTCTGAAAGGTTGGCTGAAGAGAAGAGGTTAGAGGCGGATAGAGAAATTAAGAGGCTGCAGATTGAGGCAGAAGACAAACGACAGCAAAGGGAGGCAGAAGATAAAAAGGCCGAAAGGGAGGCAGAAGAAAAAAGATTGACTGCCGAAAGGGAGGCAGAAGATAAAAAGGCCGAAAGGGAGGCAGAAGATAGAAGGTTGCAAAGGGAGCACGAATTACGACTAAGGGAGCTGGAGTTACAAGGCCAGGCTCCTGAAAATGGTGCCAGCCCTTTTGCCTCAGATGCTACGCCTAGTCTGGGAGCCTCAAACTCAGCTATGGGGTTTCATTTAGACCATTTTGTTGAGAAAGACGATGACATAGAGGGGTACCTAGGACGTTTTGAGTTATTAGCTACTACATATGGGTTAGAGAGAGAGAGGTGGAGTTTAAAGCTATCACAGGGACTGAGAGGTACTTCTTATGAAGTCTTTGCTAAAATGAACAGGGAAGACCAAGACAATTATGACATGTTAAAGCAGGCTTTGTTATTAAGGTACGAGAAGAATGGTGAATTTTATCGTAAGAAATTTAGAAATGCCAAACTGTTGTCTGGGGAGACATACCACCAATTCTCTGCTAGACTGGAAACCTATTTGGAGAAATGGACTGCTCTGGGGAAGACCCAAGATCTTAAAGAAATGATCATGATTGAGCAATTGAGAGAGTCCATGGCTCCAGACATGAGAAAATTTCTCATGGAACAAGGTGCAGAGAAGTTGGGAGAGGTTTTAAATGTCGCTGAGAGGTATCAGGCAGCCCAGGCAGAGGTAAGTGGTGCTAAAAAGAAGCACATAGACAATTTTAAAGCTCCACAGCAATTTAATAAATTTGATAATAGAGAGCAGGGAAATAAAGGTAGGACAAACTTTGAGCGGCCAAGAAATGACTATCGCGACAGAAACTCACAGTTCAATGACCAAAAGTTCAATGAAAGAAAACCGTTGAACCAAGGAAAAAGATGGTGTAAATGGTGCAAGAAAGATAACCATAACACCGAATTTTGTAGAAGGAAACCTTCAAACATTGCTGCAATGAAGTCGGGGACGCAAAGATTAAAGGTTAATCCTAATGGACAACAGGAACCTTATCACCCCCCAGTTTGTGAGGATGTTATTTGTAATGGGGTCACCATAAGGTGCCTTTATGATACAGGTTTGGATTATGATTCAGTTGTGAAGTCTAGCCTAGTGGACGCAAGTCAGTATACCACAGAAACAGTGGAAATACAAGGGGCGACTAAGGACATACCACTCATGACACTTCCCATCGCAAGGATAACGGTGAAAACTCGCTATGTGGAAGGAGAAATCAGAGCAGCAGTGATAGATGAACCAATCTACCTTCTGATATTGGGGTGTAGATACGTCTTCTTGGGGAATCCCGAGAAACCTGTGATCATGGCGACAGTGCAGACCAGGTCACAGAAGAAGGAGGAAGAAGGTGAACCTATAAATGCTCATCCAGAGGAGATGAGAAAGGCGCAGGCTGAGGATAGGACACTCAAGCCATGTTTTAAAAAATTGCCCAAATGCCACACACCTCCGAGCAAGGGGGAATATTTCATGAAGAACAAACTATTATACAGGAAGGCCGGAACTGGAACAAATGGTCACAACCAGTTGGTTCTTCCCACCTCATATAGAGATAAAGTGATGGAACTCGGGCATGCGATTCCCTTCAGTGGTCACATGGGGATCAGCGCCACAGGACAGCGTATAGCTTGTCATTACTTCTGGCCAGGGATAACGGAGGATATAAAAAGATATGTCAAATCCTGCCCTGAATGTCAAAGGGTAGCTCCAAGGCACTGGACTGCTCCTGCAACTCTAGGGGAAATGCCCATAGTGGGAACACCTTTTGAGAGGGTTGCAGTGGATATTGTGGGACCTCTCACTCGGACCAAGAGGAGGAACAGTTACATCCTTACTCTGGTGGACACTTGTTCTATGTGGGGAGAGGCGGTAGCCCTGCCATCAATTGATTCAAAACATGTAGCAGAGGCACTACTTACAATATTTACCCGATTAGGATTCCCGCATCAAATCTTGACGGATAATGGATCTCAGTTCAAGGGGAAACTAACGGAAGAAGTTTTTAAACTATTTCAAGCCAGACACTTTCATTGTAGTCCGTACCATCCACAAGGGAACGGCCAGGTAGAGAGGTTCAACGGGACTCTCATTTCTATCCTGAGAAAGCTGGCACACGAAAAACCGGATCTGTGGGATCAATTCCTGCCCGCCGCATTGTTTGCGTATCGGGAGGTACCACATAGTTCAACCGGGATGGCTCCCGCAACTCTGCTATTTGGGAGGCCAATAAAAGGTCCTTTAGAAGCTTTATTAAGGACCTGGACGGATGAGAAGGCGGAAGAACCTGTTACCTCATCTTATCAATACGTGAACGAACTGACCACTCGTTTGAAAGCTGGATGGAAACTGGCAAATGATAATTTGAAACAAGCCAGGAAGAAACATGCAGCATATTTTAATAGGAAGGCAAAGGACCGAGAACTAGCTGTGGGAGAGAAGGTGCTTCTTCTACTACCCGGTAGCCAGAATAAATTACAAATTGGTTGGCAAGGTCCCTATACGGTTCTAGAGAAGGTGTCTAGAACAAACTATAAAATTGACAAAAAGGGGAAGGAGAAAGTTTATCATGTAAACTTATTAAAGAAGTATCTGGACAGACCACTCCAGGAAAGCACCCCCTTATTGACCTTGGCTATTGCAACCCAGATGCAAAAGGAACCACTCACCTCACATGAATACCCATTACATCCTTGTGAAACAGCAGCACAGGTAAAAGTCAGTAAGCACCTGACTAAAAACCAGAGGGAGAGAGTTCAACAGGTTCTGGAGGAACATACAGATGTACTAACAGATAAACCAGGCCATACAAATTTGCTACAGTATGACATGAAACTGGTAGACTCAAACCCAATCTGTATGAGAGCCTATTCTATTCCGTTCGCGAAGGAGAAGGCATTGAAGGAAGAAATAGATTATTTGTTGAAGGAGGGGATTATTTCGCACAGTGAATCATCTTTTAGTTCTAGTGTCGTTTTGTTGAGGAAACCGTCTGGGGAACACAGACTGTGCATAGATTACAGGAAACTGAATGCTGTCACAGAAGGACAAGTGGATCCATTACCAGACACAAAACAGTTATTTGCCAGACTGAACAAGGCAAAATACTTTTCAAAGGTGGATCTTAGTAAAGGCTATTACCAGATCCCAGTGAAGCCTGAAGTGAGACCTTATTTGGCTTTTAGCACTTCGGATGGACATTATGAATTCAATATGCTACCATTCGGACTGAAAAATGCTCCGAGTGTATTTTCAAGGATGATGCGCAAATTGTTGGATCCCCTGAATAACCCATGTATCACGAATTTCATGGATGATATTCTCGTCGCCACAGAGACATTTGAAGAACACATTGAAGCTCTAGAGATGTTATTTAATAGACTTCGGGAGGCGAACTTAACTGCTAGGCCAACAAAATGTTGTATTGGATGCAAAGAGTTGGAATTCTTGGGACACACTGTATATCAGGGTAATATGACCCCTGATCCTAAGAATTTGGAAAAACTGCAGAGAGCACCTAGGCCACAAACAAAAAAGGACGTGCGATCATTCGTGTCGTTATGCGGATTTTATCAGAAATACATCAAAAAATTTTAACGCTATTTGTGCTCCTCTGACTGATCTGACTCGCAAGGGACTTCCAGATAAAATTATTTGGACTGCACAATGTGAACTAGCGTTCCAAGAGTTAAAGGAAAAACTCACTAGCAAGCCTATTCTCAAACTGCCTGATTTGACACAGGACTTTGTCTTAAGAACCGATGCAAGTAATGTAGGACTCGGAGGGGCTTTGTTGCAAAGATCATCTTCACCTGATGGGGAACTGAAACCAGTCGCTTATGCAAGCCGCAAATTGAATAAGGCGGAACAAGGATACTCCACAAGCGAAAAAGAATGTTTAGCGTTAATCTGGGCAATAAAGAAGTTTCAAATCTATCTGTATGGTAGGACTTTTGTGGTCGAGACGGATCATCAGCCTCTCGTATTCTTATCTCAGGCTAAGCATGAAAACGCAAGATTGCTGAGGTGGTCTTTATTGCTTCAACCTTATCAGTTTAGTATCCAATATATCCCAGGCAAATTGAATGTCGGTGCAGATTTCCTCAGTCGGCACCCCTGTGATCAAAATTAGAGTAATGGCAGACGTGAGGAGAGATTTTATCTATGTGTATCACTGGTTTTAGAACTTGCCGTAGGCATGTTTTCAAGTGGGGAGATGTGTCATAAAATTAACAAGTGATACAACGTAAAAATATCTCCAAAGGATAAAATGTAAGGATAAAAACATAATGCGTAAGCTGCTGATAGTACATGATCGCCCTGACCGCGGGTCATCACCCTCCATAAAAATTGACTTGCTAGACGGGAAATCAAAACGGTTACCATTTGAACGGGATGAGAACGGCGGATCAAAAGGAAAAAAAATATGACTGAAAAAATTGCGTGAGACTAGCAAGGTTAAGGAGACGCAATTGGGGGGGAACGGAGAAACAGTCACGTTTCCCAAGTTGACATAAAGTAAGGAACTCGACAGAAGGGACCTTGGATATGATACGCCACAGTCATTTATTGGACGCTTTTGCGATACCAAGCCTTTTATTTGAATTCAGCGGCAAACGCAGATGCTTGAAATATTACAAAATTTAAAAAGTAACTTTTTCTTAATATTAATGTAGGGAATATAAAAATTAGCTGGCCGGATGGCCCATTCTGAGCAGTGAAATAATATGCTTTTATTTATACAGACGGATAGCTAATAATGAAGATAATGACAAAAGACAGTGTTGTTCACATCAGCGAAAGACTGCATTGAATCTAACATGACACTATTTGCACAAAAAAATCGCGACCTTGAGACGCAAGTGTTCAAATCTAGTTAGAATGAAAGAGAAGGGACATTGGTGGGAGCTGTGGCTAAAAATAACTTTACAGACAAAAAGTGTAGAGGGGACGAATAGGTTGGTTCAAAAAAAACAAGTACGTTTTTGTGAAAACGCAAGTAGAGACGGACGGACTAACAGATAAAAATCCATACTTGACTGAAGCATGACTGAAATGACTTTAGTGTAGGAAATTTGAATTTAAAAAAACCAAGGCATTGATTGGCCACAGACAATCATATTATCGGCGCTCAGACGCGCATTTGGGGCCATTTCTCAATAGTTGTCCAGTGATAGACACAGTAAATTTCAAGTGTGGTGATTTCCAAATGAAATAAATTGAAATAAGTTCAGGGACGCCATACTATAGCCAGCAGCTCAGCTGAGTTTTGCTAGCATTTCTGTGTTCTTTATTCATAATCTGAGCTGTGAGTTTTTATGTTGACACCAAAAGGTGGTGTCAAATGCTGGGTAGATAACACTGACAAACAACATTTTTCTTTCTTATATAAGAATAAGTGTTCTTATGTCAGTTTTTTGCGCTGATTTCAAATTTGAAATCCGTTTATCTCTATCACGTCAGGTTTTTAAGATATTTGTGAATACATATATTTTGGGGAAACCGTTATGTGCTCCGTTTCATTTTTACTACATAACTTATTAAAAATTAATAAAAATGCAAATAATTCTACTTTTTATCCTGCTAAAAGATGCCTGACATATGTTACGCTATTTTTCCAATAGTTACTGTATTTTGAAATAATTCTGAGCGAAATATGGCTTCTAGAAGTTGTAGAAATTCGGCTGATCTGTTCTGTTACGTGTGCGGATATTTTACCGATGTGTTCACCAGAAAAACTTTACACCATTACTAAAGAAAGCATATGAACTTTATTTCGATTCGAAAGTTGATGATGCAAATAAATCTTGGAAGCCAAATGCAGTTTGTTCGACTTTGTGCAAATACATTGGCAGGTTGGTTACGAAAATCGCCGAAGCATAAGTCGATGCCTTTTGGAGTGCCAGTAATATGGCATGAACAAGACAAATCACGCTACTGATTGTTACTTCTGCTTGACAAATATCCATGGTTTCACTTTTAAAACTAGAAAGTCTGTGGTTTATCCAAATATTGAAATCGGTTTCAGAAAAAACCAGTGTCTCGTGATCCAATCACGTGTCCGATCCCAGTTCCACCAGAACAATATCCGTTGGACGTGAATGAACCATCAGAAAGTGATAGTTTACCTGCTTCAGAAACTAATTCTGACTCGGATTATATACCGGTGAATGATGGTGTTCACTTAATTAACCTTTCAGATCTAATACGTGATCTCGCTCTTACCAAAGGACAAGTGGAATTACTCGGTTCGCGACTCAAAGAATGGAATCTTTTAGCGCCCAATACTTTGATATCTAAATTTCGTCATAGACACAGAGAACTTGTTCAATACTTTGAGATGGATGATGACATTTGCTATTGCAAAATTCCAGTCGCCTACTCTGTTCATATGAAAGAAACTTATGACAATATGGCTATACTTTTGGCAAAATAAAGTACAATGACTACCAATGGCGGATTTGTGGAGACCTAAAGGTCATTGCAATTCTCACGGGCATGCAGACTGGGTATACTAAATTTTGTTGCTTCCTATGTGAATGGGACAGCCGCAACAGACAGGACCATTATGCAAGAAAGGTGTGGCCTATCAGGGATCGTATGCAGCTCGGGCATAAAAATGTAATACACGAGCCATTAGTTAACAAAGACAGCATCATTTTAACACCGTTACATATAAAGTTGGGGCTCATTGAAGAATTTACTAAAAGCGTTAGATAAAACGAGCAAAGCTTTCACTTATCTTCGAGAAAAGTTTCCGCAAGTTAGCGATGCAAAGATAAAGGAAGGTATCTTTGTAGGACCTCATATTAGGAAAGTTATTGCAGACAAACAATTCGAGAACTTGTTACATGGTAGTGAACTTCACGCATGGATGGCATTCAAATCGATCGTCGATAACTTTCTGGGAAATCACAAATCTGTCGACTATGTGCATATTGTTAAGCAGTGCATAGATGCATACAGAATTATGGGCTGTACCATGTCCCTCAAAATCCATTTGCTCGATTCGCATCTTGACTTTTTCCCTGACAACCTTGGCGAAGTCAGCGATGAACATGGAGAACGATTCCATCAAGATATCGCCGTAATGGAGTCACGTTATCAAGGACGGTGGAGTGTGACCATGCTTGCCGATTATTGTTGGATGTTTCATCGCGATTGTAAATTGCCATTCACCGACGAAGTGGTCGACTGGCAAAGAGAATTCAAGCCTACATAAACTGTTAACTTCATTTGTTTTGATTTTATAAGACTGTGCGTTTTTATGTTGACACCAAAAGGTGGTGTCGACAAATGCTGGGAGATTAATTGACAAACCGTGCAGTGCGCATCTCGGCAAAACAGCTTTAAATTGCCCCCACAAATAACGGAGAGTTGGGGAAAGAAAACACCCGATATTATTGCCCCCAAAACAGTGGAGGACCGGCAGTGGCATCTCGGCAGAACAGCCTTGTATTGCCCCGCAAGCCCGGAGAGGTGGGGCCACCCGATAGATTGCCCCAAGCACGGAGAGGTGGGGCCACCTGATTCCAGCAAAGCGCTACTTCTTCAAAGTTACGTAAGCAGGCTGGTCTGCTGGATTTACCCCAACTTCATAGACATAACACCCAAAGTGAATTCCTACTAAAACATCCCATTTACTTCCATCATTAATGGACAATGTTTGGTAAACTTAGACAGGGAGGGATGAAGCCACCCCAACAGCACATCTATTCATCGTTCTCCCAGGGAAAATAAAATTATAAACTGTAGAAATACTAACTAATCTTAAAATTTGTATACGTACACACATTTTATTTATCATGTCATTTATTCATGCCATTCACTCATAAATTCCAAAATCTTTTCATATGTTCTGGCCAAATAAAACCTTGGTTCAGAACAAATAAATTTAAAAAAAGATTTACTTTTCTAAAATTTCACCAGCTGGATTTAGTTCATTGTGTTCTAAATTTTATTGATAATATATTATTTAATATCTGTGTGTGTGTGTTTGTATATGTCAATACAACACATTACATTCAGTACCCTAGATTATAACGTAGCCACATTCATTAGGAAAAAAGATAGGTGTGAGGTCGTAGTGGTAGCAAGAAAGGCCTTCTGAAAATTCACAACTACATTTTATCTCAGGAGCCTTCACAGCTAACCTCATACATTACACTTAGTAATATCAAAATCATACAATACCATCAAAACCACTACACCCTCTCAGACCTCACCCCACGGTTTTATTTCGTTCTGGCCTTCATTATAAATTCAACACTTGGCCAGTAGTGATAATATTACCTAAGCTGCACATGGGGTTCGTCTGACTAGGAGGAACGCTGGTAGATCGTAACAGCGATTGATCTCGAGCGAGGAAGTTTCTTTGATGAAGCGAACCGCTAGCCTTCTACAGTCGGTAGCGGGAGCAAAGGGGAGATAAACTCACGTTCGTTGGGAAAGATTTTGTTGTGCCCCTTGATCGCCGCAGGTCGCTCATGGAATAATATTATGTCCTATCTACGAAAATTTCTCGCGGTTGTTGGCTGATGTAAACTCTAGAATCACATTTGTCTTACTCATGATTACGTTACGCCGAACATCCGTGGGAACATGCGATGCCAGGTGGGCGAAGTTATCGACTCTGGTAGACTATAAATCTAGATAATTTTACTTAGTCAAGCATACT
Organism: Oreohelix idahoensis; assembly: GCA_024509875.1. NCBI lineage: Eukaryota > Metazoa > Mollusca > Gastropoda > Stylommatophora > Oreohelicidae > Oreohelix > Oreohelix idahoensis. Next base: position 374,769 of record JAMPIV010012653.1, read on the forward strand.
CGTAAATTTTTCCTGCCCGTAGATGACCAAATGAGACTAAGGCAGATGTGGGCACAACAAAACTAGATTGTGTTGCCTATTCTCGTCATCTCGGGGTAAGTTGACATCTCTTGTAATATTTATAATATGTATAATTTATGCTAGCTTTATATATAACTAATAGTAGTGTGACGTGAATTATTTAGGTGATTTCTCCCCGGTAATTAATTCAGTGATAATGTAGCGCCGCCTACCGCCTTAGTTAACTGGCGCTTAAACAGTTAGGTGTCTCCGGGTGTTATTGTTTACAATCGGTTAATGGTAAACTTACGATAACAGATACTTACAAGGCGAATAACCTCATCGTCCGTTCAGTGCTTACCATGGGTTAAGAGTAGGCTAAAAGCTGTCTTTACTTAAAGAAACGTCAGTGGTGTGAGTTATTCACTTAAAACAGACTAGTGATATGCGTGCGCTATAACACTTGACTTAAAAGAGGTAGTCCCTTATTACTTTCTGAGAGAAACTTCTAGTGGTTGTGTGGAATTCACCAAGGGGCGCATACCATTTATTATGTAATGTCTAATGCTGTATTTTTATGTAAATTCACTTAATGTGGTAAGATGAATAGCATATCCACTCAGCTGGAACTACAGGGTTAGGTTCCCGTATGTTGAGTTGGAAGAGGATGGAGTAAATTTTGCTGACAGGTACATGGATGTACAAGATATATTAGCCTATGCGGACGCATGCTGATAATTGATAGAGTGGAAGTAACAGGAGAGTGACTCATATGGATAAAGACAGCCCGAGACTATCACAGCAAGGACAACAATAATTTAAAATCCCATAGTGGAGCATAACTGTTTATTATAACGTTATTGTAATTGTATTGTTTGCTTGATGTAAAGGTTGGTTCTTTTTGGGTCTCAGTTTTAGGGCACCCCATTGCTACTGCAGGATTCCAGTCAGGCGACGAACGTAATATTCTCATCGATCTCACGGTTCCTGAAAGCAATTAGCACCACGAGTTGTCATCTATACCTGAAGAAACCCCTTTCAACGCCATCCCTCTAATGGGAAATTAGCTCATGCAGTGTGTAACGAACCAAAGCAAATCTGAAAGCGCAGTTGACAGTAGTGGTTTCCTACTCACCTCTTGATCACCAGTCAGAGCATTGTGGCTTCCAGCATATCTATCAGCGCAGCGTCTTCAGCAGAATTGAAAACACCAGACTGTGTGCATAAATGGAGCACTCAGTCACAAATAAAGTTCAAGCCAGCCTAACCGGGTTTAACATCAAGTACGCAGGCCTAATTTCACGCGCCTGGATAATAGCGCAATGGACCGTTCGTCCTAAATTGACATCGTCTTGTGTGTGTTTTCTGGTCATTGAAAACCCCGCACGTATTAGCGGTCAGCCGAATATAGACAGAGTAATCTACAACCTATCTCGTTATTAGGGTGTAACAAACGGTGCATGGATAGCGCCTACCATGGATTTATCAGTGTATTTCATCACCTATAGAAGGATATATACATATAAAGACACTAACAGGAGTTATTGGATGTGGTTCCCCAAAAGCGGAAGGATTGAGAACTTTGTTTATTTATTTTCTCGGTGTTCTGCAACAGGGTTTTGTATGTTGGTGGTTTGTGTGTCCGTGGGTGTTTAATTGGATACTTGTTAACTTGATGTGAATATTGATGCCTTTTCTTATGTTGTTGTACATTATTTTCATATATTTTCTTCTTTCAAGAACCTTTAATAAATTTTACTCATTTATTAACGCGCTGTTCATGACCCTTTATCCATACTTAATATTACAAGCTCTTACTATCGTCTATATTTTGACCAGAGAAAGGAGAGAGAGCGGGTGGTGCTTCAGACTCTATAAGTGTGTTGAGGCTTGGAAAGAGAGATAGCTTTAATGAATCCTCTGCCAGGTAGTCTCAAGTTCACCCTATTTACACATTATCTGTGTGTTGTCTATAACTCTGCCAGTCCACTCTCATTGTCGATTTCACTACAATTGTCTAACTCGACAAATACTCTAATACTTTAACTCAACCACGACAGACCTTTCCTTCCATGTCAGGAGTGGGACAGGCTTCGATTCACCAGATAAGTGGCCAAACAAGGCTACTGTTCAGAGTACCCAGTAAAACCACTAAAGATATATCTAATGATGACATCTTGTTGGGAATAGTTATAGCAGTCATAGCCTAAAATTCAATGACAGTGAAATAAAAGTGTTATTAAGATATAGATATTCTATAACCAGAGTGAGTTCAACCAAGAGAGAAGAACTTTCCTAAAGTTTTAAAGACTTAGGTACTTTTAACCATTTTGCAAGTGATTTTATTTATTTACTGTTGTAATTAAATTTTAAGTTCGGTGAAAGATTTTCACACAAGAAAAGAAAAACCTGTAAAAATAAATTGTAAATATTTACCAGCAGACTTACTTAAATTATTTAAGTTAAGTTACAGCTCTTATTGGTAGATAGTTAGTTAATACCCCTAGCAGAAGTAATAATGTTAACAGAGGAGGATCTGGAGAGGAGCATTTAGGAACTTAGAATAATACATTACCATCTTCTCTAGGAACTTATACAGCTTGATCCTACCTTTGATGAGCATACACCCTTACTCTTTTCTGAGAAGGGGGTATTACTTGTAAGACCAGTCTCTTATCTGGCACTATCCTGGTATCACGTGAAACAACTTTGTGTCCAGATACTTTATAATTTCAATAATAATCAACCCTCTCGTGACACTGGTGCATCAGTCCGGGATTCATGTACTACCCTGGGGTCGTTTGTTTGAGACATTCAGGCTTATAGTATCACTTATTACATCTTATGAGTAAGGAGTAGGGAAATATTTTAATAAATAACATTAATTTTAGTAAAACTAAAACTAAATAAAGCACTTTGTAGTACCATAGAGTACAAACCAAAATTGTGGTGACTGGATAAACTGACAGTAGTCCTTAATTAATTAGTGTTGTAATAATTTTTAATTGGTCTGTAAGAGAGTGTGAGTGTCTGAAGGGCATTAGTGTATGAGTATGGCAGACTTGGAAAAGTTTCGATCTGCTGCAGTGCAGACGGCAAAGGAGTTTGAATTAAGTGGGGAGGCTCTTATTCAATATGTCACTACTGAGTGTGACATGTTTTTAGAAAGAGAAGATAAGAAGTTGGAAACAGAAAGAAACTTCAACTGGAAGCTGATAGGGAGGCTAAGAAACTGGAAGCTAAGGAGAGAAGACAGGCTGCTGAAAAGGAGGCTGAAGCTAAGAGATTGCAAATAGATGCTGAAGCTAAGAGATTGCAAATAAAGGCTGAAGCTAAGAGATTGCAAATAGAGGCTGAAGCAAAGAGATTGCAATTGCAAATGGAGGCTGAGAGAGAGGAAAAGAGATTGCAATTGCAAATGGAGGCTGAGAGAGAGGAAAATAGGTTGCAAAGGGAGCATGAATTGAGAATGAAAGAGCTTGAACTTCAAGGAAATGTTACAGGTAATGGAAGTAGTCCTACTACCTATGACAGTAGTGCAAGTCAAGATACATCAAATGGAGCCATGAATTTTCACTTGGATCCATTTGTGGAGATAGAGGATGAAACTGAGTCATACTAAGTAGATATGAGAGGTTGGCCACTAACTATGGCCTAGAGAAGGGAAAATGGAGCCTTAAGCTATCGCAGGGGCTGAGAGGAGTTTCTTATGAAGTGTATGCAAAACTCGGAAAAGAAGAGCAGGAAGATTATGAAATCTTGAAGCAGGCATTGCTGGTACGATATGAAAAGAACTCAGAATTTTATAGGAAGAAATTCCGAACTTCTAAGCTACTGTCTGGAGAAACCTACCACCAATGCTCTGCCAGACTAGAAACCTACTTGGAGAAGTAGACTACTCTGGGAAAATGTCAAGACCTAAAAGAAATGGTCATGATGGAACAAGTGTGAGAGTCTTTGCCTCCAGACATGAAGGGATCCAGACCTCCAGGACGACCCAGAGTCCACTGGGAGGACAACATTAGACAATCTTTGAAGGACCGAGGACTAGAATGGAACCAGGCCAGGAAGAAGACAGCTGAAAGAATAGTCTGGCGCTCTCTCTTTTAAACCTCTACACCTCACGGTAGAAGGGGAACGACTAAGTAAGTAAGTAAGCTGAGAGATATCAAGCAGCTTAGGCAGAAATAGCAGGAGTTAAGAGGAAGCAAGGAGAAAATAGTAGGCCACCCCCAAACCAGAATAAGTTTGATATTAGGGACCAACAACAAAACAAATACAAACAAGGTTATGACAAACCTAGATTTGACCATAGAGACAGGAACCCTCAGATAAGAAACCCTATAGACAGGGTGAAAAATGGTGTAAAATTTGTAAAATGAACAACCACAGTACTAGGGAGTGTAAAAAGAAAAATCCTCCATATCTCGCTGCATGTCTTGCAACAGGGGACAAGGGAAAGAAGGAACTGTCAACAAGTCAGAATAGCCTTCTTCATCCCCCTGTATGTGAAGAAGTAACTTGTAACGGCACTACTATCATGTGCCTTTATGATACAGGATTGGATTTTGACTCAGTCGTGAGTTCTACCCCAATGCACCCCGATCAATATACCACAGAAACTGTGGAGATACAAGGAGCAACCAAGGATATAGCAGCCATGACACTTCCCATAGCTAGGATCAATGTCAGGACTCGCTTTGTGGAAGGAGTGATTAGAGCAGCAGTGATAAAGGAACAAATCTATCCTCTGATGTTGTGGTGTAGATATGTGTTTTTGGGAAATCCCAAACGACCTGTGATCATGGCGGCAGTACAGACCAGGTTAAAATCTAGGAAGGAGGAAGACAGCTCTATAAACACTCATCCAGCGGAGATAATGAAGGCACAAGCTGAAGATAGCTCATTAAAGCCTTGTTTTGGCAAACTGCCAAAAAACCATTCTCCCCCCCCCCCCCCCCCAACGAAAGGAGATTTTTATATGAAGAATGGATTGCTTTACAGGAAAGCTGGAGCAGGACTCAATGGGCATGAAGAGCTAGTACTGCCATCTATTTACAGGGACAAGGTTATGGAACTAGCACATGTTGTATCAGACGGTGGACATATGAAAATTGGTCAAAGGACATCAGTGCATTATTATTGGCCAGGCATTGCCGAAGACATAGCTCGGTATGTGACTGCCTGTGCACAATGTAGCAAGGAAAATCCCACGCATTGGGAAAACCGACAGGACCTAGGAAAGCACTGGGGCGGACGTAGGCCTGAAAATACATATAAACAGGTAGACATAGTGAGTAGGAGAACCCAATCTTACAAAAAGTCTTCCAGGAAACCAGTTACCATAGCAACTCTCTGTATTGTACAGAGAGGGGAGACAACACATCCCATACCGACAAAATTTTGTTCGGAACAACAGGTACTGGATAAAAATAGAAGTGTGATTGGTCAACCACCTTTGATAACGAAACTGTGGGGAAAATCCAGAAAAGTAGGTAGTGGAAGATTGGGCTGTATGAACCAATTGACGGATGCACAGCCAATTCCAGTATACTACCGTTTAAATTAGCAGTAGAAAGGGCACCGGCAACGTTGGTAGTTGACCGGCCCATACACGGTCCATTGGAAGTATTGATGCGGACATGGACTGAATATATATAGCAGTTTTAAATGGAGAATTGATTTCTTGATGCAGGAAAATTTCATTTCCCCATATGAATTATATTATAGCGCCAGTGTGGTTTTGCTGAGGAAACCCTCTGGTTAACAAAGACTCTGCATGGATTACAGGAAATTGAATGCTATAACAGAGTCACACGTGGATCTAAGTAAAGGGTATTACCAGATTCCCGTCAAGCCTGAGATCAGACCATTGCTGGCCTTTAGCACTTCGGAGGGGCACTATGACTTCAATATGTTGCCTTTTGGTTTGAAGAATGCTCCGAGTGTTTTGTCCAGGATGATGAGGAAATTATTGGATCCCTTACAAAACCCAGCAATCACCAAGTTTATGGATGATATCCTCATAGCTACGGAAACATTTGAGAAACACCTATCGTCTCTGGACATGTTGTTGGACAGACTCAGAGAAGAGAAAAGGTAATAGTAGTCGATAATCAGCAATTAGACAGGCAGCAGCACCTGTGCTGTTTATTTACACAACATGCGGTGGTTAGGACTGATGCTAGCAATGTAGGGTTAGGGGCCGCATTATTGCAAAGATCGCAGTCACAGCCCTGATAATTGAACCCCGTTGCGTATGCTAGCCGCAAATTGAATAAGGCGGAGAGAAATTACTCCACTGTTGAAAGAGAATGTTCGGCGTTGGTCTGGGCAATAAAGAAGTTCCAGATCTACCTTTATGGTAGACATTTCGTGGTCCAGTGTGATCACCAGCCACTGGTTTTTCTTGATCAGGCTAGACATGGTAACGCAAGGTTATTAAGGTGGTCTCTTTTGATCCAGCCTTACTCGTTTACCATTGAGTATATCCCTGGATCTCAGAATGTTGGGGCAGATTTCTTGAGTAGGTACCTACCTGAAGGAAACCAAAAGAGTAGGAAGGAAGAGTAAACCTCCTATTGAGTAAATGCCTTGTTTGTGAATCCAGACAGGAAGCTCCACCAGATGGTTTACGCTTTTGAATGGGGGGAAGGGGGGCTCTTGTCGTGAAGTCTTGATTCACAACACGTCATTCTGACCAAACGGCACGCCATACTTTATAAAAACTGTATGATAGACAAACCAATGGAATCGCACATTCATGTATAGTGTTTACAAACGGTACTGAGCCTAGAACGCAATGGCGAGCTTCAAATCTGTGTAACCTTTGTTTTGTATTGGAGTGGAAGCAGCTACAGGACTTTGATGAGCGAAGTACAGCTCGGAGAGGTCAAGGAATTCCACATAATGTAGGAATGTTCATTTCATAGTGGTGTGCTCAAAGATTTCCAAGGGTAGTGTAATACAGGAATGGAGAAATCTCGAGTGGGGTCTGCATCGAGACATCAGGCGAGAAGTCAAAGAAGATTGCTGTGTTTTAGGCGTATCGCCTTAGGAAAAGATGGTGTATGATAATTTAAAAAGACCTTTATCTAGAATAGAACGAATATCAGGGCGTAATTAGATAGCCTAAGATGAGAGGGAAAATCGGTCCAGGAATTAAGGAGGTTATGTAGATTACTAGTTTTTTCATATTTTGGAACCAGGTGGACAAATGTGTATGCCTGCATTTCGGAACGCTTCAACACCACTTTTTGCAGTAAGCTCCCTCTGTCGTTCGGCCTTGGCCTTATATATAGGGACGTGCCCTATGATGGAAAGCTAGGCCATACAATTTTTGTCTTTTATACGCAGCGAGAAAGCGCCCCTGTACTGTTAGAGAGAGATTTTTTGCCTTTTTGCACTGAGAAACAGACTGATGTGAACCACTATAACAGTTCGACTGTATATATTTGAGGGTAAAAAAGAATATATGTATATATATATTTATAATATATGTGTATATTTTATATTGTATTATTTATATATATAGTATTATAGTATATATTTAATAGGTGTATATTAATATATATTATAGTACTATATATTATTTTATAGTTAATTTACTTGTGCGTTAGGAAGTGTGTAGAGTTTGTTTCAAAACTACTGTGTTTTTCTGGAGGCTAAGAACAAGCCTGTGTGTATATTCAAATTAAATTTAAAGAATGGAAGCAGAAGTTGGTAGTCTTGGTGTTTTTTTAGAAAAGCATTTAAAAGGAAATTATTTTCTGAAGGAATGGGGGTCACCACATCAGAAATACATAAGAAAAGGGATGGAAAGGAATTAATATTACTTTTTACTGTATTGTTTAAGATATTACTTAGTATTTTTTTCTCACTAAAACCTAATAACTTTATGGAGGCGAAATCTTGGACAAAGGGATACTAACTAAGGGGATTGGAGAAAATTGTATTCACAGTGAAACTGGAATTGTGTTATTACTGATATTATTATGCTATGTGTGCGTTATCTGGCACATCAGAGACTTGGTCCGAATCTGTCTCTCATCCCCTACCTTCTGTTGTCGCATTGCTTACGCTCAATATTGGACTAGTTACAATGTTCGTGAAGAACGAAAAAGATGGTGGACTCACCTGAGTGTTCAGGGCCTTTCTGGAACAAAGGAATGCAGGGGGTATTTCTGAGCCTGTGTTGTATCTAGGGCAGCAATAAGAGAAGCGGGTTAGAAGGGGTTTCCGCCCACGGTTCTAGGATCTTAGTAATGGGACTTGCGGCGGAGGTGTATAAGGAAGGAATATACTCGTTCCGAAATATCTATGGTTAGAATTAGGACATCGGGAAGGAGACGAACGGAATGACATACAAGGATTAAGAGAATGGTCTCTCACTTTTGGAGTCGAGAATATATCCTTTTCATTTATTGTATAGGGGTACTAAGGACAATTCCAAGAGATTAGGGAGTAAGTAGAGTTGTGGAAGGATTTCGGCCAAGAAAGAATATGTGGTCCGATGCATTGAGAGAATCCTGTTGTCGTTTTCCTCGACTATTTTATAATTTCAATATTGAAAATGATCGTTTAAAACACGGGACAGATAGGGGAAAAGACATCGAGTATGGATATAAAGGTCTAACTCACCAGGAAGATAACGGAAATATATATATAACGCGCTCAATAGGCATTGAACTGGGAGAAAGTAGGTGGAATACTGCATACGGAGACCATAGGTTTTGGAGAATCTCCATTTGTTAGTCACAAACCCCTCTCGAAAAGTTAGCAACTTATTTTGGGTAAGTTCTGTCTGGAGTTGCGAGACATTGTTGTCATAGTAGTCCGTTAGCTCCCTTATATATAGAAGAGGCGGTTCGGTTTATAATGATTTAGCTCTCAATATTTGCACGTGTTATCAGCGACAAAGCAAGACAGTAAGTGACGCTACGGCTGGAGAGAGAGAGAGAAACGTGTCCACAGGCCAATATCTTGTTATTTGATCACAGGCAACTCAGGGCATTTCTTGTTACTCCGCACGCTAAAGCTCCCAGTCTTGTATCTGATCTTAATTAGATCTCTAGCGAGGGTATGTTAACAGTTAATATGTAAAATATATTACAGATAATTACAGAAACTTTATTTCGCTAGGAGATTTGTATTAAATCTATATGTTATGATAAAGTATGTCAGTGTATATTTAATTGTATTACATGAGTTATGTATTGTTTGGAAGATTGGAACCCCACGGATAATATAAACCATCAGTAGCTGAGGTCCGTATCAGGGCATATAGCCACAGTTCATTTTCCAGGACTGAATAAAAACTCAATTCCTTTTCGAGGAACTTACCATCAAGTCATTATCAGGGGCTTATGTCTTCAATCGCTGTCTTTCAAGTTATACTGGCACTTTACAGAGCGTTAAAACGTCGTCAGGCAGGGGGGTATACTCTATAACTCCCCTCCATTACCCTCAATATAGGTGTGTAAGTACATTAATTATTTTGTGTATTATGTTTGATTTTATAAAATGTTCCTCAGCTAAGACCCCACCTGTCTTGTCACATGATCCATTTAATCATGCATTTTCACGCGTCAATAATTGAAAACAAATTCATATCAACCTTACCAACTAGGATGAAATGTGGTTAAAAGATGTTTATCCTACTCAAATAGCCACATACATATCTTACAGAATTATCTGCCTAGTGTTTAATACTTGTCAACCGAAAATGTCAGGAGGTCAATGGATCAATGAATTGGACTCGAGGATCAATGCAAATCGCCCAGCAGTGCCTGGAGTGGTAGGAAGACAGACGAACCTACTGAAAAGCTGTACAGATCTTCATTATGAAACACTGAATTATAACAGATCAGATGAGTGGATTACTTTGTGGACAATCGTGCACCCAAGGAGAGTGGATAAACTGTCAAGCAAGAGTGTTTGGTGGGACTGACAATTGTGCTGTGATAAAACTAGTAGTAAAGTTATAAAAGTGAAGATTATAGACTAGTGAAGAGAAGTCTTTTACCCAACTATTGGAAGAGTCTAAGAGAATATGTCACATTTTAGTGTTAACTTGTAACAATTGTATAATTGGTTGTTCCGGGCGCGCCAATTTTGGTTTTGTGTTATAAATGTATAATATTTTTGTGTATCAAGTCACATACTCAAATCAAGACCCACAATTTGAGATGAGATGTAATAATATAAGAGGATTATAATAAATTGTATTTCACAGACATTTATTTTCATTTCAATAGTAGTTGGATACTGAGATATTTGGTTTGAATTTATTATTTAATATTCATTCAGGTGGTTCACATAGCGGAGGTGGCGCAGGTTGTATAGGCTCTGGTACTGTTCTCTGAAGTATTTTCAGGTAACCAGAGAATCTTTACCCCCACAGCCGTGACTAACGAGTGTATACCAGTTGTATACTTCTCTGTCACTGGGAACTCTCACCACATTCCTGGTGAGAAATACTATTTTCTTCTCTAGCCTACTATACATCTCACCCATATAAAAAACCTTCCGCTACAGTGGGGGGCTACGTACCGGGGATATTCTTGTAATATCTCTGGAAGCCATCCTCTATCTAATACATCTTCTCTTAGTCTATTTCTTGGGCCACCAATAGAGAAAAATTAAATCAATATAATATAAAATAAATTTTTTTGAAAATTCCTAGAATAAGATTTATTTTTTCTCAGTAACAGTACTTAGTGGTAACTCAGTTAAAATATTGGGACCTATCACAAGGTTGACACGATTAATTGTGTTGTCCATTTGATAAATTATTTTGTTTTAAGTTTAGGTTACGTTTCATAACCCTACTTAACACTTAAATATAATGGCTTGATTAGTGATGTTCAGAAACTGCGAATCACGCAAATGGGAAAAAGAGCTGGGCTTGACAGGTGATGCTCTCATCCGGATAATGTCACAAACGGAACGTTGGATCAAACCATATGGATTATAGAGAGGAAAGGAAGCATGCAAGCCAGAACGCTTGAGAGAGAAGCGCAAAAAAGACTAGAAGCTGAGAGGAGAGAGAAGCCCAAAAGAATGGGAAGCTGAAGAAAAAGGACTGCTTCTGTAGGAAAGTTGAGGCTCATATCCAAGAAATGATGGAGGCTGAAGAAAGAAGATTAACAGCCTGAGGAAAAGGAAGCTACAAGCATGTATCGAGACGCACATGAACTGATGATTATAAAAGAGCTATTGAATATATAGCAGCTGCGGCTACCTTTATATAGGTAGTTAGGTCATCTCATTCGGATACTCCAGCACCAGCTCAAAGCAACCTCCAATGGTAGCTATTGAACTTCAACTTGGTAACCTATGTGTGGGAGGAATGAAGAGGGTATTAGAGGATTACTCTTGACGGTTGATATGAATACGTATTGGCGCCATACTTGTCTTTATTGGCCTAGGAAAAAGAATAAGTGGATATTTGAAAGTTGTCGCCACAGGGTATTGAGAGGAGTTTCTTATTGGATGTCTACTTGGAAGATGCAAAAAAAGAAGATCCAGGAAATTACGGTATGAAGCCTTGAAATACAAGCATTGTAGGGTGCTCGTGTACGAAACAGATAAGACGCAGATGCGCTTATAGTAGGCAGATTTATGATACTGTCTATGTGCTCGACAGACAGGAGAAACATTTATTCGCAGGTCAGTTCTCCAGGCAAGGTTGGGAAAGTTGACTTCGCTAGTGGTGGTTGTCAGTTAGGAAACTTCAATCAGGATTTTGATAGGGATCAAGGATGATGATGTGATAGATATCGAACAACTCCTGGAGTCTCCATGTCTCCTGAAACGATAGACTTCCTCGTAGAACATAAAAGAGAGAGAGATTTGATGAAATAATCACCATCTATGCAGAAAGTTTCACCAAAAACCTGGCATCACACGCCCCTGACTCCTCAAGGGAAACATGAGGAAAGCAGGGTTAGATAGTTCCTTAAGTCACCACAATACCAAAAACTGAGTTTGAAAACAAACGGACAAGTGTCAAATATCCAACACAAGAAATCAACAAAGATATTTAACTACAAAGACAGAAAAACCTCCAGGATCTTATAAACGCATTGAAAACGCCTCTCACGAAGGAAGATAAAAATGGTGTAAAGTTTCTGCAAAAAATGAGACAACCACAACACTGATAATTGTGGTAAGCGCAAAAAAAAACTCCGGGGTTCATTCATCATCTGCATGTCATCAAGGTGAGGAGTACTTCGGATAAGGAAGGAACTGACAGTGAGAGTCAGAATAGCTTCCCTCACCCCACCCTATACTCGCAAGTTAGATAGGATCGTGGATATGGGTCAAACCAAGTTTCCCACCTCAGGGTATGTAAGACACAGGTTTGTCGGTTATTGACTAGCGATTCGCATTAGTGATTTGCATCTTGGTTGCGCCCGGCGGAAACAAAAATGCACCACGAGGATAACAGTAGATATTCATAGCGCGACCAGCGTAAGAAAGGAGCATTACCCCTTAATCTTTATGCCGTCCATAGCATCAAGATTCATTGTCAGTTGTGTCGCTATTGTGGTTAGGGGAGAGATAATATGCTGCCTGTGAATAGATGGATACCTTTTAGCCACTTCCTGTGTGTTGGGGCGTAGATATGGTTGTTTTGCTTGGGAAAACCCAGGTCTGAATTAAAACCTTATGGTTTATGGGCAGTAAAATCAGACCAGACAGGTTCTGGACTCCTAGGGGAACAATAGGAGAGGGGGACACGCCAAATTAACAAGTTTGATTCTCGATTTGAGAGGTGAAAAGAAAGGCTTCAAGGTTAGGCAGGTAGACGCCGCACCAATGAAGCCTTGTTTGTTGGCAAGAAATTGTGTCTCGCGCAAGAAAAACACATAACAAATCCATTTCAGAAAGCGACATTGTCGTCTATTATGGTAACATGGGACTCTTGCACAGGACATGCTGGCAGAGGGGGGCAACGAAAAAGTTTGATGGTCAAAAATTGCGTGGTGTACCCATCCACCGCTATAGAAATAAGGTTATAGGCTGGGGGCACATAAGCTTTGACGTGAACACCACGTGGGGTTAAGTAAGTGGCACCAAACCCAGAGAGATATAGCTCAGCGCAAGTAACTAACTGTGGCCATGGCTATTACGGGTACGAACATGTACACAATCGGTATGTAAAATTTTCCTCTGTCCTCAGATAGTGCAACAACGGCATGTAGATTTCTCAGAATAGTCGGACTAAAGGTAGGTCTTCACCATAATAAGTCTAGACAGTGCTAAGAACCGAGCAGATCATGGGTCATGGTAAGGTCGTCGGTGAGAACATTCTAATCGCCAGTACGCACGATTATATTGATAAGATTTCAAAAGATGCGTGAAAGTGTGGAGAGAGAAGCGGCCCTCTTGAGACTACAATTACTCGCTTCGAAAATAAAGAAGGAGAAGAGAAGACTGGTTGCTAGTATAAGAATCGAGTGCTGTGTCATTCAATGGTACTGTACCTCGATCGAAATCCCCTGTTGTTTTGTCTACTTTCGTCGGTTAGTAAGATCTGCCAAGTGTTTGTAGACGTTGTCACGTGGATAGGTAGAAAGTGCCTAGACTGGATAGCGTTGTCTCAATAGACCCGCGCGTTTCACGATAGAGAAACGTGTACTGCTCTTTTCTAGAGAGAAAAAACTCTGTTGAGATACGGCAAGCTCTGACTCCTAGAGATTAGAAAAATTCTCGATGTCTCATGTCATTTTGATTACCTACTCGCTCGCAGCGTTACCAGCGTTGTTGTTATCTTATTAAGACTCAGATGGACAACTTCACAGTTGTGGGTCTTTAAAGGGAGAGGCTGAAAGCCGGTACGCAGGCAATACTCCCAACAGGTGTCGCGCGGTGGAATAAAAATGGCTGTGGATTCCGCGTCTGGGTAATAGCCGGTCCACACAGCAGGCTAGACTTGATTTTTCAAATACGTGCAAAGATAAACCGCACAGTTAGGTTTTAAAAACTCACAAAACGTCTTATTTAGAGGCCACACATGACATTTCTGACTGTTTTATGTCAGCATTCCTGACATTAGTTCATACAATCTACAGTCAGTGATGTTACACCCTAAGAGTTTTGGTAGTGAGGGTTTAGGACCAGCAAGAACTATTCTAGAAGAAAATACGCTTATTTTGAAACATGCCTGACTATTAGCTTTTTTCTAACTGTTTTGTTTATTGTCTGGAAAAAAGTTCCGCCTTAGGACTTGCTGACCCACTAATGATGTCTAAAAACGTTACGCAAATAGTGACTAGGTACAGAGAGCAGATAATAGCCCTAGAAGAAAGTTTAGTTGAGGGATAGCAGACAGGACACCCCAAATCAGAATCGCTCAGCTGGCAGATTTTCAACACGACCAGTCTAGTAAGGAAAAATACATATTTTGACACGCGCGCCACTTAGACTCCTATTGAAATTGGCGGAAAATAAATGGGTAAGGCTAAACACGATTAGGAAAGCCGTCGGGTGAGACAGCAGACTAATGTTAGTGACCACTGGCTTTCCTTGGCAGTGGTCAAATAGGTTCGATCCCAGATGAGGCCGAGATAAACAAATGTTTTAAGCCACAATAAGACCTCTGGATATCGACCAGCCCCCCAATGTGTCATAGACAAAACGCTACCCTGGGAAGAATCTGAAGGCGGCCGTCGTGCAGTGCCCGACCACATCAGTCGCATAGTGTGCACACCAGTTGTCAAGATTATATGGGCGATCGCACCATATTCCCTCATCCTGTTGGCCTGAATGGCGTGTTGAAAATAAACGGTTCCCTTTACCTTTTTTTTATGAAACTACGATTGAGTTGGACCTATAAATAGACTACTTCCCCTGTGTTGTTGTTAGGGGAAAACGATGGGACGTGTGTAGGTCGTTCTGACGTCACCTTTTTGAGAAGATAATAGCATGTGCTAGAGAACATGGCGCCTCATGATGATTGGTTAGACCTGCCAATGCTATAGTCAATCAGACGGAGTCAGGGTCAGCCACCGATATTTGCAAATACACTTACTAACAGTACCATAGATAGCTGTTGTGCGCGCTCAGTGCAATTATTTTTCCTAAATAAAGGCCTTGGGACATTCGGCCAGGATCTCGAAAATTGTGATATATTAATCCTTTGCCAGTCAAAAGTTAATTTCGGAATTATGTTCCTTATGAAATTGTCGGTATAAGCTTGATAATGATTTGATATGCCTATCTTTTTAATGTAAAGAATTGAATGTAAATTGATTAATTTATGTCTTGTATATATGTTGTGGTTCAGTATGCTGTGCAACATGAGGTAAAGCCTATATAGTGCTCCAACTCCTGAACTAGAAGGTCGTGTCGGAGGTTAAAGTAAAAACTAACATGGAATTGCTCCCCAAACAGCTTACACTGACACCTTAATATTGATTATTGACTAGAAAGAAATAATGCTAGAATTGCAGAAGAGCGTAGTGTAATTCTTTAAGGAGGTAGGATATTACTGGTGTAAGTTATTTCAGATGAAGCTGACAGTTGGCCTAACCGCTCTGAACTCAATGTTTGTGATGTATTGTGCTCAGTGTAAAAAGAGAGTATAAATTAGTTATGAAGTAGAAGGTAACAACCTTCTTGTTTTCAGATGGACTGTGGTCCTTAAAGTTATTTATTGTAGCAGAGGCACCTGGGTCAGTAGCGTTTTTTTTGCTGAATCCAGAGATCGGACAGCATACCCCTTGGTCCCATATATAGTTAAACAGTGAGGGTGTCTCCAGAAGCACAGGGGAGCAATCGAGCAGAGGAGTCTTTTTTTTTCCTGCCCGCCATCCGACATCAGAAAGATAAGCCTATGTGGCCAGCGGAGCTCAAACATTATGTATACCCCTCATCTTAAATAGACATTGTATAAATAATATTCTAGAGGGGAAAATTTAATTGTCTTAATGATCCAGGAATCTAATGAACGGAACTGAGAACATCTACCACCAATTAACTAGTTCCAACTTCAAAGAACAAACTACTTGAAGTCATGATGACCCAAAATAAACAACATGACTGCTTGAAAAAAAACAGAAAACCAGTATTACTTCTCATTAATTACTACTACACAAACTGCCACACACGACATAGGATATAATATTATAAAAATATGTCACTACTATAGATTCATCATTGATTAAATTCTGTGTACATATAACTTGTAATTAAAATTATTGATTGTGATTCCTGGTTCACCTTTGTATGTCTTGAATCAGGAGACACATATACCTATATTAGTGGGACAGTATTTATGACTACATATTTAGATATTTGAAAAATTTACCCAGTGCCCTCATTTAAGAAATAGTCTTTGTAGAGTGTTATATGTGTGTGAGTGTCACAGTGTTGTTAAGAGTAGTGGATTAAATTAAATTGTTTATCTGTCTGTTGTTGTGACTTACACTTCATCATACACATACCCTAGACACATAACGTAGCCATCACACTATTCCAGAATAATTCTGACTGAGATATATAGATATGTGGTAGCAAGTAAGGTTATATATAATACACTACTCTTATTAGATATAGATACCTTCACAGCTGATCTCAGTCAGTACACTAAGTCCCCTATAAATATTTATAACATCCCACTTTACCACATTTATTGGGGTCTCGCTCCAGGGGATATTGAACTTTCTCCTGTTTAGCAAATTGGGAATAATTCACTTTGGGAATAATAAGAATTAAAAGGTATCCTTGGGTGGAAATAAATAACGTTGAGCTCTCAGTGCCTGTGTAGTGTACTTAGTTTATAGTTATTGATAGATTTGAATTGGTTACGACAATTGAAATTGTACCTTAGACAATGGCCCCCCCGACTGGCCAAAATTTCGATCTGCTTGCTGTACAGACTGCGAAAGAGTTAGGAATGGACGGGACAAATTATGATTGCTTATGTCACGGCGCTGAATGTGGAGAAAAATATATTGAACGGAAGAAAGAAGATTAGAAAAAGAGGCCGAAAAGAAAGTTTAGAGGCTGAGAAACTAAGGAGGGTTGCAGATTGAGGCTGAGGCTAATGGAGGTTGCAGATGTGGGAGGCTGACAAAGAGGCTAAAGCATTGGAAGCCGAGGAAAGAAGACAGGCTGCAGAAAGGAAGACAAGAAATTTGGCTGCAGAAAGGGAAGCCGAGGAAAGAAGACAGGCTGCAGAAAGGGAAGACAAGCGATAAGCTGCAGAAAGGGAAGCAGAAGATAAAAGATTACAAAGGGAACATGAGTTACGACTAAGGGAGTTTGAGTTTCAAGGCCATGCTCCTGAAAATGGTGCCAGTCCTATTGCCTCTGATGCCACTGCTAGCCAAGGAGCCTCAACCTCAGCTATGAATTTTCATTTAGATCATTTTGTTGAGAAAGACGATGATATTGAGAGCTATCTAAATAGGTATGAGCTATTAGCTACCACATATGGGTTAGAGAGAGAGAAAGGTGGAGCTTAAAGTTATCTCAGGGACTTCGTGGGGCAGCTTATGAAGTTTTTGCAAAAATGAGCAGAGGTGATCAGGAAAATTATGACATGCTAAAGCAGGCTCTTTTGTTAAGATATGAAAAGAACGCAGAATTTTATAGGAAAAAATTTAGGAATGCTAAACTACTGTCAGGTGAAACCTATCACCAGTTCTCTGCACGAATAGAGACATACTTGGAGAAATGGACTCTCTGGGGAAAACCCAAGATCTTAAGGAAATGGTCCTTATAGAACAATTAAGAGAGTCCATGGCTCCAGACCTGAGAAAGTTTCTCATGGAACAAGGTGCAGAGAGGCTGGGTGAGTTGCTAAATGTTGCTGAAAGGTATCCATACTCAACTACAGCAGTAGCTCAGGCGAGAGGTATCAGGTAACAAAAGAAACAGTTCGGTAGAGTAAATTTTTAGGGCACCACAGAAACTTTAATAAATTTGATCCTAGGAGATCAAAACAAAGGTAAAAAAGCTCACCAGTTTGATAGGCCACGGTAATGACAATAAATAAAAACGCCCCCACAATTCGATGAAAGGAAAATATGATGAAAGAAAAATCTTTCAACCAGGAAAAGGTTGGTGTAAAAATTGTAAGTATATGAACAATCATGACACTGACCATTGTAGAAGGAACCTCCTCTTTGTGCTGCTATGGAACATCTGGGAATAAAAAGGGAATATAAAAAAAAACGAAAAAGTCTCAAACCGTGCATAAACTACCAGGAACTCATAACAATCCCCCAGTACCTGTGGAACATACAGGAATGTCATCTGATAATGGTGTCACATATATAAAGGTGATTTTACTATGAGTCATACCGGTTTAGATTACGATTCCGTTGTGAGTTCTCACCTGGTGCAGGCAGATCAATACACCACAGAAACAGTGGAGATTCAAACTGCAACCAAGGATGTAGCTACCATGACACTTCCCGTCGCCCGGTTAAAGGTGAAAACGCGATATGTGGAAGGAATCATAAAAGCAGCAGTGATAAATGAGCCAATCTACCCTCTGATATTGGGGTGTAGATATGTCTTCTTGGGGAATCCCAAGAGACCTGTGATATTGGCAACAGTGCAGACCAGATCACAGTCTAAAAAGGAGGAGGATAATCCAATAAATACTCATCCAGATTGAAATGAGGAACGGCATCATGGATGAGTGGTATGCGCACAAGAACAGCTGTACAAGCCGTGTGTTTCAGAAAGTTGCTTTTCAAATCTCATACACCTCCAGGCTACTCAAGGGAGAGAAGTGGAATATTTTTTTTCTATATGAAGAACAAGCGGATATACTTAGGATAGGCTGATCTGAATCCAATGGTCAGGGACAGGACCTGGTCCCTTCCCATCTTTCATATAGGACTAAAGTGTTGGATACTAGGGCACTGCGGATTCCCTTGATCAGTGGTCATGATGGGGAATCAGCGCAACAGGGACAGCGTATATGCTCTTTGTCACTTATTTCTGGCCAGGAAATAACCTAGAAGAAGATAATCAATCCGTATTATGTAAAATTTCATCACCTTGTCCAGGAGTGCCAACACGAGTGAGGAGTCACGAATAAACATGGGTACCTGACATACAGCAACTCTGGGGAGAACAGACTCCCCAACATCCATAGTGGGAACCACACTCTTTTGAGAGATGTTGTGCCAGTGGATCTTGTGGTGAACCTGCTTCCACACCGAACCTGGAAGAGAAAGGAAGCTCATGCTACATTTCTGCACTTCTGGTGAGACTCTTAGTTCTATGTGGGATGAGAGGCGCGTAGCCCTGTCATCGTCGATTGATTCTAAACATTTTTGTGGCAGCAGAGGCCCATTGCCTGCACTAATTTGCACAGTGGTTACGGCTTTTCCCAATCAAATCTTGGAGCAGATTAATAATGGCTTCTCAGTTCAAGGGGAAACGAAAACTCACTGAAAATGGAAGTTTTCAGGATCTCTTCAGGGCTCAAAACGTACACTTACCATTGTTTAGGTGTGTACCACCCGCCCAAGGGAAAACCGGCCAAGTTGGAAAAAAAAAGAGATTTAATTGGCAGTTGATGTCGATCTGAGAAAGTTGGCGCTACTAGCGAAAACTGCATGAATTTACATGGACAGTACTCTGCACGCTCGGGCCTCTTTGCTTATCGGGAGGTACCCCATAAGTTCTAAACAGGTAAGGCCCCGCGGGC